>CM022303.1:132117908-132616362 GCA_011799875.1 Thinopyrum elongatum
CAAAGAAGTACCGGAGGGGGCTCCGAGGGGAGCACAACCCACCTGGGCGTGCCTGGGGGCCCAAGCGCGCCCTGGTGGGTTGTGCCCACCTCGGCCACCTCCCGCACCGCCTCTTCGCTCTATAAATACCCTGAAAATCCAAAAAACCCTAGGGAAGTCGACGAAACACAATTCCAGCCGCCGCAAGTTCCAGAACCACCAGATCCAATCTAGACACCATCACGGAGGGGTTCATCATCCTCATTGGTGCCTCTCTGATGATGCATGAGTAGTTCATTGTAGACCTTCGGGTCCGTAGTTAGTAGCTAGATGGCTTCCTCTATCTCTTTTGATTCTCAATACAATGGTGTCTTGGAGATCTATTTGATGTAACTCTTTTTGCGGTGTGTATGTTAGGATCCGATGAACTTTGAGTTTATGATCAGATCTATTTTATCCATGAAAGTTATTTGAGTCTTCTTTTGATCTCTTATATGCATGATTATTTATAGCCTCGTATTTCTTCTTCAAATCTTTGGTTTAGTTAGGCCAACTAGATCGATTTTTCTTGCCATGGGAAGAAGTGCTTTGTGATGGGTTCGGTCGTGCGGTGTTCTTTCCAAGTCACAGAAGGGGCAGCAAGACACATATTGATCGTTGCTATTAAGGATAACAAGATGGGGTCTATTCCTACATGAATAGATCTTGTCTACATCATCTCATCGTTCTTATTGCATTACTCCATTTCTCCATGAACTTAATACACTAGATGCATGCTAGATAGCGGTCGATGTGTGGAGTAATAGTAGTAGATGCAGGCAGGAGTAGGTCTACTAATCTTGGACGTGATGCCTATATATTGATCATTGCCTGGATATCGTCATGATTATTTGAAGTTCTATCAATTGCCCAACAGTAATTTGTTTACCCGTCGTATTCCTATTTTTCTCGAGAGAAGCCACTAGTAAAATCTACGGCCCCTGGGTCTATTCTTTATCATATTTGCTTTCCGATCTATTATTTGCCACTTTTATTTTCAGATCTATTATTCTAAAAACCCAAAAATACCTTGCTGCAATTTTTTGTTATTTATTTTATTTCATGTTTTATCGAGATCTATTTATCCAATCTACTGCAAACCAATCTATCTTTTACCTGAGAGGGATTGAGAACCCCTCTTACGTGTCGGGTTGCCAGTATTTGTTCTTTGTGTGCAGGTACCGTTTACATAGTGTTGCTTGGTTCTCCTACTGGTTCGATAACCTTGGTCTCATAACAGAGGGAAATACCTACCGTAGCTGTGCTGCATCATCCCTTCCTCTTCGGGGAAAAACTGACGCAGACACGAGCCATCAAAGATCAAGGAGGCGTCATAATTACTATAACAAAAAGGGCGCCTCGGTTTTTGGAATGGATGGTTAATGTGAAAGATCCGTTGTGACGTCATGCAGGTTTTTTCTGAATTTATGAAGATGATGTCATCCTTTTATATGGCGGGTTATGAAGACCTGTTCAAGGTTAAACTTCTAGAAGAACCAAAGAAGACTCGCCAACCAGAGTGTGAAGATTGACATGAACAAGTTCAAATCAATCTGGGGCCTAATGTTGGGGATATAACCCCACGGTGTAAACCGCCCAGGAGGGGTCGGGTTACGCTGTTGGCGACTCGGCAATGAAGCATAAGTGGGCCCAAGAAGCCAAGACATGAAGCCTGTAGGTGGCTTACGAGGCGGGCCGACCGAAGGCCCAAGACCCGGACACGGTGCATGACCCGGAGGTGTAAGCCGCCCAACGGCAACTTGCCCAAGAAGGCAAGATGATCTAGAGCCGGTGTCGATTACAAAGTATAAGCCGGTCCGGACTCTTGTAAGCCCAGGGCCTTGACCTGTGTATATAAAGCCGAGTCCCTGCAGCGGGTTAAACTCAAGTTACAATCAATCGATAGCTAGGTTAAGCGATTCCGCTCCCTTGTAATCGATACACAAGCAATAAAACTCAAAGCAGGACATAGGCTTTTACCTCGATCGTGAGGGGCCGAACCTGGGTAAACTCATGTCTCTCGTCCCGCTCAACGCCTTTAAGATAATCACCGTAGCCATGGCCTCACACCTAAGTCCTTTCACGAGGGCATCTGCCGTGACAAAACCACGACACCCATCCTTGCAGGTTTTCAAGTACCAGTCATGTAATCTTCGCATCATCGTTGATAGATGCAGGAGCTGCTCAGGTTTGACGAGAGGCTTCTCGTGCTCATATCTAAAGGGCGCTACTACCTCAGCCATTTCGACATGTACATCACCGCCTAAGTAATCACCAAGAGTGATAGCAAGACCACTGACCCTACCCTCGGATCATTAGCGATATCGGTAAACACCTTGAGCGGGGGGCACGATTGCTTCTCCTGTTCACCGAGCTGGGGAATTGTTTTCCCACTTCTTGCACCACTGCTACTTAAGCTTCCCGACCGCCTCGCTTGATCAAATGTCTTTTCAATACAGTGGTCATAGTTTGATAGCGCCGGAAGCGGTGGTGGTCGCTTAAGGGCATCCAGAAAGTGCTTCGCTTTTACTGGATCTACTTTCTCCTTTGGAGGTGGACGTTTCGGTGCAAGCTGGCGTTTCACATCGGCAGCCATGATGTCCTTGGTTTCCTCCTCAGTCCTGTCGTAGGGTCTCTTGGGAGGAGCCTTCTTGATGCTTGGGAGTGCTCTGGATTTCTTCGTTGTCGTTGTACTGCTAGCCGCCGGAGCGGCGGCGGCTCTCTTCCACCGTTGCTGAGGAGGCGGAGTCAGCTGACGCGGTGGAGGAGGTGGAGTCCGCTGAGGCGGCGGAGACAGCTGAGGCGGAGGAGGATTCTGTTGAGGGGCCTCCTCCATCGGAGTCCACTGAGGCGGCGGAGACAGCTGATGCGCCGGAGACGACTGAGGCAGCGGAGACAGAGCTGGACCCTGAGGAGTCTGATGAGGGGCCTCCTCCGGCTGAGTCTGCTGAGGCGGCGTCCAGTTTGGAAGCAGGATGTTTTCCTTTCTCCATAGACAGGTAGTCCTTAATACATTTTCCAGATGAATCTCCCCTTCACCTGTAGGGTACTCAAGCTCCAGCCCCTCAAATCCATTCATTACTTCATCCACCCCGACAATAGCAAAGCCATCTGGAATCGGAGCGAAATGGAAAGTTCCATCAGGTCGACGAGGTAAGACATAGTCGACCGCCATCTTCAAGGTTATGGCATTTCACAATTAGCTCACAATGTTCCCTCTCCATGATACCATCCACGAGGTAGCGAGGAGCCGTGATATCAAGCTGAACGAGCTTAGTGGAAGCCACGCTACTTTTCCGCTGAGATGGTGGGGTAGCTTCATGGGCAGTATCGAATGAAGGATCTTTGTGTTGCTGAGAAGCTCGCTGAGTGGTATATGCCTCTAGTTTCTTCTCCTGCAGCGTTAATCTTTCCTCCATCTTCTCCATCCGGTCTGCTTCCTCTTTCTTCTTTCTCCCTCGGCTTCTATAACTAGTGATGTCCGGAAACCCATACTTCCACGGAACAGGGCCTGATGTGCCTAGTGTTCGTCCAGGGTGTTCAGGATTCCCAAGGGCCTTTGACAGCTCGCCCTTCTCTCTGTCGGGATGGAACCTCCCTTCCTGCACTTCCTTAATTGCTTCCTGAATCTTTGTGACGAGTGTTTCAAGTTGAGCTTTCGTGAAAACACACTTCTCTGTTTCTGGGTCCAAAGTTCCCCCAACCCCAAAGAACCAAGTCCTTGCCCGATCGGGCCAGTTCAATGTCGCTGGTTGGAACCCTTTAGCAAGCAGGTCGTTCTCACCTTTGTCCCACGTAGGCCAGGCTTTGCTGTAGCCACCTGACCCCGTAACATGGTGATACTTCTTCTTTGCAACATTTAGCTTATTTGCCTGTGACCTTTTCTTAGCTTTCTCCGATTTCTTATGCGCCACAAATGCGGGCCAGTGATCTTTTATCTTCGCATATTGATCGGTGAATTCTGGAGTTTCATCTTTGTCGACAAACTCGTTCAATCTTTTCTTCCAGTTCTTGAATAGTTCTACCATCTTCTTAAGAGCCCATGTCTTGACTTGTCATTGTATAACTGGGTTATTTGGATCCTCCTCTGGCGGTAGGCTGATACGTCCATTTTGCATCATGCTTTTATATTGATATTTATTGCATTATGGGTTGTTATTACACATTATGGTACAATACTTATGCCTTTTCTCTCTTATTTTACAAGGTTTACATAAGGAGGGAGAATGCCGGCAGCTAGAATTCTGGACCGGAAAGGAGCAAATCTGAGAGACCTATTCTGCACAACTCCAAAAGTCCTAAAAATTTACGGAGAATTATTTTGGAATATATAAAAAATAATGGGCGAAGAAAATACCAGAGGGGACCCACCAGGAGGCCACAAGCCTGGGGGTTGTGCCCCTGTGGCTTGTGGGCCCCCTGTCAGGTCTCCCGTGCCCATCTTCTGCTATATGGAGGGTTTTGACCTGGAAAAAATCATAAGAGAGCTTTCGGGACGAAGCGCCGCCGTCTCGAGGCGGAACTTGGGCAAAACCAATCTAGGGCTCCGGCGGAGCTGTTCTGCCGGGGAAACTTCCCTCCCAGAGGGGGAAATAGAAGCCATCGTCATCACCAACGATCCTCTCATCGAGAGGGGGTCAATCTCCATCAACATCTTCACCAGCACCATCTCCTCTCAAACCCTAGTTCATCTCTTGTATCCAATCTTTGCCTCAAAACCTCAGATTGGTACCTGTAGGTTGCTAGTAGTGTTGATTACTCCTTGTAGTTGATGCTAGTTGGTTTATTCGGTGGAAGATCATATGTTCATATCCTTAATGATATTTATTACTCCTATGATTATGAACATGAATATGCTTTGTGAGTAGTTACGTTTGTTCCTGAGGACATGGGAGAAGTCTTGTTATAAGTAATCATGTGAATTTGGTATTCGTTCGATATTTTGATGAGATGTATGTTGTCTTTCCTCTAGTGGTGTTATGTGAACATCGACTACATGACACTTCACCATTGTTTGGGCCTAGGGGAAGGCATTGGGAAGTAATAAGTAGATGATGGGTTGCTAGAGTGACAGAAGCTTAAACCCTAGTTTATGCGTTGCTTCATAAGGGGCTGATTTGGATCCACGTGTTTCATGCCATGGTTAGATTTATCTTCATTCTTCTTTCGTAGTTGTGGATGCTTGCGAGAGGGGTTAATCATAAGTGGGAGGCTTGTCCAAGTAAGGACAGCACCCAAGCACCGGTCCACCCACATATCAAATTATCAAAGTAACGAACGCGAATCATATGAGCATGATGAAAACTAACTTGACAATAATTCCCATGTGTCCTCGGGAGCGCTTTGCTTTATATAAGAGTTTGTCCAGGCTTGTACTTTGCTACAAAAAGGGTTGGGCCACCTTGCTGCACCTTAGTTACACTTGTTACTTGTTACCCGTTACGAATTATCTTATCACACAACTATCTGTTACCGATAATTTCAGTGCTTGCAGAGATTACCTTGCTGAAAACCGCTTGTCATTTCCTTCTGCTCCTCGTTGGGTTCGACACTCTTACTTATCGAAAGGACTACGATAGATCCCCTATACTTGTGGGTCATCAAAACTCTTTTCTGGCGCCGTTTCCGGGGAGTGAAGCGCCTTTGGTGAGTGGAATTTGGTAAGGAAACATTTATATTACGTGCTAAAATTTACTGTCACTTGTCACTATGGAAAATAATCCTTTGAGGGGCTTGTTCGGGGTATCTTCACCCTGACCGGAAGAGCAAAGAGTTTCCCCTCAACCTACTACATCTACTGAAAATATTTATTATGAGATTCCTTCAGGTATGATAGAGAAACTGCTAGCTAATCCTTATGTAGGAGATGGAACATTACATCCTGATATGCATCTAATCTATGTGGATGAAGTTTGTGGATTATTTAAGCTTGCAGGTTTGCCCGAGGATGAAGTAAAGAAGAAGGTCTTCCCTTTATCTTTTAAGGAGAAGGCATTGACATGGTATAGGCTATGCGATGATATTGGGACTTGGAACTACAACCGATTGAAATTGGAATTTCATCAGAAGTTTTATCCTATGCATCTAGTTCATCATGATCGGAATTATATTTATAATTTTTGGCCTCGTGAAGGAGAAAGTATCGCTCAAGCTTGGGGGAGGCTTAAATCAATGTTATATTCATGCCCCAATCATGATCTCTCAAGAGAAATTATTATTCAGAATTTTTATGCTCGGCTTTCTCGTAATGATCAATCCATGCTCGATACTTCTTGTACTGATTCTTTTATGCAGAAGACTATTGAATTCAAATGGGATTTATTGGAAAGAATTAAACGCAACTCTCTGAAGATTGGGAACTTGACGAAGGTAAGGAGTCAGGTATAAACCTCAAGTTTGATTGTGTTAAATCTTTTATGGATACCGATGCTTTTCGTGAATTTAGCACTAAATATGGACTTGACTCTGAGATAGTAGCTTCTTTCTGTGAATCATTTGCTACTCATGTTGATCTCCCTAAGGAGAAGTGGTTTAAATATCATCCTCCCATTGAAGTGAAAGTAGTAGAACCTATTAAAGCTTAAGAATAAATTATTACTTATAACATTGATCCTATTGTTCCTACCGCTTATATTGAGAAACCACCCTTCCCTGTTAGAATAAAGGAACATGCTAAAGCTTCAGCTGTGGTTCGTAACAGTCATACTAGAACACGTACACCCCCTGAGCAAATTAAAGTTGAACCTAGTGTTTCTATGGTTAAAGATCTCTTGGTCGATAATATTGATGGGCATGTTATTTATTTCTGTGATGAAGCTGCTAGAATTGCTAGACCTAATACTAAAGATAAACATAGACCTATTGTTGGAACGCCTGTTGTTTCTATTAAAATAGGAGATCATTGTTATCATGGCCTATGTGATTTGGGTGCTAGTATGAGTGCAATTCCTTTTACTTTATATCAAGAAATTATGAATGATATTGCACCTACTGAAATAGAAGATATTGCTGTTACTATCAAGCTTGCTAATAGAGATACTATATCACCAATTGGGATTGTTAGAGATGTTGAAGTCTTGTGTGGGAAAATAAAATACCCTACTGATTTTCTCATTCTTGGTTCCCCACAAGATGATTTTTGTCCCATTATTTTTGGTAGACCTTTCTTGAACACTGTTAATGCTAAGATAGATTGCGAGAAAGAAACTGTTACCGTAAGTTTTGGGGATATGTCTCATGATTTTAATTTATATAAATTTCGTAGACAACCCCATGATAAGGAATTGCCTAGAAAATATGAAATTATTGGTCTTGCTTCTATTGTTGTGCCTCCTATGGATTCTTTAGAACAATATTTGCTAGACCATGAAAATGGCATGTTTATGAATGAAAGAAGGGAACTAGATGAGATTTTCTTTAGCCAAATGCATGTTTTGAAACACAACTTGCCTATTGAGATTCTTGGGGATCCTCCTCCACCCAAGGGTGATCCCGTGTTTGAGCTTAAACAATTACCAGATACTCTGAAATATGCTTATCTTGATGAAAAGAAGATATATCCTGTTATTATTAGTGCTAACCTTTCAGAGCATGAAGAAAAGAAATTATTGAAAACTCTAAAGAAGCATTGTGCTGCTATTGGATATACTCTTGATGATCTTAAGGGCATTAGTCCAACTCTATGTCAGCATAAAATTAATATGGAGCCTGACACCAAACCAGTTGTTGATCATCAACGGCGGTTAAATCCCAAGATGAAAGAAGTGGTAAGAAATGAAATACTAAAGCTCCTAGAGGCAGGTATAATTTATCCTATTGCTGATAGTAGATGGGTAAGTACTGTTCATTGTGTCCCTAAGAAGGGAGGTATTACTGTTGTTCCTAATGATAAGAGTGAATTGATTCTGCAAAGAATTGTTACAGGTTATAGAATGGTTATTGATTTTAGAAAGTTGAATAAAGCTACTAGGAAAGATCATTATCCCCTACCGTTTATTGATCAAATGCTAGAAAGACTATCAAAACATACACATTTTTGCTTTCTAGATGGTTATTCTGGTTTCTCTCAGATACCTGTGTCAAAAGAGGATCAAGAAAAGACTACTTTTACTTGCCCTTTAGGTACCTTTGCTTATAGACATATGCCTTTTGGTTTATGCAATGCTCCTACTACCTTTCAAAGATGTATGACTGCTATATTCTCTGACTTTTGTGAAAAGATTATTGAGGTTTTCATGGATGATTTCTCCGTTTACGGAACTTCTTTTGATGATTGCTTAAGCAACCTTGATCGAGTTTTGCAGAGATGTGAAGAAACTAATCTTGTCTTGAATTGGGAGAAGTGCCACTTTATGGTTAATGAAGGTATTGTCTTGGGGCATAAAATTTCTGAAAGAGGTATTGAAGTTGATAAAGCTAAAGTTGATGCTATTGAAAAAATGCCGTGTCCCAAAGATATCAAAGGTATAAGAAGTTTCCTTGGTCATGCTGGTTTCTATAGGAGGTTTATTAAAGACTTCTCTAAAATTTCTAGGCCTCTCACTAATCTCTTGCAAAAAGATGTTCCATTTGTTTTTGATGATGATTGTGTAGAAGCATTTGAAATCCTTAAGAAAGCCTTGATTTCTGCACCTATTGTTCAACCACCTGATTGGAATCTACCCTATGAAATTATGTGTGATGCTAGTGATTATGCTGTTGGTGCTGTTCTAGGACAAAGAGTTGATAAGAAATTAAATGTTATTCATTATGCTAGTAAAACTCTAAACAGTGCTCAAAGAAATTATGCTACTACTGAAAAAGAAATTTTTTTAGCAGTTGTATTTGCTTGTGATAAGTTCAGATCTTATATTGTTGATTCCAAAGTAACTGTTCACACCGATCATGCTGCTATTAAATATCTTATGGAAAAGAAAGATGCTAAACCTAGACTTATTAGATGGGTTCTCTTGTTACAAGAATTTGATTTGCATATTATTGATAGAAAGGGAGCTGAGAACCCCGTAGCTGATAACCTATCTAGGTTAGAGAATGTTCTTGATGACCCACTACCTATTGATGATAGCTTTCCTGATGAACAATTAGCTGTCATAAATGCTTCTCGTAGTGCTCCATGGTATGCTGATTATGCTAATTTCATTGTTGCTAAATTTATACCACCTAGTTTCACATACCAGCAAAAGAAAAAGTTTTTCTATGATTTAAGACATTACTTTTGGGATGACCCACACCTTTATTAAGAAGGAGTAGATGGTGTTATTAGACGTTGTGTACCTGAGCATGAACAGGAACAAATCCTATGCAAGTGTCATTCTGAAGCTTATGGAGGACACCATGCTGGAGATAGAACTACACACAAGGTATTACAATCCAGTTTTTATTGGCCTACTCTCTTCAAAGATGCTCGTAAGTATGTCTTGTCTTGTGATGAATGCCAGAGAATTGGTAATATTAGTAGACGTCAGGAAATGCCTATGAATTATTCACTTGTTATTGAACCATTTGATGTTTGGGGTTTTGATTATATAGGACCTTTTTCTTCCTCCAATGGGTATTCACATATTTTGGTTGTTGTTGATTAGGTTACTAAGTGGGTAGAAGCTATTCCAACTAGTAGTGCTCATCATAACACTTCCATTAAAATGCTTAAAGAAGTTATTTTCCCGAGGTTTGGAGTCCCTAGATATTTAATGACTGATGGTGGTTCACACTTTATCCATGGTGCTTTCCGTAAATTGCTTGCTAAGTATGATGTCAACCATAGAATTGCATCTCCTTACCATCCTCAGTCTAGTGGTCAAGTAGAGTTGAGCAATAGAGAAATTAAATTGATCCTGCAAAAGACGGTTAATAGATCTAGAAAGAATTGGTCTAAGAAACTTGATGATGCATTATGGGCTTATAGAACTGCTTATAAAAACCCTATGGGTATGTCTCCGTATAAAATGGTTTATGGAAAAGCATGTCACTTACCCCTTGAACTAGAACATAAGGCTTATTGGGTAATTAAAGAGCTCAACTATAATTTCAAACTTGCCAGTGAAAAGAGGTTATTTGACATTAGCTCTCTTGATGAATGGAGAACCCAGGCCTATGAGAATGCCAAGTTGTTTAAAGAAAAAGTTAAAAGATGGCATGACAAAAGGATACAAAAGCGTGAATTCAATGTAGGTGATCATGTCTTGCTTTACAATTCTCGTTTAAGATTTTTTTGTAGGAAAGCTTCTCTCTAAATGGGAAGGTCCTTACATTATCGAGGAGGTCTACCGTTCCGGTGCCATCAAGATCAACAACGCCGAAGGTACCAACCCCAAGGTGGTAAACGGGCAAAGAATCAAACATTTTATCTCAGGTACTCCCATAAATGTTGAGACAAATATTATCAATACCATAACACCGGAGGAGTACATAAGGGAGACTTTCCAGAATGTTTCCGACTCCGAAAAGGAATAGGTATGTGGTACAGTAAGTAAACCGACTCCAAAACTTTTCCAATGGCAATTTTTCTCTGTTTTCGAATATTTAAAAAATTAGGAAAATAAAAAGTAGTCCGAAAAGTGCACGAGGAGGCGACAAGCCTTGGGGGCGCGCCCCTGTGACTTGTGGCCACCTCGTGTGCCCTCCAGACTCCGTTTTCTTGTAGTACACTTCTTTTGGTCGGTAAAAATTCATTATATAATCTCCCGAAGGTTTTGACCACCGTACCACGACAATATCTCCTATTCTTGTTTTGAGCTGTTTTTTTTCTGACAGATCCAGATCGCCATGACGTCTCCAAGCACCCCCAAGGGCAAGTGTTTTGAGAAGGTCATCAACCCTTACCTCGCGGAGGTGCTGCAACACCCTCAAACCATTGAGATGCGTGAGGGGGTGCTGCACATCCATGATTTTGAAGGGCCAAAGAGGACCGGAAGCGTGGAGACAAGGCTCAAAGCAATGGAGCAGCAAGTCTTCAAGTGCCAAGGGATGGTGGAACATGGACTCAATGCCAACCACTTGATGATCGCTGAATTTACCCATGATCACAAGCTGGATGCCAAGAACATTGGGGAGGCCATCTTCAAGCTTCATGAGAAAATCGAGCATCTCCAAGCCCAGATCTATGACCTGCAAAACCAAAACTGTGAGAATGATACATATTTAAGAGGATGAGTTTGGCTGCAGATTTGAGGATCCCGGAGACTCGTTCATCTTTTTACGATGGTGAACCTATGCCTTGGAAGACGGAGGATAAGATTCTTTCAACATCAACAACTCCACCGTCACCACCTCTGAAGAAAGAGATCTAAATACATGGGTATGGGCACTCCCCTTGGCAACTACCAAGCTTGGGGGAGGCGCCCCGGTATCGTATCACCATCACATCTTTACCTTTATCGTTTTTCTTATTTCGATCCTTTTGGTTATATCTTGGTTTAGTAGAATAAAGTTTTTAGTATGATCTAGCCTTTGAGTTTTGCTTTGTGTTCTATCTATGTAATCGAGTCCGTGAGTTATATAATAAAGAGTAGTTTTGAGTTGAGGGCTTTGTTTTTGTGCTATGATCTTGAAGAAAAGAAAGAAATAAAAAGATTATATAATGACCTTATGGGGAGTGATGATTTCACATATAAGAAGTATGATGAATAAAATTTGTTGGGGGTTGACAAGCATAGTTTTGGTCATTGTTGCAATTAATAGGAAGTAATAAAGAAAGAGAGGTTTCACATATAAATATATTATCTTGGACATCTTTTGTTATTGTGAGCACTCATTAAAATATTACATGCTAAAAGGTTGATGTTGGATAAGGAAGACAACATAATGGGTTATGTTTTCCTATATCCGAATAGAAGTTATATTATCATGGATCCTCCAACATGTTGAGCTTTCTTTCCCTATTATGCTAGCCAAATCTTTTGCACCAAGTAGAGATACTACTTGTGCTTCTAAACATCCCTTAAACCAGTTTTGCCATGAGAGTCCACTATACCTACCTATGGATTGAGTAAGATCCTTCAAGTAAGTTGTCATCGGTGCAAGCAATAAAAATTGCTCTCTAAATATGTACGATCTTTTAGTGTGAGGAAAAGAAGCTTTATACGAACTTGTGATATGGAAGAAATAAAAGCGACGGACTGCATAATAAATTTCTTTATCACAAGCGGCAATATAAAGTGACGTTCTTTTGCATTAAGATTTTGTGCATCCAACCCTAAAAGTGCATGACAACCTCTGCTTCCCTCTGCGAAGGGCCTATCTTTTACTTTTATCTTCTACCCTTGTACAAGAGTCATGGTGATCTTCACCTTTCCTTTTTACACTTTTTCTTTTTGGTAAGCACTATATGTTGGGGAAAGATCCAGATATATATATATCCACTTGGATGTAGGTTATCATAAAGTATTATCATTGACATTACCCTTGAGGTAAAGGGTTGGGAGGCAAAACTATAAGCCCCAATCTTTCTCCGTGTCTGGTTGAGACTTTGGACTCACTAGTACCGCGTGAGTGTTAGCAATTGTGAAAGATTAAAAGATAGTTGAGTATGTGAACTTGCTGAAAAGCTCTTATATTGACTCTTTCTGATGTTATGATAAATTGCAATTGTTTCAATGACTGGGATCATAGTTTGTTAGCTTTCAATAAAAGTTTCTGATTCATACTTTACCTTGTGAACGAATTGTCACTTTAGCATAAGAAATTATATGCCAATATATGTTGTTGTTCTAAAGATGATCATGATGCCTTCATGTCCGTATTTTATTTTATCGACACCTCTATCTCTAAACATGTGGACATATTTATCGATTTCGGCTTCTGCTTGAGGACAAGCAAGGTCTAAGCTTGGGGGAGTTGATACGTCCATTTTGCATCATGCTTTTATATTGATATTTATTGCATTATGGGCTGTTATTACACATTATGGTACAATACTTATGCCTTTTCTCTCTTATTTTACAAGGTTTACATAAGGAGGGAGAATGTCGGCAGCTGGAATTCTGGACCGGAAAGGAGCAAATCTAAGAGACCTATTCTGCACAACTCCAAAAGTCCTAAAAATTTACGGAGAATTATTTTGGAATATAAAAAATAATGGGTGAAGAAAATACCAGAGGGGACCCTCCAGGAGGCCACAAGCCCGGGGGGCACGCCCTACCCCCTGGGCGCACCCCTATGGCTTGTGGGCCCCCTGTCAGGTCTCCGGTGCCCATCTTCTGCTATATGGGGGGTTTTGACCTGGAAAAAGTCAGAAGAGAGCTTTCGGGACGAAGCGCCGCGTCTCGAGGCGGAACTTGGGCAGAACCAATCTAGGGCTCCGGCGGAGCTGTTCTGCCGGGGAAACTTCCCTCCCGGAGGGGGAAATCGAAGCCATCGTCATCACCAACAATCCTCTCATCAAGAGGGGGTCAATCTCCATCAACATCTTCACCAGCACCATCTCCTCTCAAACCCTAGTTCATCTCTTGTATCCGATCTTTGCCTCAAAACCTCAGATTGGTACCTGTAGGTTGCTAGTAGTGTTGATTACTCCTTGTAGTTGATGCTAGTTTGTTTATTCGGTGGAAGATCATATGTTCAGATCCTTAATGATATTTATTACTCCTCTGATTATGAACATGAATATGCTTTGTGAGTAGTTACGTTTGTTCCTGAGGACATGGGAGAAGTCTTGTTATAAGTAATCATGTGAATTTTGTATTCGTTCGATATTTTGATGAGATGTATGTTGTCTTTCCTCTAGTGGTGTTATGTGAACGTCGACTACATGACACTTCACCATTGTTTGGGCCTAGGGGAAGGCATTGTGAAGTAATAAGTAGATGATGGGTTGCTAGAGTGACAGAAGCTTAAACCCTAGTTTATGCGTTGCTTCGTAAGGGGCTGATTTGGATCCACATGTTTCATGCTATGGTTAGATTTATCTTAATTCTTCTTTCGTAGTTGCGGATGCTTGCGAGAGGGGTTAATCATAAGTGTGAGGCTTGTCCAAGTAAGGACAGCACCCAAGCACGGGTCCACCCACATATCAAACTATCAAAGTAACGAACGTGAATCATATGAGCATGATGAAAACTAACTTGACAGTAATTCCCATGTGTCCTCGGGAGCGCTTTGCTTTATATAAGAGTTTGTCCAGGCTTGTCCTTTGCTACAAAAAGGATTGGGCCACCTTGTTTCACCTTAGTTACACTTGTTACTTGTTACCCGTTACGAATTATCTTATCACACAACTATCTGTTACCGATAATTTCAGTGTTTGCAGAGATTACCTTGCTGAAAACCGCTTGTCATTTCCTTCTGCTCCTCATTGAGTTCGACACTCTTACTTATCGAAAGGACTATGATAGATCCCCTATACTTGTGGGTCATCATAGGCTGAACTTTGTCATCAGCGAGTTCCAAAGCTCATCTTTCTGTCTATCATCGACATAACTTCACAGTGCTTCTTCTTATTCCATTCTAGGATGTTGATTGGGACGCTGTCCCTAACAATAACTCCGCACTGATGTACAAATTTGTCTTTGGTCCACTTGGGAGCAATCGGTTGGCCATCTGGAGCGACTTCTTCGATCATGAACCATTCATCCTAGCCCAACCTTTTCTTCGGGCCTCGTCTCCTTACAGAAGTTTGGCTCGATCCGGAGGGCTAAAAGAAGAAAGAAGTGTTATTATATGTACATACAAAACAATTAATGCATCTAGTCAGCAGAGGCTTAATTAATATCACTAGTAGAAAAACTACTTTACGTGAGGCACATTAATCCCGGTTTGTAAATGGACCAGTACTAATGTGACCATTAGTGTCGGTTCCAACGGCTAGGGGGGCGGGAATCATTAGTCCCGGTTCGTGTTGAACCTCTAGTACCAGTTCGTGACACGAACCGGGACTAAAGGGGTGGTGGCAGGCTGGTGTCAGGCTGGGGCCCCACTAGCACCTTTAGTCCCGGTTCGTGACACAAACCGGGACTAGAGGCTAACCTTTAGTCCTGGTTTGTGTCACGAACCGGGACTAAATATGCTCCTACATAAACCCTTCGTCCAGCCCACGAGCTCTCTATTCTTCCCCTTTCCTCTCCTCTGTTCTTCCCCTCTTGCTCGAGCTCATCCTCCATTTTTGCCAAAATTTGTCAAGATTTGAAGGCACCCCATCCATCCAAGTGTTCACAAAGGTTAGCAACTTTGTCCTTTCATCTCTCATTGCTAGATTAGCTCTTGCAATGCTCTATAAGTATAGTGATTCATGGGTTTTAGTTTGGGAGTATTTATATGTGGTAGTTTATTTGATTTATATGCAATTTGAGCTCAAATTAACTTCTTAATTTGCATATGTAGGTGTGGTTTACTTAGTGCCTTCCCGTCCCCGTCCTAACCACCGTCGATCGCCCGCATCGTCCCGTCGCCGGCACCACCTTGGTGAGCCTCTTGTTCTTATCCTTTTTATATAAAAAAATCATGTTTGTGTGTTTTAGATAGTTACTTGTATAATTTTCTTACCCGTACGTTGTTTGTTATACATAGTGGCATGGTTTTGATATCCGTCCCCATCGGCCCTCGTCCGGTTTATGATTCGGATGTGGTATATTCTCTTTTATAACTATTTGTTGTATTTCGTGTTTATGACAAATTATGCCCATCAAGTTGACATAGATATTTTTATCTAGAGGTATGTGAACTGGAAATTCCAATCGACCCTCTTGTCGAGAGGTTAAATTTAGTTGAAAATGAAAACAATTATTGAAGAAAAATTAAAAAGAATTGAGGAGGAGAAGATGGAATTGGAGTTGCATGTTGCCGATGTCGTCGATGATCACAAGATCAAGATGGATGCAATGCGTTTGAAGATTTGAAAGATTAGAAAGTATGCCATTGATAGTGAGGCTTGGTATCATTATGCTATTGGATCAATTGTTACCTTAGTTGCGATCTTGATCGCATTTGTTGTTGCATTTAAATGCTTTAGCTAGAGAGTTTGTATGTTGTTTTATGAGAATAAGTGTGTATGAACTTTATGTATGAACTTGTATTTATTTGGTCTTTTCGGTGTTGTGTAATGAAGATGAGCCGGCAATGGATGTACGATGACCGATGCTCTTCCCAGTTCATTAATGGCGTGCATACTTTTCTGCTTGCGGCTGAGGCAAACAAGCGGGCGGATGGTTTTATGTGTTGTCCATGTGCTAACTGTAAGAATGATCGAAATTACTCTAACGCAAGAATCATTCACGTCCACCTGTTTGAGTCCGGTTTCATGTCCGGCTATAACTGTTGGACCAAGCACGGAGAAAGAGGGGTCTTAATGAAAGAGAATGAAGAAGAAGAGGATGACGACAGCTATCCTGGCCATGGGTTCCCTGAATACGATGGTACAACAACAATGGGGAAGAAACTGAGCTGGCAATGCGGGAAGAAGCTGAAAAGGAGATCTTGGTCGGGCCATTGCCGATGCAAAGAGAAACTGCGCAAGTGAAAAGGAGAGGCTAAAGTTGCAGCACATGTTAGAGGATCACAAGAAATTATTGTACCCAAATTGCGAAGATGACAAGAAAAAGCTGGGGACCACACTGGAATTGCTGCAATGGAAGGCAGAGAATGGTGTATCTGACAAGGGATTTGAGAAGTTGATGATAATGTTAAAGAAGATGCTTCCAAAGGACAACGAATTGCCCGACAGTACGTACGAAGCAAAGAAGGTTGTCTGCCCTCTAGGATTAGAGGTGCAAAAGATACATGCATGCCCTAATGACTGCATCCTCTACCGCGGTGAGTACGAGGATTTGGATGCATGCCCGGTATGCGGTGCATTGCGCTATAAGATCAGCCGCGATGACCCTGGTGATGTTGAGGGCAAGCGCCCCAGGAAAAAGATTCCTGCCAAGGTGATGTGGTATGCTCCTATAATACCACGGTTGAAACGTTTGTTCCAAAACAAAGAGCATGCCAAGTTGATGCGATGGCACAGAGAAGACCGTAAGAAAGACGGGAAGTTGAGAGTACCCGCTGATGGGTCGCAGTGGAGAAAAATTGAGAGAAAGTGGGGGGACTTTGCAGATGACGCAAGGAACGTATGGTTAGGTCTAAGTGCAGATGGCATTAATCCTTTTGGGGAGCAGAGCAGCAATCATAGCACCTGTCCTGTGACTCTATGTATGTATAACCTTCCTCCTTGGTTGTGCATGAAGCGGAAGTTCATTATGATGCCAGTGCTCATCCAAGGCCCTAAGCAACCCGGCAACGACATTGATGTGTACCTAAGGCCATTAGTTAAAGAACTCTTACAGTTGTGGAATGAAAAAGGTGTACGTGCGTGGGATGAGCACACACATGAGGAATTTGACCTACATGCGTTGCTGTTTGTGACCATCAATGATTGGCCTACTCGCAGTAACCTTTCAGGACAGAAAAACAAGGGATATCGCGCATGCATGCACTGTTTAGATGATACCGACAGTATATATTTGGATAAATGTAAGAAGAATGTGTACCTGGGACATCGTTGATTTCTTCCGAGCAGGCATCCCATAAGAAAGAAAGGCAATTATTTCAAAGGTGAGGCAGATCACCGGAAGAAGCCTCACCACCGTACTGGTGATGATGTACTTGATATGGTCAAGGATTTAAAAGTAATCTTTGGAAAGGGTCCTGGCGGACAATCTGTTCCGAATGACGCTGACGGACGCGCACCCATGTGGAAGAAGAAATCTATATTTTGGGACCTACCCTATTGGAAAGACCTAGAGGTCCGCTCTGCAATCGATGTGATGCACGTGATGAAGAATCTTTGCGTGAACCTGCTAGGCTTCTTGGGCGTGTATGGGAAGTCAAAAGATACAGCGGAGGCACGGGAGGACCAGCAACGTATGCACAGAAAGACGGCATACATCAGGGTCGTGCCAGCTACGCTCTTACCAAAGAAGAGAAGGAAATCTTCTTTGAATGCCTACTCAGTATGAAGGTCCCGTCTGGCTTCTCGTCTAATATAAAGGGAATAATAAATATGGCAGAGAAAAAGTTCCAGAACCTAAAGTCTCATGACTGCCACGTGATTATGACGCAACTGCTTCCGGTTGCATTGAGGGGGCTTCTACCGGAAAATGTTCGATTAGCCATTGTGAAGCTATGTGCATTCCTCAATGCAATCTCTCAGAAGGTAATCGATCCAGAAATCATACCAAGGTTAGAGAATGATTTGGTGCAATGTCTTGTCAGTTTCGAGTTGGTGTTCCCACCATCCTTCTTCAATATCATGACGCACGTCCTAGTTCACCTAGTAGAAGAGATTGCCATTCTGGGTCCTGTATTTCTACACAATATGTTCCCCTTTGAGAGGTTCATGCGAGTCTTAAAGAAATATGTCCATAACCGTGCTAGGCCAGAAGGAAGCATCTCCAAGGGCCATGAAAATGAAGAGGTCATTGAGTTTTGTGTTGACTTTATTCCTGACCTTAAGCCGTTTGGTGTTCCTGAATAGCGGCATGAGGGCAGACTGGGTGGAAAAGGCACGCTAGGACCGAAAGCAATAATATGTATGGACGGGCATTCTTGGGCGCAAGCACACTACACAGTTCTACAAAATTCCTCCTTGGTGGCTCCGTATCGAGGAACACAAGAATATTCTACGCTCCAAACACCCAGAGCAGTCTGACGACTGGATTACACGTGAACAAACGGGGACTTTCGCCGGTTGGTTGCAGACACGTCTCATGCATGACGACGCTGTTGAAGATGATCTGTACTTGCTGTCCCAGTTACCATCTTCGAATATATTGGCTTTCAAAGGGTACGAGATAAATGGGAATACATTTTACACGATCGCCCAAGATAAAAAGAGCACCAACCAAAACAGTGGTGTCCGCTTTGATGCAGCAAACACCAATAGGCCAAAGGACACATATTATGGTTACATAGAGAAGATATGGGAACTTGACTATGGACGTGGTTTGAAGGTCCCTTTGTTTCGGTGCAAATGGGTCAATCTGACAGAAGGCGGGGTAAAGGAAGACCCGCAGTATGGAATGACAATAGTGGATCTCAACAATCTTGCGTACGTAGATGAACCATTCGTCCTAGCCAATGATGTGGCGCAGGTTTTCTATGTGAAGGACATGTCTACCAAGCCGAGAAAAAGAAAAGATAAGGAAGCGAATACATCATACGATGAGCCAAAGCGCCACATAGTTCTTTCAGGGAAAAGAAACATCGTGGGAGTGGAGGACAAGACAGACATGTCAGAAGATTATGAAAAGTTTCATGAAATTGCTCCCTTCACAGTGAATATTGACCCGAGCATCCAGTTAAATGATGAAGATTGTCCATGGTTACGGCGCAAAGGGACACACGCGAAGAAAAAGTTTTATACCCAAAGATCCCACTCTGGGATGTGACCGGGCTTCACTGTCATCACTTTCTTCTCTAGTGAGTTTTCGGACTTATATATCTGGAAAGTCCCACTTCGGACAAACCAGAGGGAATCTTTGTAATAGTTAGGGTACTTATGTGTTTTGTGCGTTCAGTATGCACCATTCTGCATCTCTCGAGCCTTGACTATTGACGTGACAACTCCTCCCGTGTGATTAATTTCTCTCTGGGTTGGGAGCCACCCTCGAGGTGAACCGGCGCTCCCTCGAGTCCGCTGGACTTCTCACGGCGACCCCCACCAGTGCATGTGTCACTCTTTTACTTTGCTCCATCTCACCTACACTGGTCTATAAGACTAGCCATTTCTTAAAACTTATTTCAACTCTAGACTTTTTGTGCATTCAATATGCACCATTCAAAGCCACGTCATCAATTTTCAACCCTTTCTGACTTCATTTGCTATTTTTTATGCATTTACTGATTTTTTGAGCTAAACGACCCTGAAATTGAAAAGCACTACAAAATGAACTCTGAAAAGGTTGAAAGTTGGCATGGTATCATCATTTCACCCACATAGCATGTGCTAAAAAGTTGAGAGGGTTACGGCAAAAACTGGATGCACTTCGTGTACAAAATGAACAATCTCTTTCGAAGTATCAGGGTTTCGGACGAAAACTCATCTGTTACAAAAGCATTTCATTTTTTAAACTTATTTCAACTCCAAACTTTTTATGCGTTCATTACGCACCATTCAAAGCCACTTCATCAATTTTCAACTCTTTCTGACTTCATTTGCTATTTTTCATGCATTTACTGATTTTTTTTAGCTAAACGACCCTGAAATTGAAAAGCACTACAAAATGAACTCTGAAAAGGTTGAAAGTTGGCATGGTATCATCATTTCACCCACATAGCATGTGCTAAAAAGTTGAGAGGGTTACGGCAAAAACTGGATGCACTTCGTGTACAAAAATGGACAATCTCTTTCGAAGTATCAGGGTTTCGGACAAAAACTCATCTGTTACAAAGGCATTTCATTTTTTTAAATAAACTAAGAATTACCAAATTGAATATAATGATAAAACACACTAATATTAAACAACAGAAAAAATAATCACTGAAAAATCTATTTTTAAAGTAAAGTTATTAATAAACTAGTGATTCACACAAATTTCAAATAATTCAAATTTAAACTATTCAAATTTGAAAACTACTGGCACTAACAGAAAGTTTATATTTTTTTTACCTAAAGCAAAAAGATTCACTCAGAAACTTTAAATAAAGCAAAAAACAACTCAGAAACAAAATAAAATAAATAAAGCAGAAAACAAAAAAACTGAAAAGTAAATAAAAAAAGCCCACCTACTGGGCTGCCACGGCCTGCATACGACTAGAAACCCAAGCAATAGTTGGGCCAGGATGCAGGCCCACAAGGCCCAGTAGGCCCAACAAGGCAGCACAGGTTCAATAGGCCCACAAAGGCCTGCTTAGAGAGGAGCTCGAGGCAGATGCCGCGGCGGGGCTTATAAGCTGGTGCGGACGCCCTTCGCTGGGCGAGGTGGGACTAAACATCCACCGCAGTGCGCCGTGCCAGGAACAGGTCTTTAGTTGCGGTTGGTGGCTCCAACCGCGACTAAAGACCCCCCCCCCCCCCCTTTAGTCGCGGTTGGAGCCACCAACCGGGACTAAAGGCCTGCGCTTCCCGCCGCTTCGACTGGTGAAATTCACCTTTAGTCCTGGTTGGTGGCTCCAACCGGGACTAAAGGCCTGCGCATATATATACAACACTTGAAAGTTTTTCAGTTTCTCTGCTTCTTCGACCACTACAGAGGATATCGCCGCACCGCCGTACGCGCCTGCCCCGACGCCGTCTCGCCTCCCCCGACGCCGGCCACCCACGCCTCCTCGCGCTGATCCCCGAAGCCGGACGCGCCTCCTCCCCAAGCCCCGACGCCGCCCACGCCCGCTCCTCCCCGAGCTCCTCGCCGCGCCGCCTGCCCCGACGCCGTCGCCGGCCCCGGCTCGCCTCGCCTCGTCGTCGCCCCGCTGTGAGCTCTTCCCCCTCTCCCCCTCTCCCTCGCCCCCTGCCGCCATGGCCGCCCCTCTCCGAGCCCCCACACACACACACATGCATGAACACACATACACATATTTTCTTAAGTTAGATAATTTATATGTATTTTGGTATGTTTTAGTATATATGTATAGCAATTTAGACATTTTTCAGAAGAATTTTGACATTTTTTTCACTAGATGATTAGATGTATAGAAAAAAGTTGAGGAATTTTGACATTTGAGGAATTAATTAGTATATAATGTATGTATAGAAATTTTGAGGAATTTTGACATTTTGATCCAATATGTATAGAATTAGTATATATATATGTATGAATACAATGTATAGAAAAAAGTTGAGGAATTTTGACATTTGATCCAATGTATATATAGCAATTAGTATATGTATGTATACAATGTATAGAAAACATTTGAGGAATTTTGACCAAGCATAGAAAAAATTTGCATAGAAAAAAGTTGCATTTTTTAATGTTGTATTTGCAAAATCAAGTGAAAAAGAATTACAAAAATCACAATCAAGCATTTAAAAAATGTTAAATTTGCATAGAATTTGTTCTTGACGTCAACGATGCCCGGCCCGCATCCTCGTCGTCGACTCATTCGCAACGACGTCCTGCTTCAGAGGCGCCATGTCCGGGACTGGGCTCCGCCGGGCTGGCACTGGGAGGTGCTACCTTCAGGGGCACGCATCTTGGTGAGGAACCCGGGTCCCGTCGTCGACCCGGAGCTTCTTTGGTGGTGGGCGCGTGGGCCACATTCGGTGCGGAGGCTGGCGTCCCCCGCGGAGGTGGTACGTCACCGTGTCAGGGAGGAGGACGAGCATGTCCATCGCTACATGGTTGCGTTGGACGTCAAGTTCTCCAATACCTGGCAGGTTCTTCAGGGATCTCACCCGAGCTATGATCCCGTGATCGTTCCTTCTCTTTGGGTGTCCACCGCGAGTGATGTTAGCTAGTGATGTTATATATATGATCATATTCGAGATGTATTAGTGATAATACTCGAGATGTATTCGAGATTATATTCGATAATATTCGAGACGATGTATTCGAGATTATATTATTCGATAATATTCGAGATGATGTATTCGAGATTATATTCGATGATGCATGCATGCATTCTAATTTGAATACTAAATTGTTTTATCTTTCTTCTGGATTAGTTAAATAAAAGCTATGGACAATACCGGCAGAGAAGGAGAAGAGACTATGTTCGACATCATACGCTCCCCGAGCCCAGATGAGAATGAAGAAGATGACGGCTCGCAATATCTGAACAATACCGGTGAGGGTATGATATTTGATGAAGACGAATGAATAGATGAAGTCCAGAACAATGACGACGAAGGAAATGTTGTTCTTCAAATAACAAAGACCGGCGAGGTATATTTATATAAGGCATCTGGTGATCATCACATGTTTTAATTGATTTGTATACATATTAACGAATCGATCTTTATTCTTTTAGCCCTCCGGATCGAGCAAATCTTCTACAAGCAGCAGGACAGTTCGAGGACCGGCCAAAAAGTTGAAGGCTGGCATAAAGTACAACATCGATGCCATCAAACCTAATGGCGAACCGCTTGAACCTAAGAAGAATGCAAACAAGTTCATTCGTCAATGCGGAGTTATTGTCAGGGACCAAATTCCGATCTCTGTTCAAGAATGGAAAAAGTCAGCAAAGGGAGATCCAGATGTTACTTTTGTCGACCAAAGAGCAAAAGATCTGCTTTGGGAATCGCTCATGTCACATTTCACCCTACCAAATCATTTGACAGATGCAGATCTGGAGAAAGTCAAGAACAGTGCTCTTAAGAAGATGGCGATAGCATTCAACAACCACAAGAAAAATATATGGGCCGCGTAAGTCAAAGCAGGAAAGCAGACTCCAGAATTCAAGGGAACACTGGAGAAGGCAAGAGATCACTGGGACGCTTTCGTGAAGTTCAAGGAATCGGAAGTAGCTCAGGAATGGTCGAGAATAAACAAGATTAATGCTGCGAAAAAGTAGTGGCACCATAATCTGGGGCCAGGTGGCTACGAGGTGGCCCGGCCTAAGTGGGATATCGCTGAGCAAGAGATGATTGCTGCAGGGGTCACTCCAGTTACATTGAGCTAGCCCCCCAGGTGCAGGACTTGGTTTTATGCGCATGGGGGGAAGTTGGACCCAAAGACAGGGCTGGTTTTGGAGCGGGCATGTCTTAAAAGAGCCACCGACAGTTTACTTGTTGCAATAGAAGAGGCTCAAACAGGGGTGTTCACGCCCAACAGAGAGAACGACGAGCTTTCGCGCACCCTGAAGAATCCTGAACACCCAAAAGAACACGAGGCAAAGGCGTTGTTCCGTGGTTTGAGGGGTTTGCGGATTGGAACGAAACTTACAGAAGCCATGCGAGAAAGAGGCAGCAGGAGGAGGAGAAGAGGAAGCTGGAGGAGGAGCAGAGGAAGCAGGAAGCAGACCGCCTTCGCATCGTAGAATCAAAGCATGCGGAGTTGGAACGCGCTTTCATCCGGCAGTAGGAGCAGATCGACTCACTTAGCCAGGAAAGGGCGTCTCAGCGGCAGCAGCAAGCAGATCCAGCATTGGATAGCACCGTCCCATCCATGCTAAGAAGCAGCGTGGGTTCCGCCCCGGGCGATGATGCACTGCTGGATAGATACCCCGTGGATGATATCAAAGATAGGACTGCTTGTGAGCTACACATGAAAGTGAAGAACATATCCATGAAGGTGGCGGACGACTATGCTTTAACAAATCCCCCTGAAGCAACCTTCCATTGCAATCCGATTCCAGCTGGCTATGCTCGTGTCAGGGTTGATGAAGTGATGTCAGGATATTACGAGCTAGAGCTTGACATTCCTGGAGGTGAAGAGGAGCGCACACTGGGAGAGGCCGTACATCGTATCATTCTATGGAAAAAGGATTGCATCGTCTTTCCAAGGCCACTGACTCCTGGTGTAACAAGTCTGCTACCGCGTCAGCCGACTCCTCCTCCTCCAAGTCCGGTGCCGCGTTAGTCGACTCCTGCTCCTCCAAGTTCGGCGCCGCGTCAGTCGACTCCTCCTCCTCCAAGTCTGGCAACACATCAGCCGACTCCTCCTCCTCCAAGTCTGGCACCGCGTCAGCCGACTCCTCCTCCAAGTCAGGCACTGCGTCAGCCATCTCCGCTGCCTCAGCGGGCTCCACCGCCTCAGCAACAATGGAAGACAGGCGCCGCAGCTACGGCGGCTAGCGGTACAAAAGGAGGCAAAAAATACAAATATGGTCCAAGCCTCAAGCCTCTTCCGAAGTTGCCTTACCACCTGACTGAGGAGGAAAACATCGTCGAAGTGGCTGCCCAAGTGAAGGCCCATTTTGGACCGAAACCGCCCCCGCCACCAAAGGAGAAAGTACTAGAGCATGTCATACAACACTTTATTGATAATGCTTAACCAGCTGTCAAGCATAGGGACTCAGACTATGTGCGCTCTATCAAGAAGTCATTTCGTGCACAAAAAGAGAAGGAGTCGAGCTCGAGCTCGAGCCAAGCAGTTGGCAAAAAAAGCGGGAAAACTGTTCCCCAGCTGGGAGAACAGGCAGTGCAATCGATCCCCCCGCTCATTGTACAACCACATGGGAGTACCACCGATCAGCTGGTAATAACCGACGATCATAGAAGGCAGGCTGAAGAGGCCGGTGTCACTATTGAACAACTCCTAGGCATCGAGGAATTCCAAATGTTTACAGAGGAGGAATTAAAATGGAAATTTGTCCGCGGGCAACCTCTGGTCAAGCCTGAGGAGATCTCGCTTCTATCAATGAGAATGTATCAATTGCATGAATGGTACCTGAGAGAAGTAAAGACCAATCGAGAGTCCCTCATGGTGAAAGTCAAGGCAGAGCATTACTTCCATGGAAAAGATTTGTGGGTTGAGTTTGAAGAAATGTTTTAGTTATTCAATCAAGATGCACTCGACAAATCTATCGTCAGTTGCTATTGTCTGTAAGTGATTTCTTTCTGTAATTTAAGTCTCTAGCTAGCTGTAGTGCTCGTTCATTACCTATAATTATTCTCACTATATTCTTTTCTGTGGTATTATGCAGAATGAAGATGTATGAAATGAAAAGAGTTGGATGCTATGGCATTGGGTTCATTGACCCAAATACCATTAATCAAGAGACATGGTCACGTGAATGGGATCGAAAGGACACAGAGAGAAGCTTGATAGAGTTCTTGAAGCGACTAAATACCCAACCAGAAATACTACTTCCTTACAACTTCGGGTGAGTGACACTGTCTTGTACTACAAATTCTGTTTTTGCTTACTAGATGTTAATAAGTGTAGTTCATGAGTTATGCACATGCCCGCTTAATTATACAAACGTGTGCACATGCAGTTTCCACTAGATCTTGTTAATCATTGAAGTTGACGAGGGACAAGTTCAAGTACTGGACTCACTATATAAAGATACTAATGAATACTCAATCGTGAAGGGGATGGTCGACCAGTAATTTCAATCATTATCGCACTATGTCGGCCTCTTTAGTTCATTTCCTAATATCAACTAATTAATAACTCCTTTATTCATTTTCTTTGCCGGCGGGCAGGGCTTGGGAAAAGTTCATCAAACAGGTTGAAGGCGAATGGAAACAAAAGCTGAAATGGGTGCGACCCAAGGTAATTAATTAAGTAGTACCAGCTAGCTACCATCTCTTTAATTCTAGTTTCAATACCATTATCATGCTTGATTAATTATTATCTGATTGAATTCTATTCTCGTAAAGACCTTGAGGCAGGCGCCGGGGAATAATTTATGTGCATACTACGTTTGCGAGAACATTCGCTTTATGACCGAAAGGAGCAAAGATGCAAGACATCTTTGGGTACGTAAACACAATTCACAATTCTTTTTATCATGATCTAATATATATACACACAACTAATATATTCATATTGATCTCCTTTTTTAATAAAGATGGTGGAGATGCGGGATAAGCTCCTACCAAAGGACCGCATACGAGCACTTCAAGAGGAGATTGCGGGATTTTTGCTTGACCAGGTCATAGATCCCAAAGGAGAATACCATTACAAGCTGTAATGCCTCCATGTAATGATCTGCAAATTGTAGGAGAAATTGTATATACCAAATTGTATATATATATATATATATGTGTGTGTGTATGTCAATGGTCGTACGAGAAATTCGATGATATATATATGATCGGTTCTACGAGAAATTCTATTTATATATATGCATAACGTGTACAGTATGTAGTAGCGTAAAATATCTTTAAAATGAAAAAGAATTAAATGGAAAACAAAAAATTAAAAGGAAAAATAAAAATAAACAATAAACCCATAAACCCCTAAACCTTTTAGTCCCGGTTGGTGTAACCAACCGAGACTAAAGGCCCCCAGCCCCTCGGCGCGGGCTCGTGCCACGTGGTGGGCCTTTGGTCCTGGTTCGTGATGAACTGGCACTAAAGGGGGGGGGCTTTAGTCTCCACCCTTTAGTGCCGGTTGCAGGTCCTTACGAACCGGGACTAAAGCTCGATTCTGCACTAGTGTATATATATACCTCGTCGGACTTTGCAACAGTTAAGGCTCCAACATCGGCGGAGCCGTCATCTACTCCCTCCTCCATTCGATCACCGGAGCCGTCATCCTCTCTTCCCTCACCATCGGTGTCGTTGAGAAACGACAAGGTGATATCATCACCTCCGTCGCGGATTATATCCCCCAACAACTCTTATTTTTCTAAGTCTCTGTCCATAGTTTCTGCAAATATTACAACATGGCAATATACAACCATGAGAGATGGATTAGTGGCAAACATAGACCTAATCACAACAAGGAATCATATGCATATGAGCAATGGATTAGTGGCAAACATCATGCAAAGTTGACAAGTTTTATAACAGTCAGTTTTAGATGATCGTCGAGGACTCCTCCCCCCTCATGTATGATGAGTCGTCCTATCTTTCGGGAGAGGATACTTTGTGGACCGCCTCTCTGTCCTACGTGCAAATCATGTTTTCATATGCCTCAAAATCAAAGTTATCGGGGTTATTTTTTAACGACCTCCCCTCATGTCGAAGTTATCGGGGTTATGTTTTAACGACCCCCTCTCTCATATTTTCATATGCCTCAAAATCAAAGTTATCAGGGTTATGCTTTATAGTGAGTGTGTGATCCAAACACGGCACTAGGAAGAAAATCTCTTGTGCATTTTAATCTCCTGTAGAGTGGACAACCAAACAACTCAAACCAAATCAAACTGCTTTCCCACCATGTCAAAGAACTTATTCCTATAAGTTTCCCATATCAAGTTTTCAAGCATTTGGCTGGATGGCCAAAAGAATGCCAGGATTCTTAACTGCAGTTGCCAACAGAAAAGAAAAATGAATGTCCCTCTACAAGTAATGAATTATGTCAAAAGTTTCAACCATCTTAATAGTGAACATAGCATTATTTCTTAAGTACCATACAACCATTAGATCTGCTATAATTACATAATAAACCAGTGTCAAGAGACTAACTTATACTTAAACAATCATATGAGACTTGCTCCTCCCTTTGAACAAGCACAATGCCAGCACACACCAACAACCAAATGAGACACACACATCATAATTACAGCCTCCAATCTAAACAACATATCAAACTAACAACATATCATCAGACTAACATAAATCTAAAAAGTGTTGAACATTCTTTCAAGCTTTGGGATAGTAGAGATGAACGAATGAATGAATAACTTAGATCCCAGACAGAGGAAGCTCCAGGGGTGGATGTAACGGAGCTCGCAACGCGGGGGGGGGGGGGGAGTGGCGGCTTGGGGACGCAGTACATGCCTAACATTCATCTCTGCCTTGTTGGGCCTGCTTGCCCCGCGGGCCTGCATCCTGGCCCATGTACAGATGGGTTTTTAGTCGTATGCAGGCCGTGGTGGCCTAGTAGGCGGACATTTTTTTATTTTTTATGTTATTTTTTTGCATATGTTATGTCAATTTTTTGACCTTCTTCAAATCAGATGCTAATTTTTATACATACTCACTTATGTGTAATGCACATGATTATCAAAGAAAATCATTAAAATATATGAAATTGTAAAAAATACTTTATGAATTTTTTTTGCTATTAAAGTTTTTAACAAAAAATACTTTATGGAAATTCTTTTTGCTATTAAAGTTTTTAACAAAAAATACTTTGATAATTTTAGTTGCATAAATTTTATATAATTTTAAGTTAATATTATTTTGATCATAACTAGAGGTTTATAAAAAGCTTTTTAGTTAATTCTTTTTGCTATTGAAGAATATTATAG
Organism: Thinopyrum elongatum; assembly: GCA_011799875.1. Lineage (NCBI taxonomy): Eukaryota > Viridiplantae > Streptophyta > Magnoliopsida > Poales > Poaceae > Thinopyrum > Thinopyrum elongatum. Next base: position 132,146,649 of record CM022303.1, read on the forward strand.
TTTTGTTTTAGTTGATCATAACAAAATATTTTAATTGATTCTTTTTAGTTGATTCCTTTTGCTATTAGAGTTTTATAAAGCTTTTTAGTTTGCTATTATAGTTTTTAACAAAAAATACTTTATGAAATTTTTTTTGCTATTAAAGTTTTTAACAAAAAAATACTTTGATAATTTTAGTTGCGTAAATTTTACATAATTTTAAGTTAATATTATTTTGATCATAACTAGTGGTTTATAAAAGCTTTTTAGTTGATTCTTTTTGCTATTAAAGAATATTATAGTTCTGTTTTTGTTGATCATAACAAAAAAATTTAAAATACTCTTTGTTAACCTAATAATGTTATATTTTCTTTTCTGTTAAGTAATTAGTTTAACCTAATACTTTTGGTTAACCTAATTTATTTTGATGCATAGACACATAGTGATTCAAAAAAGCCGACACCATTGTTCTATGTTAAGGATATAGACCCTTACTACAAATTTTCTAGATTCATAGTAAGAGTCCATATCCTTAACAAAGGATACAATGGTGTCAGAAGCTTATCCCTTCTAGATGACCCGGATATTTAAGGTGGTCGACTAGCTCGTCACTTGGCGAGGTGGGACTAAATACGGGTGTGAAAATCTGCGGTAGGCCTTTAGTCCCGGTTGGTGCCACCAACCAGGACTAAAGCTAGGTTTTAGTTTAGTATTTTCTTTTTTTCATGTATTTAATGATTTTTTTAGCTAAATGACCCTGAAATTGAAAAGCACTACAAATGAACTTTGAAAAGGTTGAAACTTGGCATGGTATCATAATTTCACCCACATAGCATGTGCTAAAAAGTTGAGAGGGTTACGGCAAAAACTGGATGCACTTCATGTACAAACTGGACAATCTCTTTCGAAGTATCAGGGTTTCGGACGAAAACTCATCTATTACAAAGGGATTTCATTTTTTGACATGTAACTACAGTGATATTCTAGATCAAAGCCATTTGATATGTTGTCTTCACTAGAGAGAAAGTCTTCACTTTTTCTTCGCGTGTGTCCCTTGCTTATTGCGTCGTAACCATGGATAATCTTCATCATTTAACAGGATGCTTGGGTCAGCCTTCACTTTGAAGGGAGGAATTTCATGAAACTTTTCATAATCTTCAGGCATGTCTGTCTTGTCCTCCACTCCCATGATGTTTCTTTTCCCTGAAAGAACTATGTGGCGCTTTGGCTCATCGTATGATGTATTCGCTTCCTTATCTTTTCTTTTTCTCGGTTCGGTAGACATGTCCTTCACATAGAAAACCCGCGCCACATCATTGGCTAGGACGAATGGTTCATCTGTGTACCCAAGATTGTTGAGATCCACTGTTGTCATTCCGTACTGTGGGTCTACCTGTACCCCGCCTCCTGACAGTTGACCCATTTGCACCGAAACAAAGGGACCTTAAATTCATGTCCATAGTCAAGTTCCCATATCTCCTCTATGTAACCATAATATGTGTCCTTTGCCCTATTTTGTTTGCTGAATCAAAGCGGACACCACTGTTTTGGTTGGTGCTCTTTTTATCTTGGGCGGTCGTGTAAACTGTATTCCCATTTATCTCGTACCCTTGGTAAGTCAATATAGTCGAAGATGGTGTCCTGGCCAACAAGTACAGCTCATCTCCAATAGTGTTGTTACGCATGAGATGTGTTTGCAACCAACCGCTGAAAGTCCCGACGTGTTCACGTGTAATCCAGTCGTCGGACTGCTCCAAGTGTTTGGAGCGTAGAATATTCTTGTGTTCATTGATGTACGGGGCCACCAAGGTAGAATTCTATAGAACTATGTAGTGTGCTTGCGCCCAAGAATGCTCGTCCCTACAATGGCCTCCTATGTTTGATGGCCCGTGGAGATGCTTCCTTCTGGCCTAGCACGGTTACGCACATATTTCTTTAAGACTCCCATGAACCTCTCAAAGGGGAACATATTGTGTAGAAATACAGGACCCAGAATGGCAATCTCGTCGACTAGGTGAACTAGGATGTGCGTCATAATATTGAAGAAGGATGGTGGGAACACCAACTCGAAACTGACAAGACATTGGACCAAATCATTCTGTAACCTTGGTAGGATTTCTGGATCGATTACCTTCTGAGAAATTGCATTGAGTAGTGCACATAGCTTCACAATGGCTAATCGAACATTTTCTGGTAGAAGGCCCCTCAATGCAACCGGAAGTAGTTGCAGCATAATCATGTGGCAGTCATGAGACTTTAGGTTCTGGAATTTTTTTCTCTGCCATATTTATTATTCCCTTTATATTCGACGAGAAGCCAGACGGGACCTTGATACTGAGCAGGCATTCAAAGAAGATTTCCTTCTCTGCTTTGGTAAGAGCGTAGCTGGCAGGACCTTAATACTGCTTTGAATGCATGCCGTCTTTTTCGTTCACAAGTTGCTGGTCCTCCCGTGCCTCCGGTACATCTTTTGTCTTCCCATACACGCCCAAGAAGCCTAGCAGGTTCACGCAAACATTCTTCGTCACGTGCATCACGTCGATTGCAGAGCGGACCTCTAGGTCTTTCCAATAGGGTAGGTCCCAAAATATAGATTTCTTCTTCCACATGGGTGCGTGTCCCTCAGCATCATTCGGAACAGATTGTCCGCCAGGACCCTTTCCAAAGATTACTTATAAATCCTTGACCATATCAAGTATATCAGCACCAGTACGGAGGACGGGCTTCTTCTGGTGATTTGCCTCACCTTTGAAATGCTTGCCTTTTTTTCTTAAGGCATGCTTGGTCGGAAGAAATCGATGATGTCCCAGGTACACATTCTTCTTGCATTTGTCCAAATATATACTTTCAGTCTCATCTAAACAGTGCGTGCATGCGTGGTATCCCTTGTTTGTCTGTCCTGAAAGGTTACTAAGAGCAGGGCGATCATTGATGGTTACAAACAGCAACGCTAGGTCAAATTCCTACTGTTTGTGCTCATCCCACACATGTACACTTTTTTTATCCCACAACTGTAAAAGTTCTTCAACTAATGGCCTTAGGTACACATCAATGTCGTTGCTGGGTTGCTTAGGGCCTTGGATGAGCACTGTCATCATAATGAACTTCCGCTTCATGCACAACCAAGGAGGAAGGTTATAGATACATAGAGTCACGTGCCAGGTGCTATGATTGCTGCTCTTCTCCCCAAAAGGATTAATGCCATCTGCACTTAAACCAAACCATACGTTCCTTGCGTCATCTGCAAAGTCCCGCCACTTTCTCTTGATTTTTCTCCACTGCGACCCGTCAGCGGGTACTCTCAACTTCTCGTCTTTCTTACGGTCTTCTTTGTGCCATCGCAACAACTTGGCATGCTCTTTGTTTCTGAACAGACGTTTCAACCGTGGTATTATAGGAGCATACTACATCACCTTGGCAGGAACCCTCTTCCTGGGGCGCTCGCCCTCAACATCACCAGGGTCATCTCGTCTGATCTTATACCGCAATGCACCGCATACCGGGCATGCGTTCAAATTCTCGTACTCACCGCGGTAGAGGATGCAGTCATTAGGGCATGCATGTATCTTCTGCACCTCCAATGCTAGAGGGCATAGAACCTTCTTTGCTTCATACGTACTGTCAGGCAATTTGTTATCCTTTGGAAGCTTCTTCTTCATAATTTTCAGTAGCTTCCCAAATCCCTTGTCAGATACACCATTGTCTGCCTTCCATTGCAGCAATTCTAGTGTAGTACCGAGCTTTGTGTTGTCATATTCGCAATTTGGGTACAATCCTTTTTTGTGATCCTCTAACATGCGATTGAACTTCAATTTCTCCCTTTCACTTTCGCATTCTCTCTGTGCATCAACAATGACCCAGCGAAGATCATCATCGGGCACATCTGGTGCCTCTTGATCTTCAGCGTCCCCCGTTGCAGTATCACCATATTCAGGGAACATAGGATAGTTGTCATCATCCTCTTCTTCTTCATTGTCTTCCATCATAACCCCTCTTTCTCCGTGCTTGGTCCAAACATTATAGTGTGGCATGAAACCCTTCTCAAGCAGGTGCAAGTGAAGGGTTTTCGACTTAGAGTAATCCTTTGTATTCCCACAGACAGTACATGGACAATACATAAAACCATTCTGCTTGTTTGCCTCAGCCACTTCGAGAAAATTATGCAGGCCCTCAATGTAGTCGGAGGTGCGTCGGTCATCGTACATCCATTGTCGGTTCATCTGCGTGCATTATATAATTAAGTGTATCAAAAACCATTACAGAACATCATAAATAGAGAAGTGACCAAGTTAATACAAGTTCATCATCACATTAAAACCAAAGTACAGTAGTGATCAAATGTTATTACTGAAAAAATAAATACATAAAGTTCATACATAGTTCTCATAGAACAACATACAGCTCTCTAGAGCATCTAATTAAAACATACATTGAAACTAACATACAACTATGTAAAACATTTAAATGCAACAACAAATACGATCATAATCGCAACTAAGGTAACGATTGATCCAACAACATAATGATAACAAGCCTCATTATCAATGGCATATTTTCTAATCTTTCTAATCTTCAAGCGCATTGCATCCATCTGGATCTTGTGATCATCGATGACATCGGCAACATGCAACTCCAATTTCATCTTCTTCTCTTCAATTCTTTTTAATTTTTCTTTCAAATAATTCTTTTCTTTTTCAACTAAATTTAACCTCTCGACAAGAGAGTCGGTTGGAATTTCCGGTTCACATACCTCCTAGATAAAAACATCTATGTCACGTTGGTCGGCATAATTGTCATAAACAGTAAATGAAACAAATAGTTATAAAAGATAATATACCACATCCGAATCATAGACCGGACGAGAGTCGACGGGGGCGGATACCAAAACCATGGCACTATATAATAACAAACAATAATAAAAGTAAGAAAATTATACAAGTAGCTATCTAAATCATACAAGTAAGAATTTTTTCTTTAAAAAAAGATAAGAACAAGAGGCTCACCACGGTGGTGCCGGCGACGAGATCAGCGCGGACGATCGACGGCGGTGAGGACGGGGACGGGGACGGGACGGCACCCTACACATGTGCAAACCAAGAAGTTAATTTGAGCTCAAATTGTGCATCTAAATCAAATAAACTCACACATATATACACTCCTCCACTAAAACTTCTAGAGCATTTGAAATGAGCTAAACTAGCAATGAGAGATGAAAGGATGAAGTTGCTAACCTTTTTAGAACACTTGGATAGTTGGTGCACCGCCAAACCTAGACAAATCTTATGGAAAATGGAGCTTGGAGGTCGAGGTTGGAGGAAGAACAGAGGAGAAAGCTTAAGTGTGGCTCCGACATTTCATCGAACACCTCATGTGCATATATAGGCAAAAAACAGAGTAGCCCACACCTCCACCCTTCCACAGCCAAAAAACAGAGGAGATGAGGGGGGGGGGGTGGATATATATAGGCAAAACTATTGTCCCGGTTTGTGTCTAAAACTTGGACTAATGGTCTACCCTTTAGTCCCGGTTCCAGACACCAACCGGGACTAAAGGGCGACCCTTTAGTCCCGGTTGGTGTCTGGAACCGGGACTAAAGGTCCCATCCGAACCGGGACTGATGCCTGCCGAGGTCCGGCCGGCGTCCTAGCCTCACGAACCGGGACTGACGCTCCCATTAGTCCTAGTTCGTAAAACGATCGGGACTAATGCTCTGATCTGGCCAGGACCAAAGCCCTGTTTTCTACTAGTGGTATGGAGCTACGCTGCTCCGGAGCAATGCTACCCTCATGATGAGGAATTGTGCAGCGATCCAGGAGGGCACCGAGGCCAAACACGGGTAATAGTTCTCCCTTCTCCGTATGCTATTGAAGTTGTTCTTGCTGCGTGTGGTTCTGCTTGAAGGCTCTTGTTGTGGTGGACGTTTGATGTTGTCTTTTGGCTATGCTATAGTCTGAACACTCTGAGGTTTATCTTATCTCCAATAGGTTAGTTTTTGTTGTGCAATCAGGTTTTCATCCCATGATGTGTGTATCGATTGCGAGCACGTATAGTGGGTTTACTTATAGTAATCTGAACTCGCTTATCCTCTTTCTCGCTTTCTGTAATATCTTGCTCGATCTGGACATATTGTATTTCCGTTATGCTTTGTAACAGAAAGGGGTTTATGCCCGGTTAAAGAAGTAAAAACTCGATCCCTTCCCCCCAACCCACCATACTAGCCAACCGCTTTTGTCCCCTCCTCCGGTGATATCTTGGCTCACCCTCGTCAGCTCGAGCTTGGGGCCACGCCGCTCCCTCCCTCCCTCCAAATCGATTGAAATATAACTTTTTGTTTCTAGTTAACCAAGGAATAGCAAATGCAAAGAAAAATTTCTACTGAATTTGAATCCAGCAAAACTCCTCCAATTATTTTTGATCCGGACCCCCAAAAAAAAAAGGCCTTTGACCTCGTTAGAGAAGCCAAGGAGAGCTGACCTTCCTTCACCGATCACACGCAGATGCAGCTCCACCGGCTTAGCTTAGCTTAACCACCAATCACGCGGTCGCGATCCCAACCCCATGTGCTCCCGTCCCGTCTCGCCGACACGTCCTCGCTCGCCGGCCGCCCCCACTGCCAGGCGGCCCCGCCGTCGACATGGCCCCACCCGCCAGCCTCATCCGCGCCCGCCCGTGACCGCCGCGGCCGCAGCGGCGTGCGCTCGTCATTGCCGTTTGAACACTCGAGCTCTCTCGCCAGTCGCCATTAGCACCACTAGTAGTAATAGCGCGCCGCGGCCCCTTCCATTTCCCACACGCATTCCGATCCCCTCTCCTCGTGGCGTCGTCGTGCGCGCGGGATTCCCTCGTCTCCTAGATCTCGGAGGAGGACGCGATGAGGGCGACGCGGCTCCTCGCGGCGGCGGCGCTCCTCGCCGCGCTGCTCGCGGTGTCCGCGGCGGCGGCGGCGAAGCTCGATCTGGACGAGGTGGACGACTCGGAGGTGCTGGAGGCGTTGCTGGCGGTGGACGACGAGGAGGAGGCGGCGGCGCCGCCGGGCGCGGGCGCGGGCGGGGGCGCGGAGGCGGTGCGGCGGACGCAGTCCATGGTGCTGGTGCTCGACAACGACAACGCGGCGCGCGCCGTGCAGGACCACTCGGAGCTGCTGCTCCTCGGCTACGCGCCCTGGTGCGAGCGCAGCGCCCAGCTCATGCCGCGCTTCGCCGAGGCCGCCGCGGCGCTGCGCGCCATGGGGAGCGCCGTCGCCTTCGCCAAGCTCGACGGCGAGCGGTTCCCCAAGGCCGCCTCCGCCGTCGGGGTCAACGGTTTCCCCTCCGTGCTCCTCTTCGTCAACGGCACCGAGCACGCCTACACCGGCCTCCACACCAAGTGAGGAGGCTGGCTGCTCCTCTGTTTCTGTCAACGATATGGCAGCTGCCTTTGATCTGCTCGACGAATTGACTAATAGGCCTTTTGTTTCTTCTTGACAGGGACGCGATAGTTACTTGGGTTAGAAAGAAGACCGGCACCCCGGTCATTAGGATTGAGTCGAAGGATTCAGCTGAGGAACTTCTTAAGAAGGGCCAGACATTTGCTCTCGGCTTATTAAAGAATTACGAGGTATGCGAAATGCTTGATGCAGATGTTTAATTTGCAGGTTATGGCTTTGCTCTCTGCATAAAAACTTGAGAATGACGTTATACATTTGCTCAATTTTGTTGAACTTTGTTTATTCATATCCATTTTTGACAGGGAGCCGACCATGAAGAATTTGTGAAGGCAGCGACTGCTGAAAATGAGGTTCAATTTGTAGAAACAAATGATAGGAATGTGGCCAAGATTCTTTTTCCAGGAATTGCATCTGAAGAACAATTCCTGGGCCTTGTGAAAAGCGAACCAGAGAAGTTTGAAAAGTTTGGTCAGTATCTAATATGCAGATGCTCCATTTTTTCCTTATTTGCATTCTGGCCTTGCATGCCATGATTTGATTAGTAACTTATTAATTTGAATCCTTACTCATTATTGAAAGATGCTATCAAAAAGAAAGATAATGCTGGGTTAAGCTTCAATGCCAGTTGCTCATGCTTATCCATTTGGTGGACAATATAGTTATTGTAAGTGTAACAGTCATAAATTTATGATTTGTCCAGTAACTCATGTAATGCCATTTTACAGATGGAGCATTTGAAGAAAAGGAGATATTGCAGTTTGTGGAGCTTAACAAGTTCCCACTAATTACTGCATTCACTGATTTAAACTCAGCTAAAGTCTATTCAAGCCCAATTAAGTTGCAGGTTAGTACTCCCAGCCTTTCTAAATATTAACAAGTGCACCTTGGGTATACATCACATTCTTCCCTAGTGGATTGAACTATGTAATAAGCTTTATAACTGTAAAGTGATCGTAGGAAATTATAAATGTCCTCTTGGTCTTTTACATGGTTAATTTGATTTAATTCCTGCAAATTTGTTTTAGGTCTTCACCTTCGCAGAGGCTTATGATTTTGAAGATCTTGAACCTGTTGTTCAAGAGGTGGCCAGAGGATTTAAGACAAAGGTGTGCAGTTTTAATATAAATAGATAGCTGCCCTCTGCTCTGTCCATTGTCGTCATATCATGCAAATGACTAAAACAGTTTTCTCTCTGGCACTGCAGATAATGTTTATATATGTGGACACTGCTGAAGAAAACCTTGCAAAACCATTCCTGACTCTTTATGGCCTTGAAGGAGATAAACCTACTGTATGTTCATAGTATTATGGATCTCATTCTGGAGTGACGTTTCCATATTATATGCTCCCTCCGTCCCAAAATAAGTGTCTCGACTTTGTACTAGTTTTAGTACAAAGTTGTACTAAGGTTGAGACACTTATTTTGAGACGGAGGGAGTATCTTTTTCCAGTAGATGCCGGTGTGCACATGTGTGCATTATGGTGGAAGTTGTTTCCGTATTGTTTAACGATATAGCCTGTTGCTAAAACTATAAAGTTTACCAGGTTACAGCATTTGATACGAGCAAAGGTACTAAATATCTGTTGGAGGCAGATATTAACGCGAAGAACCTAAAGGTAATGCGTTGTTTATTTGATTTTATGGTATGTTACTTGAGGCAAATTGATTAACTAGACCATGCACTGAATAACAGGAGTTCTCCTTAAGCCTTTTGGATGGTACACTCCCTCCATACTTCCGCTCAGAACCAGTACCACAAGAAGTAAGCTTTAATTTTGTCAAGTTTTGAATCTTGTAAGTTAATATGTCAGGATTCAAAGTCCCTAAGCAGTCTAACTCAAATACAACTCATGTTCAGATGTGAGCAACATATGAACTTGTTACTCCTGACATGCATACTTAGTCTTTGCTCTTAATAACATCTGTTAACATATAGGGAATGCTGTGAAGATTTTGTGTTCGGTGTTGTTGCTTTATATATAAAGCGGGGCGAAAGCCTGTTTCGAGCTGTGATGATTTTGTAATTAGTGTTCCTGGCATGTGTACTTAGCCTTTGACCCCCACCCACCATTTTGCAGAAGGGACTTGTTGAAAAGGTTGTTGGACGTACATTTGATTCTTCTGTCCTGCAAAGCCCTCACAATGTCCTCCTCGAGGTATTTGATCTTACTCAAAGTTATTTATCTGTAATTTTGTATACTCCGATACTCATGATTCGTCATTTTTCAAACTAATTTTATTTCTATCCAAGATCTCACACATTTTTTTACATTGAAAACCATAGGCTCATGCACCTTGGTGTGTTGACTGTGAAGCCATCAGTAAAAACATTGAGAAGTTGGCCAAGCATTTCAGTGGTTTGGACAATCTTAAATTTGCACGTATTGATGCTTCGGTGAATGAACATCCAAAATTGCAGGTAATTCGATCCTTTTGCTGTGCCATCACATATGCCCACAAGATAGAGATCAAATACTTTCAACCTTGTACCACAGTCATGCCATCCATTAAATTATACTACCTATGTAGCAAAATATAAGACGTTTTTGTAGGCTAAACTAGTGTACAAAAAAGTCTTATAAGTATTTTGATACAGAGGGAGTAGTTTTCATTGAAGTATTGGGATTATGTGCTATTAGTTACTCCCTCCGTCCCAAAATAAATGTCTCAACTTTGTACTAGCTCTAGTATAAAGTTGTACTAAGTTTGAGACACTTATTTTGGGACGGAGGGAGTACTATCTAAGTGCCTTCAGAAAAGAAAATCATATGAAAGAGATTACTTTCGACACATTCATGTTCTCTGTTGGATTGCTGATTTAATTAACTATTGTTGGAATTATGTCCATTGAATTACGTACAACACTAAGTGTTTTTTAGACAATTTGTGAAACTTTAAATTAGATTGCTCTAAAAAGTAATAACTGTTTGAGTGAGGCGTTTTGGCTCCCAGGCTCATCTGCACCCGTGCTGAATAAAAAATTCAAAACAAATACTAAAAAATTCAAAAAATTCCATTTTTTTTTGGCATGGTAGATAATTTGGTGCGTCATGTCCGCTCCAAATTTTAAATCATTTGGACATCTGAGTAGCTCTCGGCAAAAAAGACAAATTTGGGGTCTGTTAAAAAGTGTACTGTTCATATACTGTTCTGACCCAATTTGTCTTTTTTGCTGAGAGCTACTCAGATGTCCAAATGCTCTGAAATTTGGAGTGCACCTCACACACCAAATTATCTACCTTGCACAAAAAATTTGGATTTTTTTGAATCGTTTATGAATTGTTCCTTGACCGGGTGCAGATGAGCCCGGGCTCAGAATTGGATATTCGTAACTGTTTTTATGAATTTATAAGCTTTGGACCGTGCATAGTTACATCCATGAAATTTACTTATAACTAAGCCCATAACAATGTGTGCATAACACATGAATATTGACATACACGAGGGCGAGTTTGTTTGTTGTTTACTGCGAATGTAAAATATTGATGTGGAGTTTGTTTGTTGTTTCCTGCAAAAAAAAAAAAACAGAGTTTGTTGTTCACTGCAAATGTTGCCATGCATGGACTTTCAAAGATAGCTCTGTGAATAAAGAATAAGCAGAAAAATGACTTCCTATATGTTGAAGATGAGGTTCTGGTGGAATTGCTGCCACTTATGACTGTACATATAGGCTAGCCGCTATAAGGAAGAAAAGCTTAATAAGTGGCATAAATGAATGGGTGATAACTAGGATGTTCATTAAAGTTAAATTTGTGAAAAGAGATCTGAAGGTTTCTAGTTCCTTTGCATTTGAATGCTGGAACCTGGAAGCATAGTTTTTTGCCAATCTGCTGAATGAATTGATCTACTAATAAACCCGCAGTGATCCATCAAAGGTATAACTTCAGCTTACAGTTTCCCCATGGTTTCTGACAGGTAAACAATTACCCCACACTCTTGCTTTATCCTGCTGAAGACAAGACCAACCCGGTACGTCTGCTGAAACAAATTCAAACACGCCATAAGTTACCCTTCGCCATGTGTTAGTGATATATTATTGCTCTCCTTTTGGAAATGCAGATCAAACTTTCAAAGAAATTAAGCCTGAAAGACATGGCGAGATTCATCAAGGAGAAGCTGCAGATTTCGGACGTCGAGAGTAAGGAGAAGCTCCAAACCCCTGACATCGAAACAGTAGCTGCCGTTGACAATGTCAAGGATGAGCTATAGTAGATTTGCTCGTTCAAGCACGCTGGGCACGTTGAAGGAAAATGACAGCATATTTGCGTTGCTATGGTCTTGTAGAGAAGGAAATAGAGTAGGGGTTGATCATGGTTACACAGTAGACATCTAAAATCAAATATATATGATGATGTACCACATGTTCTAACACGTCAGTTGGCAATGTATGATGTACCACATGTTCTGATTTAACTTGTTCATGTATTATATAATGATGAAAATAATAAAGTCAGGAACTCTAATATCAGATGTTGCATGAATATCGAAGCTCAAGCAGATTTTCTAAAATGTTGGGTATGTTAGATGAGAATGATTGCAATTTATGTTGGGAGTACTATTTATTGGGAGTTTGGCTTCAAAGTTCCTTATAAAGGTCCAACTGAACAATTTCAAGGACTGCATTAGTTTCTTTGGATGCAAAATGTTTTGGTTTTGTTATTTGAATCCAAAAGTTAGTTTGTTGCAAAATTTTTGAAGGTACCAAACAAAGAGATCACAGTTATAAGAGCATAAGTTGCATGCCAGGACGAAATGAAATAAAATAGAACAAAGAGCTCAAAAGCAGGCCTAATTTTGAGTCAGTTCTATAGGCTCAGATCAAAAGCAGGCCAAAATCTGAATTAGATTTGTAGGGCTTTCCCCTCTCCGAAGAGAGGGAGCCCTTCCAGAAATTCTCAGTGGCCCATGAGGGCCAAAGAGGGGGTTTGGAAATAGTTTTCAACCAGCAATTGACGCGCCTCGGTATAACCTCACTAGCTGCGTCATTGCCCCAAGCGCAAAGATGCCTTGTCACGGTCGCCCGCAACCCCCTCTTATACCCATCTCGCCCCCCGCCACCCCCTTCCGCGAGCGAGGTGGGACTAATCGCACAACCAGCAAGCCAACCGACGTACCACCACCTCGCGGACAAGCAAGCCAGGAAGCGAGCGTGGGCCGCCCCTCCACTGGTCTCGTGGCCTTGGGCCTAGATTTCAGTGGGCCTGGATAAGGATCACTGGATCAGGCAGCCGAATGACTCACCGAGCGACGCTTTACTCCAAGAAAAAAGCTGCTTTCTCAAAAAAAAAAAATGCTACTTGTGCTCCCACCGGTCAGTGTGCTGGGCATCCGTGCGGCCCCGTCATCGTAACACCCGCAGCGCCTCGTGCTCTCTGCTTGTCCTGTCGACCCACCGCTCATTTCCGGCGAGCCACCGCGCGGGGCCGCCGATCTCCGGCGAATCGCGCCGATGCCGCCGCCCCCGATGGCGGCCGAGAAGAGGAGGGCCGCGTACGCGGCCTTCCTCCCGCTCCTCCTCCTCCTCGCGCTCCGCGCCCTCCTCCTCCCCTCCGACCCCCCGGCCCGGGGCGGGGAGGAAACCCTAGCCAGCAGGTACGTCGTGCGGTTCCTCGAGTACCGCCCCGCCCAGGACCACCGGGAGTACCTGGAGGGCGGCCTCCCCCGCGAGGCCGGGCCGTGGCGGTGGGTGGAGCGGCGGAACCCCGCGGCCGCGCACCCGACCGACTTCGCCGTGCTCGAGATCCGCGACGCGCACCGGGACGCCGTCTTCGAGGCCGTCCGCGCGCTCGGCCGCGTCCGGGACGTGCACCCCGACATCAGCCACTCGCGGGCAGCCCTGTCGGCGGATCGGCGGGGCAAGCGGTTCACCGCCATGTCGTTCGAGGACGACGACGCGGTTTCCAGCAATGATGGTAGTTCCTCTTCTGGTGGTCCGAGGCGGAAGCTTCAAATGCGGGTACATTTCTCTTGGCACATTGCTGCTCATGGTGGAAACATCTACGCATGATCATTTGTTTGATAATTATTAGTAGTAGCCTGCAACCGGACCGGGGTACATAAAGATCGCCAGCTCGGAAAAGGATTAGACCAGTCACGTTCAGTGGAATTGAAGGCCATTTTCAACATCATTTATGTTCTTAATGTCAACTTCTTGTAGAAACCATTGGTATAGAACTAAATTTTTGATTTGTACTTCTATAGTTGCTAAAATTGGTCCAGAATGTTAACCTTATTGTTTTCTTCTTTTGTAAAAAGACTCCAGAACATTAGCCTTTTATATATAAACTGGAACTGAAAATGAACGTGCTATGCAGTTTATGCTCTGCTTAATGCTTAAAGCTAGAACGGCTCCCAACTAGCATGATGCTATGGCACTAAGTTGCAATGCCAAAGCCACGTTCTAAACAGTGGATTGTATCATCTAGACACCTCGGGCTTTGTGAATTTTCATGCAGCCTGCTTGTTTTCATGTTTTTTAGTACTGTAACACGTGTCCTTTGACAGAGACCACATGTGACATCTCTATTTGGAGCTGCACAACTATGGGAAAGAGGCTTCACTGGTAGGAAAGTCAAAATGGCCATTTTTGACACTGGTATTCGGGCAGATCACCCACATTTTCGCAATATTAAGGTATGATATTGAGTAAATTTTGTCACCGGTGATTTTGGTCCAGTATATGTGCACAAGAGGTAGAAAAACATGAATCTGGAGGAAGTTAGGCAAACAATTTTTCTTGTGGAAGTTTGTCTCTGCTCTTGAATACACGCACAATATCTTAACATGCACTTATTAGCTATGAAGCACCGACACGGCGACATGGATATGGTGACACGGGATACGGCAATCTCTAGAAACTGCCATACGGCGATACAGCGACTATATCGATCGTTCAGAAAATGTCATGTAATAAAGACGCAAAATAATTGAATGCATGAGATGAGATCAAAATACTGTCGCATTTGTCGCCTCTGTGCCTCTTTTCACTCCCTAGCAGCAACATCAGCAGGTCAGCAGCATACAAGCAACATCATCAGCCCAGCAGCCCAGCGCCGGAGCACCCAACGGCCAGCACCCAGCAGCTGCCTAGCAAGCACGCGGGGACTGGGGAGGACCTTACCGTTGACGGGTGGCGGCGGCAAAGAAGATTTGAGGCGGCGACATGGGCGACTCCAGGCGTTAGCGAGGTGAATCCACATGGTGGCGATGCGATTCCAGGCGGCAGCGTGCATGTGCGGTCGCAAAGATCCAATCGTCTGCCTTGGTCCTCCTGTGGTTGTGGGAATAGAGAGGGAGAGAGCTGCTGTTAGGGTTTGCACCGGGCTTCTATTGGGCTCGGGCTGCGCTCCCATCATCCCACGTCCCACGTCCGTATAGTTTTTTTCTTTTCTTTTTTAATCGAAAGAAGCGGCATTCTGGGAATACGCGTATCGCATCCGTATCCGGCGTATCTGTCGCGTCTTGGACGTGGGTATGCCGGACCCGGCCGTATGGTGCTTCATAGCTTATTATTGTTATTACCTAACACTGTTGTCCTGACTAAAGTACTTCTGAGATGTTGCAACATTAATTCATGTCTGCCCATCACAAAACTATGGTTGCAATGCCTTGGGGAAACTGCTATGCTTGTATTATCTCTCATGGAAAATGAAATTAGAGCTTGCTATCCTGATTAACTGTGCAGGACAAATTAAAGTTACACCATTTTCTTGCATATGAGATAAAACTCCCCCCAAAAAGTCAAGTCTTTCTAAGATAGCATAACTGTGCAGGAGCGCACAAATTGGACAAATGAAGACACATTAAATGACAACCTTGGACATGGAACATTTGTAGCTGGAGTGATTGCTGGTCAAGATCCAGAATGTCCTGGATTTGCACCAAACACTGAGATATATGCATTTCGAGTGTTCACAGATGCTCAGGTACTGGACTTGGTTGCTATATATGAAGCGCATCCACCAGCTTTTTGCACCATCATAATTACTTTCCATCTTCTTTGTATTTGCAGTTGCAAATGTGCTCAAAACTAAGGAAACCGAACTGTAACTTTTTGGAAAGACAAACCATGAGTTTTACAGTGTTTTAATGCTCTCAACATGTCTTCATTTTATAAATGTAAAATACAATTTAGAATCACCATACCTTGAGATGCTTATGTTACTAGTATCTGTGAAAATTCTGCGAGCAATTTTTACTATTTATTTGAAGCAAATACAACTAATTATGCCAAAATTTGTGCTGGTAAGATTTTGAGAATTACCTTTTGCTTGCAGTGCAGATATCCTACACATCATGGTTCTTGGATGCATTTAATTATGCGATGGCAACTGGTATGGATGTATTGAATTTGAGTATTGGCGGACCTGATTACCTGGATCTCCCCTTTGTGGAAAAGGTAGAACTTGGTTATGATCACTAAACTCCAATTTCTTTCTTTTGCCTTCTCACTTATTAGTATTACATTGACTTTTGTTTTTTTACTGCATGTCGTTGAAATGTGACAGCTCTTGCAGCTACTAAGTAATGATAGTAACTCATAGCTCTCTAGTGATGGGCTACTAATAACTGGCAGTATCCTTGATAGCTACAGAAGTCCTGTCTTTCTTTGTCAATTAATTATCATATTTTTTTGGGTTGTAGATAAATAGGTGAGCTTATTGACCTGCCAATAATGGGAAGAAGGCCCACTTATTGACCAAATTAAGGACTTGCTCTGAACGAAGGATTTTGTAGTAATTTCGTAGCATTGGAATTCACTAGGAACACATGTACTTCCATAGCTATCGAGTTTTAACCAACTATGGGTTTATATTCGTTGGCAAATCTCCTCTATGAATGTTCGCAGTCATTGACTTGAGCAACACCAACTGTTGCTGTCTTCTCCTATTTTTGGTTTCAATGCATTTCCCCTTAATTGTGTAGTTTTGCGTACTTCTCTGCTTACTGGAGTAAAAAAAGAACCAGTCCAAGTTACCAGTGCTAACAAATGTTTTCTGCTGCTAATGAGTAAACTTTGGGGATCTTAAATATTTTTTTATCGGGGTCTTGAAATCTTTCTAAATTTGTTCTGTAGGTCTGGGAGCTCACAGCAAACAACATTATTATGGTATCAGCTATTGGAAATGATGGTCCTCTCTATGGCACATTAAATAACCCAGCAGACCAAAGCGATGTCATCGGCGTTGGTGGTATTGATTACAATAACCACATAGCTTCATTTTCCTCTAGAGGCATGACTACCTGGGAACTTCCCCATGGGTACATTTTTTAACTTGATAGTGTACTGTCTTCTTGGTATGTCACTAATTTTCTAATATCTCCGAAGGCAATTTTGCTGGGCTTTGTCGGTCTCCTGAAAAAGCCAATATTGGTTAGGAATGCATTAGAACAGTGTGCGAAGCCTATAGAAGCTGTAGCATAGTTGTGAGCTTGCTATATCTGTACTATCCTGAAATTATATTGAAGGTGTAATTTAGGTTATGGGTATCTCATATTTTCCTCTCTGTTATGGAGTTAAAGGTCTTTGCTAGATTTTTGCTTACTAAACTTGGCCAAAGTGCACACAAAAGATGGGAGATGCAGTTTCTCTTAAAACATAATATCGTCTTTGGGGTCAAGGGAAATTAGTTCATGTCAAGTTCTAATCTGATGACTGTATTTATGCTGTTATAATTACACCTCTTTCGGTTTTAGTGTGAAAATTTTCAATTTTTATACCTTCTGTGTGAATTTCTTGCTTGGGATGTTAGTGCGACATATCTGTGTTTTTTTAATATGACGAGGAAAACTATTTTCTGTACCTCTAACTGCTATACATTATTAGTCATAGCTAGCTTGTAATTGATACTGAAAATAAAAACTGAAGCAAATAATTGGATGTTGGAAAGGTGATGCATGCTCATTGTTTTGTGGTGATGGATTTTTTGACAGCGCTAAGCAACTTTACTCTTACACTCGTTTCATTTCTCACATTTTAGAAATAGCATCCTCAGAATTTGTGTCTTCAATTCTGCAGATATGGCCGTGTAAAACCTGATGTTGTCGCATACAGTCGTGATATAATGGGTTCTAAGACCAGCACAGGCTGCAAGACTCTTTCAGGTACAAGTGTTGCAAGCCCGGTGGTTGCTGGAGCAGTATGCTTGCTTGTTAGTGTTATACCAGAAGACAAGCGGAAATCCATCCTTAATCCTGCTAGTATGAAACAGGCCCTTGTTGAGGGTGCTTCTAAGCTTGTGGGGCCGAATATATATGAGCAGGGTGCAGGCAAGCCTGATCTGTAAGTTTCTTGCTTTTGTTCTACATATCTCTTCATAGGTGTATGGTGTGTTGGACATATCAGATGCATTCCAGTTGTAAGGTGCAACGGTTCAGAAACCAGAGAATGTATCCTGTCATCCTTGCCTGCTCTTTTGTTTCATTGTTTGCTCAAGTCACGCTCATTTATTCTACTATCCATTTCCAGATGGCAATCATATGAAATATTGAAAAATTACCAACCACGAGCAAGTGTATTTCCTAACATGCTTGACTTCACCGACTGTCCCTACTTCTGGCCTTTTTGTCGGCAACCTTTGTATGCTGGAGCCATGCCAGTAGTATTCAATGCTACAATTCTTAACGGGATGGGGGTGATTGGTTATGTTAAGGATCCACCTGTATGGCAGCCATCTGAAGATGTGGGCAATCTTCTCACTGTTCACTTCACCTACTCGGACACCATCTGGCCTTGGACAGGGTACCTTGCCCTGCACATGCAAGTTAAAGACGAAGGTTCTCAGTTTTCAGGCATAATTAGTGGCAATGTTACCCTGTCAATTTACAGCCCAGCTGCTGAGGGGGAAAGCAGCCCACGGAGTAGTACGTGTGTTCTTTACCTGAAGGTCAGGGTGGTTCAAACACCTGTTAGGTCAAGAAGAATACTGTGGGACCAATTTCATAACATCAAGTACCCATCTGGATATGTTCCGAGGGATTCACTTAATGTGAATAATGATATCCTTGATTGGCATGGTGACCACTTGCACACAAATTTTCACATACTGTTCAACATGCTGAGAGATGCAGGATACTATATTGAGACCCTTGGGTCACCACTTACCTGCTTTGACGCTAGCAATTATGGTACACTGCTCATGGTTGATCTTGAGGACGAGTACTTCAGTGAAGAGATTCAGAAACTCAGGGATGATGTTGTACACAAGGGGCTCGGCCTTGCTGTTTTTGCTGAATGGTATCATGTTGATACCATGGTGAAGATGACATTCTTTGATGAAAATACCCGCAGTTGGTGGAGTCCGCTTACTGGTGGTGCAAATATTCCTGCGCTTAATGAACTTTTGGCCCCATTTGGCATTGCTTTTGGGGACAAAATATTGAGTGGTGATTTCTCAATCAATGGTGAGCAGTCCCACTATGCTTCTGGGACTGATATAGTGCAATTCCCAGCAGGAGGTTTTTTGCATGGCTTCGAACTCCAGGAAGATCCCAAAACTGCACAGAATAGCTCAACTCCAGATACACAGAACTCCCAGTCCCAGGAAAAGAGCAAGGTTAGCATCCATTGCCTGTTTAGTTGGACCCCTTTTTATATCATACTCCCTCCGTCCGGAATTACTTGTCGCAGAAATGGATAAAAATGGATGTATCTAGAACTATAATATATCTAGATACCAACGTGTTCGAGTCGACGGGTCGCTCGGGGGGGAGGGGGGGGGGGGGGCGACTCTAACTAGTCTAGACTCATGGTCGATGAGTCGACATGTTGACGAGTCGACGTGAGTTAAGCAGTAGGTAGTAGGTAACCAGCAGCAGCAGCAGCAAAGGAGGAGCACACCAGCAGCCACATCAACCAGGGGAGGAGGGGAGGAGCACAACAGCAGCAGCAGCAACCAGGGGAGGGGAGGAGCACAACAGCAGCAGGGGAGGAGGGGAGGAGCACACCAGAGGAGGGGAACAGAGAAGGGGAGGAGGGGTGGCGGCTGGAGAGGGTTTGATCGAAGGGAGGGGGTGGGGGGATGATAGATTAGGTTTCCAGGGAGATGGGCCGGCCCATACATGTAAACAGATGAAAAAACTGTTGGGCCCAATTTACATGAGTCGATCGACCCAGAACGTGCGACTAGTCGAGACTAGTCGTGCGAGTCGCTCGACTCATGGTATGAGTCGAGTCGAGGGATCGAGTCGACCCTGCAGTAGCGACTCGTCGACTAGTCGTCGACTAGTCGCGACTAGTCGTTCGACTCGAAAACAGAGCTAGATACATCCATTTCTCCGACAAGTATTTCCGGATGGAGGGAGTATTGTTTTATCTGCGAGTTTCTAGCTATTGGATGATGATTACTTGTATGGTAGCCCCTTGAACTTCCATAAAGCAGTTTGTTGGCCAGACATAAGCTCTAGGTATTTAGATTGTTTGATTTACTGTAATAAAATGCGATAAACAAATGTAAGAGACTAAGAGTGATTTTGCGATAGAGATAGTGGTCTTGTCATGTCAGGCATGCCAGGAGTTGACTCTGGTTCGCCATTGCCAAGTGACGCTCACTTGAGAAAACAGCAGAGGAGGTGGTGTCTTTGCTTAAATTTTCCACATCATTTTCCAGTTGTCATCCAGTGGGTCGAAACTGCTTCCAACACTGGATTAGGGGTTTATCGCTTTGGTTTTGGAAGTTCTGGTCGTAGGATATACAGCGTTAAATTCAGGGGGTTAGGTGGCTTTAGAATCAACCTGGAGTTTTTCCCTATTGAAATTTATCTTCCAGCTGATCTCTTTATACGTCCAGCTATATAAGTTGTTTTCGTTGAAGATGATTTTTGTAGAGAACATGAAAGCTTTCACATCTTTTCCTCAAGTAGGAAAGCAAAACAATGTCAGAGATTTTTCATCAAAAGAAAGTAAAAGTCCAATTAAAACCATAGGCAACACACACACACAATAGGCTACATCTCAGGATGGTTCTTGCAACCGTCTGCCATACGCTTACTTAGTCCCCAGCTCTATGCCTCCCCGTTGTTGGCGTCAAGGAAGATGATAACAGCTAACTCTTAAAAAAATACAGTTAGAGCAGATAGGTAACATATTTATTGCGATGCTTTGACCCTTTGGTATGGTTCAGTAGTGGCTTAAGCAGCTATCCCATTAATAGAATGCTAGTGAGTGTGCTGCTGGCCTGTTCGTTCTCCATGTAGATGCAAAGTTATATTTTGTTTTGGACTTACATTTTTATCCATGAGAATAGTTTGATCGATCGTTTATTACTTGCATTGAATAATATATTTTTTCAAATTTCAAATCATACTCCCTCCGTATCAAAATATAAGACGTTTTTGTATGCTAGTTTAGCCTACAAAAACGTCTTATATTTTGGCACAGAGGTAATACAATATCGTCATATGGATTTGGTATCCAAGGCTTATTGATTTCTTCATGTCAGCTCTCCTCGATTCTTGGCATGCTTGAAGCAGGCAAAGGGCGAATTGCAGTATATGGGGATTCAAATTGTCTTGACAGTAGTCACATGGTAACAAACTGTTATTGGCTTTTGAGAAAAATTGTGGAGTTTGCTGGCAATGGACTCAGAGATCCTGTCCTTTTCTCAGAAGCAACTCGGTTAAAATTTCCAGTTTTTGAGAACATCCAGAAACCCTTGCGTAGACCCGATGTAAATTTTTCAATGTTTTCATCTGTCATTGGCAAGGAATTGATATGTCACCAGGATTCCCGATTTGAAGTTTGGGGTACGAAAGGTTATGGTATTCAACCAACAGGCACAACAAGAAAGCTGCCAGAATACCAAAAGAATGAAGTTTCTAGTAGTCCCAATCGATTAATAAAATCGTCTTACAAGAGACAAGATGAAGCTGGCTTGCAAAAATCCATTTTAGCACCGAGTGCTAATAAATTTGATGATAAAAGAGATTATTTTGGCTTTATCAGCCATGAAGAGGTATCATATCTTGCCTTTCTCTGTCAATTAACAATTGCCTTCCTTTCCTGTCTTCATTCTGTTGGTTCAGTGATCCCTTTGAGCTGTACAATTTATGTAAACACTAAACACTGACTACCATCAAGGTTAGCATGCTATTAATATATAACAGTTTGCCGTTTTTTCATGCCGAAAACAGTTGCCAAATATTCTCTGCAATAGCCTAAGTTTATTGCTGATATAGTTCTTTCATTTTTCGCTTAAAAAATATAACTCTTTCATGTTTAGTCTATAATTCAGCACTGTTGGGTTATTTGAATTGGGGTAGTTCTGGCTTGTTGAGAGAAGCAGCAGCTGAGCTTGTGGTTCAAAATGATATACTATGATCCACTATAGTTTTTGTAATCCATCTTCAGTTTCTCAATGATTTTTTGTTATACTTATTGCCATAAAGTTTAGTTGCCACACCACAAATTAGGCAAGTTTGACTGAGTTAGCCCCTTGTTTGGTTTGCAGCCGCACTTGTGGCAAGATTCTTTTCATGCAATGTGTGGCAACATGTGACGCCAATTTTTTATTTTTGAAACTGGAGCCCTTAGGGCTCAATCTATTACTCCCTCCTGTCCTTTTTTTCTATGCGTGTAAGGTAGAGCCCACATACCAAGGAGAGGATTTCTTTGTCAAAATTGGAATTTTGCCCCTGGTTTGTTACAAATGACTGCTATGTAGTTATGATGTGCATGCAAACGATTGGCTCTCCTTGCCCCACGCCTCAAATCTCGCGCGCACGTAGTACTCCTCTCTCTCCATCTCTCCGCATGTGTCTCTGCAACTCTCTGCATGCGCAGAATCTGTCTCTCCCCGTCCCATGCACTTCCATGGTGCCCGTTCCATGATGCTACACTTTTTCATGGTGTTCGCATATTGAGGAGGAAGGAAGCATACCAAGAGACGCTGAAAACTGGTGGAATTGGAGCCAAATTTTTTGGTTTGATCAAAACACTTTGTGCTCAAATTTTCCAGTTCCGTCCGAAACTAAACTGCTGCCTTGTGACCATGAGGTCATGGGTTCAAGTCCTGGAAACAGCCTCTTGCAGAAATGTAGGGAAAGGCTGCGTACAATAGACCCAAGTGGCCGGACCCTTCCCCGGACCTTGCGCAAGTCCGAAACTGAACTGCCCGCCATAGTTTAGCACATCGAAAATTTGCTTACCCCTATGGTCTTTGAAACTCAGAATTAATGTCTATAAATTCATACACCATGAACAGAACAACCCCCTCACTCTCTTTGTTCTTCTCTCCCACACCATGAGCATGCATGCAATGGCTAGCCTAAACCTCAATTCTATGTACGTATTCGAGGAGAGCGGCGGCGCTATGAATTGATTCTTTCCATGTTCGATGTTTTTCCAATTTTTATCTTCTCTGTTGATCGCGTTTCGACGTGTTGACCAGCACTAGGTTGATGACGCCATCCGCGAGCACGCCGTCGTCGGAGTGGATGTCGCCCTCTGTGAGCATGTGCACGCCGTCTTTCCGGAGCACGATGTGGTCGAGCGCGTGCACACCGCCTTCTGGGAGCTCGTTGTGGTCTGGGTGGACGCCGCCGGGCCATCGCGTGGACGCCGCCTTCAACGAGCATGCGGTGCTCCCGGTGAACGCCACTTTCAGCGGAGCATGCAGCTGGCGCGTGGACCTCTAAGTAGCTGCCACCGTCCGTGAGCATGCCGTTGTCCTCTCCAACCAAGCTCTCCTCCCACAACCACGCATGCATTTCATCCATGAGGAGCAGGGCGTGGAGGAGAAGGAGGAGTGGGATGTGGAGGACAAAGGGAAGGTGGGATGAGAGGGTGAAGCGAAAGAGCAGATGGGATTGCTGGAGGTGGGAGAGGAGACGAAGAGATAGAAGAGTCGTGGAGCGGAGAGAGAGAGAGAGAGAGGAGTTACTGCGGGTGTGCAGCCGAGTAGGAAAGGGAGGGAGAGTTGGAAAGAATCGCGACAAGTAGACTTCCAGGAAAAAAGGGAAAATTTATATGCAGACAAAAAAAAAGGAACGAAGGGAGTCATTAAGAAGAGAATTGCCCAGTTAATTAATAGGCACATCACACCCACGACGCAGGGCACCCGTCCAACCTGGCTACACACCGTCGAGATTGCCAGCAAACTGTCATCATCATCACTTCTCGAGCATGCGGCTCCTTCACCGTGGGAAACCAACCAAGAGCACTCGCTGCACGCAACACGTGAAATCTTTGTCTGGCTATGCCAAATTTTTTGCTAAAGATGTCGAGGACTAGGCTACTCCGATCTCTGTGACAAGTCTTGCAGGAGAAAGAAGCACACCTTCCACCAACAAAGCCCGACCTCCATCGCTTAGCATCGTCGCCACTGTGTTGCTATGTGCTGCTACAACTCCGCGACTCCTTCACCGCGGAAAACCAACCAAGATCACTCGCTGCACGCAACACGTGAAATCGTTGTTGGCCGATGCCAAACAATCTGCCAAAGATGTTGAGGACTAGGCTACTTTGATTTCTATGACGAGTCTTGCAAGAGAAAGAAGCACACCTTGCCCCAACAAAGCCTGACTGCCACCGCTTAGCATCGTCGCCACCGTGTTGCTCTATGCTGCTACAACTCCGATTTCACGCTCAGGGATATGGAACGGTTGATGACGAAGGACATGCCTCTACCTTGCTCCTCTTGTCACGATCATCTTCGCCACATGAGTTGCAACGTCACCGGAACCCCCTACACTGTTGACCATGATGTTGTGCACGCCCAACTACAGAAAAGCACAAAGGGAAGGCATGGTCTTCAAAACGACCCTCCAAAGAGGGAAAATGACGGTGAACCACCGTCGCCGCCCGACCCTGCAGTAGGATCTAGCATTTTGCCTAAAGACATAACTTGGCGGCTTGGCGGGGGAAGGGGGGTCACAACACTCCTCGACGGCGTCTCCAAGGAGAACAACGACGCCCATGGGCGCTGGTGCTTGGGCCCTGTTGCGGCCGGCAAGCCTTCGGCACAATCCGATGCCCCCACGCAACCGACAACAATCATCGGTATGCCAACCCGTTGAGCCGTGCATCACCAGTGTAGCGATGGCCCCAAAGCCACACTTGAGCCACCACCTCCCTTGCCTCCATTCATCGGAGGGCCAGATCTGGACGAGTCCGCACGGACCCAGTGACCATCCCTGCCAGTGTCGCAGGAGGCAAACGTCCTGACACGCCATCATCGGAGCTAGGAGGCTCGGCTGCCACCCCGCCGCACCAAGCCATGCGAGCAACCAGATCAAAACCACGCTGCTCCACCGTCGCTGTGCCCGAAGCCACAACTGCTAGAAATTGCGCCTCCGGGACGAGCAGCTGGAAGATCGGGATGAGCCTGAGCCTCCTCCACCATGAGCAAGTGCCGAGACAGGAGGCCAAGGACCTCGCCACCGCAACTCAGCCCCTCGGGTGGATGCGCCAGCACATGCCCCATTGAGCGCCACCACCACCATCCTAGGGCCGCCGCACGAAGACCACAGGAAATCCGCCCCGCCCCCCCTGTGGGAACAGGGCCCGCCAACACCACGGCAAGGGCTTGCGGCAACGCCAGCGGGAGGAGATGGTGGAGGAAGGCCGGTGGCAGGGGCCAGGGTTCCCCTGAGATGTCAGGGAGTGGCGGCGCAGGGGTCAGGCCTGAAGTTATT
This sequence comes from Thinopyrum elongatum, assembly GCA_011799875.1. Taxonomy (NCBI): domain Eukaryota; kingdom Viridiplantae; phylum Streptophyta; class Magnoliopsida; order Poales; family Poaceae; genus Thinopyrum; species Thinopyrum elongatum. The sequence goes on from CM022303.1 coordinate 132,171,686, forward strand.
GTGTCTGATTTTGTGGCACCAATTTTGATTGCCTAATCTTAGGCATGTATGGCAAAAAAGTGTGGCAAATGTTGGCAAACTTGGTCTATGAACCAAACAGGCCCTGAATCTTAGAAGGCAGAGCTGCTGCACAACTATTTTTGTGCCAGGTTAATGTCTATCCTGAAAAGCTCATTAGGAATTAAGACTATAGAGAACACAGAGCTTTCGTGAATAGGAAGGCCATATAAGGACGCGGACGAATGGAACTCGGCGGCACCTACTCCTGAAATCATGATTTGTGGCAGAGAAGTGTCTGGACGAATACGCGGTGGCATGGAAGCGCAAAACAGATTTATACACAGATGGACCTGTTCCATACAACGGCTGGCACTTGAGTAAACGTGATTTGTAATGGTGTGTGGACGCGGTGATCGCTTCTCCCTATGGTCTGCATTGAAGACATAGCTTGTTCGAACAAGGCTCTCTGACCTGCATTTTCTGTCGGTGAATACGGGAAAACGTGTCACCAATTAGGAGGAGCGTTTCAATTCAGATTTGCACGTACATGTTATAGAACAGGAAGATTGTTTTTTGAATATGTGAATATTTTATTTTTCATACTATATATTCAAAAACCTTTTGGGAAAACAAAATATTTTGACATGAACATTTTTTTAAATACATCAACTTTTCTTAGCATAAGAACATTTTTTGTATATGGGATGCATATTTTTTCCAAAATGTATGAATATTTTTTAACAAGGAATGAACATTTTTCTGAAATGTAAGAACATTTTCCCCTAAGGAACCCAGTATGTCATAGAGCGTGCAAATCGGTAAAGGTTGATGTGGTGGCTGGTCGTTGGAAGCTGCCTGGCTCCTTGACAGGAATTAAATGAGATGAGACCCACAGCGGTACAGGATGCAAGGAATCTAATACGTCAGAGTTAACAGGAATGAATGTCTGAATACTGATGGAAGATGGAATGTAGATATAAAACCAGGACCTATCCCTAGGAAAGTGGTCGATGAGATATGGGGGCGGGTTGAACCCGAGAGAAAACTACAATAATGTTGTTGCGCATGTAGAGGATAGAAAGTTAATTCTAGAGTCTCTTCGCTGGAATAGAACAGAGGGGAAGATTGCTATCTACTTATTGTAGAAGATACTCCCTCCGTCCCAAAATAAGTGTCTCAACTTTAGTACAAAGGGAGTATTACTTAAGGCTGATCTAACCAGTAAACTGTTACGAGTATTTCTTAGACAAGCTAGTTTGGGCTGAAAAGGCAGTCAATCTTATCCTAGGCTAATGTTATATGGCCATTGCTTTGAGCAGTTAATCTTATCCTGGTCAATGTTATATGGTCATTGCCTGGAGTGTGCTGACTTTTAAGGTGATGATTTTACTATTATGCAGGTCGCAAGCCAATGGATGGTACCTGCTTGCTTTGCTGTCACTACTTGTAAGTAACGGACACATAGTTTCATATGTATGAGGAAGGCGTGTGATTTCTCATTTGATTCCTTCTCGAACACACAGGCATTCTGGTGTACCTCAGTTGCAGAGCGCAACAAAGGCGCCGTCGACCAAGGAAAGGGTCCGCAACCGGCCGTCTGTCAAGTTCGGTATAATATGGAAAGTTGTGTGGGGCCAAAGAAGGTTTTGGCTCCAGCGTATGTGGCCATCTGCCATGGTATATGATATAACCGAAGCTACATCGGTCCACTGACTGGACATAAAGAAGCTCGCAATGGATGTCAATCGAGGTCCCAAGTCGTGGTGGCTCATGTTTAGTCCGTGCGAAGAGAGCCCAGTCAAACACCTCTGCAACTGCGTGGCTATGTTCCAACATTTCATGTCATGCGACATCGCCATCGCCACCCAGTTGTACAAAACTCTGTGTCTATAATAATAAATAGACTGCTTTGGGACATAATAGGCGAGAGCTAATTCAGTAGGAAGAGGCTAGAATTGACGTCTTTCTGTCTTTCTTCTTCTTTTTCATCTCTTCTTATTCTTCTTTGTTTTTTCCTTTTGCAAAAGGATGAGTTGCTTCTTGTAGATCAGCACTTGTAGGTCAGCAAGCCTTTCGAGTTTTCAGGGTGGCTATGCTTCAGCTTGTAAGTACTGGACGAGCTCATCTGAAAACAGAGGAAGGCCTCAACAGTTTATGAGGGTTTTTTCTTGGGATATGCTGCCAATCAGCGTGAGATCACGGTGGTCGCTCGCTTACAATGCTTCCCCTGCCCTCGACCAGCAGAGATACGAGTGGTGGTGTGCGGAGCTGCAACTGTTTGTGAGCGGAGCTGCGATCCTCGGCCATCGGAGCGGCGGTGCGTGGTGCTATGAGCATGGGCATGCACTGCTACGAATTGCCTGAGGCGGCGGTGCTGCGTGTGGTGACGGTGGGGCGCGGTGAACAGAGGGCAGCTGTGCTGCAAGCGGCAACAGACTGCTGGTGGTGCTGCGAGGCCGCATGCCGGAGTTGCGAACAGGGTGACAAGCTCACACGACAGTGCTGCGAGGGCCAAGGGCCGTGTCGGGGCTATGACACGGCATGGTGGGAGGTGGAGGGTGGGAGATACAAGGGGCCACGACACGGCGAGGTGAGAGGTGGGAGAGAGAAGCCTTTTTTTTTTGAGGAGGAGAGAAGCCTTTTTTTGGCTGTGATACAATGGTGCCGAACAGGGGAGGTGGGTAAGAGAAGGGTTTTCTGGCTGCGATCCAATGGTGTTGAACAGCCTGTCTTGCTAAGCGATGAGCAACTTGATGTGCCATACGTCGCACCGCACAGCGGCGCAAACAGAGACCTCCTGTAAGCCAAACAACAACTCCTGAAATGCTTCATGGGCAAATTCGTCTGCCCTGAAATGCTTCCAAAATCAACTTTGAGGCCCCGGTTTCCATGGGCAAACTCGCTCCCCGTCTGCCCTAAAATGCTTCAAATCCTCCACCCTGCTCCTACGCTAGCCTTTTTTTTAAAGAACGGGTAATAAATTATTTTGAAACGGGCTCCTACGCTAGTCAACAGCCTGCTCAATGCTATTCTTACGTACGAGTTTTACTCCAGGTAGATATTCCTCCTTTGACGGCACGCACGATTTAAGTAAAACTTTTTATGTAGTATAGGATTTCTGGTTCAAAATGGTATTGTTCCCCGCAAAAAAGAGGTATTGTCGATCGATCGTAGCCCGAACCCCACCCTTTACTATTGATTGAATCATCAATCATGTATTACCACGCTTGTATGAACTAGCTAGATAGAGGGGGCTACGTACCTATAAAGTAGTGGCCTCTGGCTCCGGTTGTCTTGCTCACCCTGTAGACTGAACATTCGTCGTCGTACTGTTGCGTAATGTGCGCTTGCATGTGCATGCTGTTGACTACTTTACTGATGCTGATAATAACACCTCAACGACATTCTCATGGTTAGTTAACCGCCAGTCGCGCCAGCCAATTAAGCTTCTACCGTACGGCCAACACATCTCACGACCGATATATGCCTGCCTCTGCCTCTGCCGAGGCTACGCGTGTTGCCGCCACTCACCGTTCATATGCAACATAGAGCGCGCGGTGTTTACTTGTAGTCCCTACGTCGTCCAGCCGCGTTGAAAGTTTGGCATGCCCATCGTTTAACTATGTGTGTGCCGGCAACTGCCCGTAGTTGCACCAAACGACGGTTGACTAATTTTCAGGAATCTAGCTAGGATGAAATTACTCCCAAAAACATAGGTGTAGATGAAACTTATCGTGCCACCTTGTCAGCATATTCCCACATGGGTGGGGAATCAGCTGGCGGAGGCAATATGCATGTGTGCATGGAAGCAGAAGAACAATATAAATACGCCATCATGTATGCAGAACACTTCATCAGCTCAGTTCAGCTCCAAAGGAAGCCTACCTAGCTAGCTCACTTGAGACTTGAGAGCTCAACTTTGTTGTGACTTGTGAGCTCCTCATGGCTTCATCCACCGTCTGGCAATGCCTTTTTGCTCTCTCCCTCTTCTCGTCTGCCGCCTACGGCTACGGCTACGGGGACGGCAATGGCTACGGCAACGGGAACGGGCAGCTGGATCCCAAGTTCTATGAAAAGAGCTGCCCTGCTCTGGGGTTCATCGTGCGCATGAGCATGATCAAGGCCGTCCTCGCGGAGCGCCGCATGGGCGCCTCCCTCCTCCGTCTCTTTTTCCATGACTGCTTTGTTCAGGTCAAATATACCCATCAATCATCCAGAGCTGCTTTCGATTCCTCACGTACGACGGTACGGGGTCTAAGCTAAGACTGCGGCATGCATGTATTTTTCTCAGGGCTGTGACGGATCCATTCTCCTGGACGATGTGCCGGCGAGCAACTTCACCGGCGAGAAGACCGCCTTCCCCAACGTCAACTCCATCCGCGGCTTCGAGGTCATCGACGATATCAAGAGGAATGTGGAGTACATCTGCCCGGGCGTCGTGTCCTGCGCCGACATCCTTGCCTTGGCCGCACGGGAAGGCACACTTCTGGTACGTACCACGTTCGTGCATGGCGCACAGCCGTGGGCACATGTTCTCCATGCATGTGCATAGTGTATACACGTACATTACTACACTAGGTACAGTTACTGAGCACACTCTGCATGCATGTGTATCTTGCCACGCACGTCCGCAGCTCGGCGGGCCAAGCTGGGCGGTGCCGCTGGGCCGGCGGGACTCGACAACGGCGAGCCTGGACGGAGCCAACAGCGACCTCCCGGGGCCGTCGCTGAACCTGACCGAGCTCATCCAGTCGTTCGCCAACAAGAGCCTGAGCCCGCGCGACCTCACGGCGCTCTCCGGCGCGCACACCATCGGCTTCTCGCAGTGCGTCTTCTTCCGGGACCACATCTACAACGACACCAACATCGACCCCGCGTTCGCCGCCGGGCTACAGCGGAGCTGCCTGGCCCCGGCGGGCTCCGGCGACACCAACCTGACGCCGCTCGACGCGCAGACGCGGTTCGTCTTCGACAACGCCTACTACCCCAACCTCGTCGCGCGGCGGGGTCTGCTGCACTCCGACCAGGAGCTCTTCAACGGCGCCTCCCAGGACGCGCTGGTGCGGCAGTATAGCTCGAACAGCGCGCTCTTCTTCGCCGACTTCGTGGCCGCCATGATAAAGATGGGGAATATCACCCCGCTCACCGGAAGCGCCGGCGAGATCAGGCGTAACTGCAGGGTCGTCAACAGCAGCTGATCCCTCCCAGAATTTCAGGTTGCAGAACAAACTACATACGGGAAAGCAAGGAATGTATCTTAAAAAGTTTGTGTAACTAATTTTTATTTTCGTTTAAATATCACCTCTGTAATAAATTCACTGTACACCGAGAATTTTCTGTTATCAACCATTGGCAGAATTGAATTCAGTTCATTCGATTAAATTTCAAATTCGGTTCTGATGGAATTTGTACTTGATTCTAAAATATCCCAACAACAGCTTTTATGTTTGTGTGGTACATGGAAATTCAAGTTATTCATTATACAAAATTTTGTTGTTTAAATTTGAACCTCATCTTCACCCATCAAAATTAGCTCGGAATCGGACATGGCGTAACTAATCTTGAGCATAAATACACCCGCGTGAATAGTAAATTCTGAATAAATAGTAAAAAAATCAAAAAAATATGTTTTTTTGTGTGTATGAATATCAACAAAAGTTCACTTTAAAAAGACATCCTTGGAGGCCTGTACAAGAAACAGAATTTGGGACCCAAAGAAACTCATTTTGGAGCATTCTTTTTTTCTTCTTCTGCGCACACCTCTACGGATGTCTTTTCGGGGCGAAATTTTGCAGGATGTTAGAAAACTTGTTGATGTATACCATCGTCTTCGGGGCGAAATTCAAAAAAAAAAAAAATCAGATTTCTAAAATTGGTTTTACTTTTTTTTTTTTCAAAATTTACTGTTCATGCAAGTGCATTTGTGCTTGAGATTAGAGTAACACTTTTGCTGGGAATACACCATGACAGGGTGTGGATAGTCAAGCGGCTAGTACAACGCTCTTGGGCATACAACACTAATCAGAGATTATCCACCACTCACACCACGACAACATGACAAGGAAACGACTTGCCCAAGTAGAGTATCATGGCCGCGTCTTATCCACCAATATAATGTCAGGCACTCCCGTTGCACGAGCATGTCTCCCGAACGCCCCACCCATAAGTGCCTAGAAGATTCGGAGGGTGGACGACATGATCCAACCAATCCCAAGGGAGGCGACATGTAGGAAGTACCGGTGACGGCGTACTTTGCGCTCCTGGAAACTCACGCCTGAGCAGCAGCTAACAGCCGATCGAGCGACGCGCCACCACCACCGGCCTCCTCCGAGCCGCTCCACCACAAAGCCAAGTGCCCAACCAAGACAGAGAAGTAGTCTTTCATCCAGAACGATGCTAAGGAATGACTCAGAGGACGCCACCATCACCGATCTGGCTAGCTGCGAATATCTATTTTCACCAGAAGCCAACACCCTAAGGGAGGGCAAGACCATTTGGTTGATGGCTTTCAAATACTACTCCCTCCGTCTCAAAATAAGTATGTCAACCTTAGTACAACTTTGTACTAAAGCTAGTACAAAATTGAGACACTTATTTTAAGACGGATGGAGTATATATTTAAAGATGATCTTTATCACCGGATGGTTGAATGGTTTTCTTTTTAAAAGTTCTTAGATAAGGAAGATGCAAGGTTTACCATCGAATATTGTCTTTGGAGGCCGAGCTCCATGGAGCTCGGTTTTGAAAATTTCGAATTTTGTCAAATTTTATATTTTCTATTTTTCAAAAAATTCTGAAAAAAAACACAGATATACATGAAGGCATAACACACATGTGTGTAAATTTTCAGGGCAAAATTCGTTGAATTGAGGGCTGTGTAAAAAAGACAAATCTGAGATTTTTTAATATAGGATACTATTCATCTTCTCAGGCCATGAATTTGTCTTTTTTGTACAGGTCGCATTTCAACGTTTTTCGTCCTCAAATTTTACACACATACACATAACATCCTTGTTTACTTGCACAATTTTTTTTCAGATTTTTTTGAAATCAAAAAATTTGAATTTTGATTAGTTTTCAAAAAACGGCGTCCATGGAGGCCAGGAGCCAAACGTCCGTTCTCGGTTTACCATGGGAGATATATATACATGAAGGCATTTGTGACATCATCAGTCGACAAGATGAAGTGTTGCTCTCAGGTCTCAGCCAGTGAAGGTATGGCACAATTCAGTGGCTGGCCACAGCCGCTCCCTGCTCGTCGTCTGCGTCCGTGCCATGCGCTGGACGTCGCCTCCGCGCATGATCCCGACTTCACGAGGATTTCCACTTCCCAGAATTTTGGAACCAGCGAACGTGAGTTGGCCGACCGGATCACACATTCGTGTTCTGATTCATGCGTGTGGGGTGTAACTCACAAGGCCACTTGCCGATTCATCAGGCCCCCTAGTACTAGAGATATACTAGACGTATATATATGGCCGCTGCTACACGTAAACCGGCTGATGGCAGGGATTTTTAAACCGCCTTGCCAGCCGTTGATTTCCGTTGATTAGGGCCGCTTGATCTCTGGAGTCTGGGCCATCACTTCCATCACAAATACCCCTATAGCTCTCCCGCAGCGACTCCAGCCAGCCATCGAATATACGCACAGCATCTTTGTTTCCCAGGTTGCGGCAGCCGCGTCACCGGTCATCGCACAGGAAAAGAGCTCGCCATGCACGGCCACGGCTGGAGCCCCGGGATGCAACAATGACGCTGCTGCGACCATCCTTGAAACACCGGCAATGCTCCGGCGGCCCGGCAATACTCCAACACAACATCGGTGATGCTTCGTTGCAGCACCAGTTATGCTCCGACGGCCCGAACGATGCTCCATTGTAGCAACGGCGATTCCCCGACAGCCCTGACGATGTTTCATCACAGCACTGATGATGCTCCGACGGCCCGAAGACGCTCCATAACAACACCGGTGATGCTCCGCAAAGCTCATTGAAGCATGCCTCTTTGCATGGTCGCGGGCATCGACGCATCATGGCACGCCTTGTCGTCGTGGTCATCGAAGCATTTGCGTTGTCGTGGTCGTCGAAGCATTTGCGCAATCGTCGACATAGTCGTGGTCGTCGAAGCATCACCACGAATATTGAAGCATGCCTCGTTGCATGGCCGCGGTGGTCGACGCGGTCATGGCATGGCTCGTCACCCTAGTCGTTAAAGCATTTCCGTGGCCGTAAAAGTCATCATGGTCATGGAAGCATTGGCACGGTCATTGAAGCACTGGCACGGTCATTGAAGCACGCCCGTCGTCATGTCCATCGAAGTATTTTTGCAGTCATCGGCGTCATTGTGGTCGGCGAAGCATGGGCACGACCATTGAAGCATGCCTTGTTGCATGCCCACGGTGGTCAACGCTGTCATGGCATGGCCCGTCGCCCTAGTCGTTGAAGCATTGCCGTGGCCGTCGAAGTCATCATGTTCATGGAAGCATTGGCACGGTCATTGAAGCACGCCCGTCGTCGTGGCCATCGAAGCATTTCCACAATCGTCGGCGTCATAGTGGTGGGCGAAGCATCGCCACGACCATTGAATCATGCCTCGTTGCATGGCCGCGGTGGTCGACGCCGTCATGGCATGGCTCGTCGCCCTAGTGGTTGAAGAATTGTCGTGGCCGTCGAAGTCATCATGGTCATGGAGGCATTGCCATTGAAGCACGCCCTCGTCGAAGCACAACCATTGAAGCATGCCTTGTTGCATGGCCGCGGTACTCAACGCCGTCATGGCATGCCTCATCGCCCTAGTCTTTGAAGCAGTGCCGTAGCCGTCGATGTTGTCATGGTCACGGAGGCATGGCGACGGCCATTGAAGCACGCCCATCGCCGCGGTCGTTGAAGCATTGTAGCGGCCCTCAACGGCGTCACGGTCGTTGAAGCTGTAAACGAGGCTAACTACCTCTGCATGCCGTTGTAGTCTCTAACCAAATATTCCTAGTCTTTAGCAAGTTAGCTAGTCCACAGGGAGGTTGTTAGCCAGGATCGAGTCTGCACTCCACTAACCGCATGATCAATGAAAGTCTCGTGTTCCATGCATGTTGGCGCACGGCTTAGCAGCCTCTCTGCTGCATTGCAGCTCGTGGTCCTCCGTAACACCACGATGGCTCCCCATGAAGCACCGACGGTTCGCTCCTTTGCAGCGTCGAACGCCGCCGGTCGGCTCTCCACAACCACCAACGACTGGCAAAATCACGGCGGCTCGCCCCGAAAGCACCAGTGGCCTCTTTTGCAACAGCTCGTGGTGGTCCTTATAGCATAGAGCGCCGGCGAGGAGTGGTGGCCTGCCTGGCCTGGTGAACACCAGCTCGCCGGAGAAAGCCGCTTATGTAGAGAGAGAGAGAGAGAGAGAGAGAGAGCGGAGAGATCCAGCGCGAGGACACAACGAGATCGATTGGGCCGACGAGAAGATAAGGAAGAAAAGGGAAAGCGGTGCGTTGGTCCCATGGGACACGTGGCTCAGGAGGGAGGCGGCTTACGATGCGGCAGAATCAGTCGGATTAAAAGAAACGTTTTCCTATATATATTGGCGGAATTGTAGGTATGGCAGCCGCCAAGGCTTGCAAAAAAAAAAAGGCTTGCCAGATAGCTAGCACCGTCCCTGCTCTCAGTGACCAGTATTGAAGAAACTAGATGATACCCTATGCGTTGCTACGGAAATTGTAGCCGAAAAAATTGGATATATTAACAAAGGAAATATAAATAATTTGAAACGCATGTTAAGCATGTTGTCTCCCAGCTAAAGTAAAACCATTTCATGCACAACTCGCTTGAAAAAAAAATGTATTCAATGTCTAGCAGGTTAGAATTGCCCATCATTGAGAAGAACTTTAACAAAGCAGCCTGCAAACACATCATATTTTGATTTTCTAGAGATACATCCAGCATACATCAGTACTCACAAATAGATGATTTGTTCAACGGCAAGATTATGGAAGCCATTCCATCAAAGGAGATTTGTGCAAGCTAATTTCTTCACATGTCTTCAAGAAAATCAGTGCAATCCTGGTAACAAAACTGAGGGACCGGAGTTACCTTAAGTAACACCTGATGGTAGGATGACAAAGGGGAAGTTCCAGAATCTCCAAGTTAAATTAACAAAGAGATTGTTTGCTTTTGATGGCCATCCCACTTAAGCTGGAAAAGAGGTTTTGATCAAGTCGGTCGCGCAGTCAATCCCTACCTATCTTATGAGTGTTTTCAAGCTCCCCTTTGAGGTATGTGATGATCTGAATCGTATGATCAGGAACTATTATTGGGGTGCTGAAAAAGGTAAACGGAAAACACATTGGTATGCTTGGGACAAGATGACACGACGTTTTTGGGAGGTCTGGGTTTCAGGGACTTTCGGTTGTTTAATCAGGCGCTTCTTGCCAGACAAGCATGGCGATTGCTATCTTTCCCAAACAGTCTTTGTGCCAGGCTCTTGAAGGCAAAATATTACCCAAGTGGCAGATTAGAAGACACTGTTTTTACAGGAAACCCCTCTCCAACTTGGCAAGCTATCAGCTATGGGTTGGAACCATAGTTTTAAATAGCCGGCTATAGTTTCGCTATAGCCTTTTCAGCAGGGTGCCGCTAAATGATCGTCTTCACAAATAGCCCGCTATAGCTTGCTTTAGCCCGCTATAACTGATTTGGAGGCCCGCCGCTATTTTTCATAGCCCGCTATTTAAAACAACGGTTAGAACTCCTCAAAAAAGGACTCGTCTGGAGAATTGCTAATGGCCAGAATGTCCGTATTTGGCGTGACAGATGGGTGGTGCGTGAACCTACGGGTGGTTTAATATCTCGCAAAGGGCGCTGCAGGTTCAAGTGGGTATCCGAGCTTTTGGATCATAATGGATCGTGGGACCTCACGAAACTGCATCAGTTCTTCCTACCCGTAGATATATATGAAATTCGGAAAATACGACCATCTCCTCGACTGGGTGACGATTTCCTTGCTTGGGCGCCAGAGAAGTCAGGTACTTTTTCAGTACGCAGTGCATATAGGCTTGCTTCGGATGAAGTGCAGAACAGTTTTGTTGCAACTTCTAGTACACATTCTGATGGAGCTCGTGAGGGCTGGAGGTCCATTTGGTCCACACCGGTACCACCAAAAGTCCTTAACTTCGCTTGGAGGCTTGCAAATGACTCACTTGCGACATGGAAAAACAAACAGAAACGCAAACATGAGATTACTGCTATTTGTCCAATCTGCAGCTGTGAAGATGAGGACTCTTTTCATACTTTCTGTACCTGCATCAATGCACGACGCTTGTGGCAAGCAATGAATGCTGAATTGGAGCTCCCGGATGTTACTAAGATATTACACACTGGCAGAGAATGGTTGGTCCAGCTTGCCTCTGATTTGAGTGAACCTGTCCGGCTGCACACAATGATGTTGCTTTGGCGAATTTGGCATGTCAGAAATGAAATAGTTCACCATAAACCAGCACCACCAATTGATGTATCTTGCCGTTTTCTAACTAGCTATATTGCCTCCCTGAATTCTATTGCTATTGATCCGACGGCGGACCACACCAAAGGCAAGTACCCTGCTCAAGTATGCTTCCCTCTGTTAGCTCCCACACACAATGTTAAGTGCCCGGTCCTTGGCCTGTGGGAACCACCAATGGCTGGACGTGTGAAGCTGAACACAGATGGGTCTGTGTCAAATGGGGTCGCTAGAATAGGAATGATCTTGAGAGATGATGGAGGTGGTATTATCTTTAGCTCGTGCAGGTATTTATTTGACTGTAATGATGTTCTAGAGACTGAAATTCTTGCTATACGGGAGGGACTCATGCTTGCATTGCAGTGGGGCAACCGACCAATCGATATAGAATCAGACAGTCTGGAAGCAGTCAAGATGGTGCAAAGCAGAGATACTAATAGATCAAAATATGCCTTTCTGATAAAAGAGATCCAAGAAAGTTTGATCGAGCATAATTCTTGTATTACTCATGCTGGTCGCACAAATAATTATGCTAGTCATTTTCTGGCAAATTTTGGAAGATCACAATGCCGAACTGTTGTGTGGCTTGGGTCTGGTCCAAATGAACTTCTCGACATTGTCAGTCGTGACTGTAATTTTTGATTTTGAGTAATACAAGTGTTATCCCGCAAAAAAAACACGTTTGACAGAATATGCTAGGGAAAATTGGAGTAGTCAATAGCCAATCTGCAACTTGAGCTTGAGGTTGTGCGCAATGGATTAGATGGTCATCATGCAGTACTTGACGGCGTGTCCCTTCACGAGCTACAACCTGCACAGGATGGCTAGCGACATCTTCATCTGTAGCTACACCGTGTTTGCCCAGGTAGATCGCGACCCCGCTTGAACAACTACGTGTTCTGGAAGCTAGAGACGTCGACGGGCTTCATCAAAACAGTGTGAGCACGATCAGAGCCCCCGCGGCGGCAACAACGACGGCGCCCATCGCCGGCCCGCTGGACCCCCCCCCCCCCCCCCCCCCCTGCCCCCCTGGTGGCGCTGGCAAGGACGGTGCCTCCCGTCGTCAAGCCCCCTTGCGACCTTGACAGTGACGGCGAGCTTCATGCCCTCGGAGCATGACGGTGGTCGTGCCGCTGTCCTCGTTGCTCATGGAGTTGTCGCCCGAGCAGGTGTCGTAGCCACTCTGCCTGCGGGCGCGCGCCATGGTGTAGTCCGGGCGCCGATGACCTCGCACATGAGCGTGTCCCCTTATCTTAGCGAAGATGAAGATCATCTGTCGAGAGTAATGGGAAATCAATCGTGAGGAAGTTAATTGGAGAGATGATAGGACGGCAGAAACGTTGGAAAATCAATCGATGGAGTTATTGGGAGGTGAGAAGACAAGGAAGGAGGACCCAACAGGAGGTGTGGAGCACGGTAGAGGTCAACTCTTCTGCTAAGGTTGATCATAGTGGGAGTAACTTAACTAGTAACATAGCGCATTAGCCACAGTGGGGAGTAATTAACTTAGAGTAGTAATAACATGTATATCTATATCTATATCTATACCACTATATAGTACACAAATTTTTAAACTTAGATTTGCCACTTGGCTCTACCCCTTTTTCCCGCCAAAGCCCCCTTAAAGTGACCCAGACCATTGATTACGAAAAAGGGTTTCCCCCCGCTTTGTATTACAAAGCAACCATCACCGATACAGCCAACGATAGGTGTTGGGGCGGAAGCAGCACAGTCACGCCCAAAAGAAACGAAAGAAAAAACAAAAAAAGAAACAAATGCGAACAGCGACGGATCAACAAAAACGATGGAGACCCGCAACCGCTGCACCCACTGAAGAATTCCACCACACTCCAAGCACTCCGGACCGCCGCATACCAAGCAACACCTTCAAAAAGGATCGCGACGCCGACGACGCTGCTGCCCGGACAGGTCCTAGGGTTTCCCCCGGTACGCAGAGGGGTGCGGGGGAAGGGGTAAACCCGACGCCCTTCAGGAAGGCATGGCGGCGCCCACAGGCGTCACCGCGTCGGTGCCGGACAAGCCGACAAGGATTTCTCCTGACCACCAACCACCCACGGCCCCAGACGATCCATCGCGCGCCACCAAACACGCCGCCCACCAACATGCGCCACCACGGCCGTGCAGTCCCCATCGCCGTCTCACCGTGGCAAACGAAGCGAGACCGACAGGAATAGAGGAGGCAACCAGGAACGAGGAGCGGCAGCAACAGCAGCCACGCAGGAGGGGACAACCTCCACTGCCCGTGGCAGGAACCGGCCGGACGTAGCAACAGGGGCAAACCAGGCACCCGCGACCATAAATCGACCAGGGGAAAGGGGAGGCGGAGAAGTGGCCCATGGCCACGACCGGCGCTCGTGCCGGCTCCAGCTCCCCCCCGAAACCATGTTTCGCTCCCGCGCTGAAGGCCCAGATAGGCCCGGCCGAGCCGGAAACTGGCTCGTGAAGCCCCCGTCGTCGCGCTGCAGTACACGAGTCGCCGTCACCGCCACCCCCCGCACGAGTCGCCCCGCCTTCTGCCGGAGACGCCGCCGAGAAGCCCCGGTCAGGCCCGCCCAGACCTCCCAGCCACCGCGACGCCCCGCCGCCAACCAGCCACGCCGCCGCCACCTCACAACCCGGCACCGCGCCACCCAAGGAGCCACGCCGCCGCCGGATCCGCTGCCGCCAAAGTGCGCCGCCGCCAGCCGCCAGCCGCCCGAGCCATGGCGCTGCGCGGGGGGAAAGAACGGGGCCGCCGCCGCCGGCACCACACGAGCAAGGCCCGGTGGCCCAGGCCGGCGACGGCGGGAGGAGGAGAAGGGGAGGGGGGCGCTGGGAAGGGCGGGGCGGGAGCTCCCTGTCGCCTCTCTCGGGGAGGCGACGCGGGGGGAGGGAGATCTCGAGTGTCTAGAGAAAGGATTATGTCGCTTCCTTTCCACTCAGACCGTTGATTTGCAAGCTAGGGCTGCTATCACCCGTTCATCTGCCCAAGATCAACTAGATCGAACGGCTGAAAACACTTGGATTCGTCACCTGCCATTCCACTCATGGACTGTGTACTGGTAGAAGCGACTAGACACTACGGGATGAGATTCCAAGGTCTGCAAAGGTGGTGTGCGCATGCACATGCGGGACCTACACAGCATAGTCCCACCGAAGATCATATGTGCACGCGGCTAAATTTCATGTTTTGACCTTTTTCTGTAAGTTGATCCAGATCTAACCTTAGTTTGTATAAATTTCGGGATCTGACTTTTTTCCTACTGCCAGGGTCCTTGGCGGTAGGTTATAACAGCCTACCGTGAAGGAGGCACGCGGCTAAATTTCATGTTTTGACCCTTTTCTGTAAGTTGATCCAGATCTGACCTTAGTTTGTACAAATTTCGGGATCTGACTTTTTTCCTACTGCCAGGGTCCTTGGCGGTAGGTTATAACAGCCTACCGCGAAGGACCTTGGCGGTAGGGTTGCACGTCCTATCGTAAATTTTTCCTAAGTATTAGACATAGTGCGTGTTCGCACCTACCGCCGGGCATCTTGACGGTAGGGTTATATAGGCTACCACCAGCATGTTTGACGATAGGGGTCCGTACTGCTGATGTGGATAAGTTTCCTACCGCCAGAGGCCTTGGCGGTAGGCTGTTATACCCTACCGCCAAAGACGCTGGCGGTAGGAAAAGGGTCAGATCCTGAAATTTTTGCAAACTAGGATCAGATCTGAAACAACTATCAGAAAAGGGTCAAAATATGAAATTTTGCCTGTGCACGCTGGGCTGTAAGGTCAATTTTGCAAACATCATCAAAGTACCGTTTACACCTCAAACACGCGCGTGCGCGCACACACACCGAATCTGTTTAATTCCTGCTGCAACACAAAAATATTACACTGACACCAAATATGTGTTGCAGAATTTTTCTGGACAAAGCTTTTCCTCTATATGGTGCCCCATGCAAAGATGCATGTATTCAAACTGTTGGTAGCGGGCGGGCGTGCTTGGCTTTAAATCAACTCGGAGGCTTTGAGCCACCTCCGACCCACCTTCGAGGCTTAACAGAAGGGCACAACTCCTTGCTGGGAGGCCCCACGGAGGGGGCCAGGCATGGATTCAAAAAATGCTCACGAATTCAAAATATGTTGATCGATTCAATAAATGTTTGTGGATTCAAAAAACGTTCATGGATATGGAAATTGTTCGTGGATTCAAAAAACGTTCATGGATATGGAAATTGTTCGTGGATTCAAAAAATATTCATGAATTCAATAAAGTGTTCGTGAATTCAAATAAATGTTTAATAAAATGAGAAAGTTTTTGAAGTCAAAAGAAGATCATGAATTTGGAAATGTTCAGGAATTTTAAAAATGTTCACAAATTTGCGGGAAACAAGCACAGTGCGCGACCTTGTCCGGGTTGATCTATCATGATGCAAGGCAGGCCCAGGCTAGGTGACTGCATCATCTGTTATAGATCAATCGATCGACTCTATTTTGTGCGTACGCTAGGTAGACTTTACAGGTGCCTGCTATAGAGAAATTAAATTATTTGTTTCAAGAGATAATATTGTGAAATTAAATTATTGGAATGCCTACTAATGAAGAAAATACCAGATTAATTTTTGCCAATAATTAGGGTAATTAACATTTTACTATTGATATATTCTAAATATTCATATAATATCATATTTTTTTAGTTGTCATGCTATAAATTACTGTGAGGTGTTGACTAAATAATCAAAAGAAGAAAGCCGGCTAGTCGCCTGAAATTCTAATACTTGTGGTCGTGTCACACTAAAGAATAAATGACAAAAAATTAAAATTCGGCAAAAAACAAAAAATGAAGTTCTCTAAGGAAGAGTGAATTTGTCTTATTGATATTACCTTCTAGGAAGAAAGAAAATGAAGCAGAACAAAAATATATAAATATAAAATTTGCACACAATTTAAAAAGATATTGCACTTCTTATAACATGCAAGAATAGCATATACTAGTGGAATTTCTGTAAAACGGAAGTTTCCTGAGAAAGAATGAATTAGTGGTGTTGCTATTACCATTAAAAAAGAAAGAAAATAATATAAAAACTAAAATGATGAAGTTTCTAAGAAAGAATGAATTAGTAGTATTGCTATTACTCCTTAAGAAGAAACAAAATGGAAACGTGAAACACAAATAATTACAAAAATTCGGAAATTAATAAGAAGGAATGAATTATTGGCACAGAAATTAATTTTGTTATAATATGCAAGAATAATTATATAATAGTGGAATTTTTATAGAAACGAATTTAATAAGAGGAATGATTATTGGCATTGTTATTACCATTAAAGAAGTAAAAAAATAAAAAAAAACTTAACAAAATTGAAATAAATAAGTTTTCTAAGAAATTATAAATTAGTGACATTTGTATTACAGTTCAAGAAGAAAGAAAATGAAATAGAATCTACAACAAAATCAAAATAATGAACTAGTTTTCCAAGAAAGAATGAATTAGTGGCATTGATATTAGGCTTTAAGAAGAAAGAAAATGAAAGAAAAACTAAAACAAAATCAAATAATGAGTTTTAGAAGGAATAATTAATTAGTGGCTTTGGTACTACCATTTAAAAGGAAAAATGAAATAAAAACTAAAGTTTTTTGTGAAATAATGAGGCTTTCTGTGGAAGAATGAATTAGTTGCATTGGTATTACCCTTTAAGAAGAAATAAAATGAGACACAAACAATGAATTTTTTTGCACACAATATACAAAAAAATTGCACATTTTAAAAATATGCAAGAATAAGCATATAGTAGTGAAATTCACAAAAAATAAGTTTCCTAAGAAGAAATGAACTAGTGACAACGATATTACCCTTAAACAATAAATAAAATGAAATAATAACTAGGAAAAAATCAAAATAATGAAGTTTTATAAGGAGAAATTAGTTAGTGGCATTGATATTGGAAAATACACAGGAGCTCCTGGGTGCTCCACACCCCTATACGAAAAATAATCGTGAAAAATACCCAAAAAATAAAAAAATTCTGAAATTTGGGGATATCAAACCTGGGTTCCCAATCTACTCCCGTGTGAAATTTCGTGAAAAAATTCTCAAAAACGTATCCGTGGCGAAGGAAATACTGTCCGAACAAAAATCTACCCAAACAGTTTTTTCTATACATAGGAAATTTTTGTCTTTTTTGCCACGAATACGTTTCCTGATATTTTCTCACGAAATTTCACACGGGAGTAGATCGGGAACCCATGTTTGATATCCCAAAATCCCAGAATTTTTTTAAAATTTCTCAGTATTTTTTTGAATGAATTGTTCGTATAGGGGTTTGGAGCATCCGAGTGCTCCAAATCCTCGTCCCATTGATATTACTCTTTAAGAAGAAGGGGAAGAAGAAGAAGAAGAAGAAGAAGAAGAAGAAGAAGAAGAAAAAGAAGAAGAAAAAAACTTGCACACAACTTTGCACTGTACTATGCAAAGAATAATAATATAATAGCATGATTTTTGCATATATTATATATTTGATCACCAAAGGACCACCATATGCAACTAATTGAGCTATTTGAACCTAATTAATCCTAAATGGACGTGGCTCCTAAATGGCCGTGGCCCATAAATGGCCATGGCGTTGATTGGAAAATCGGAGGGAGATGCTCACCAAGGATTGGAGCCGAGATGCGTCATCGCCTGCCTGCATCTCCGTCACCTTCGCTTGTCGTCGTTTTCGTCGCAGTTGCCGAAACCCTAGCATTGGGAATCAAACGGGGTTGACCTCAAGGAGCGGAAAAAATGAATCAACTTGGCCTACAACATACGACAGCGAGAGGGGCGACGGGGGGTAGATGTGTACCTCAACTGGGGATATAACCGAAAATGGCCAGAATCGGCCAGTGACGACCGTCAGTAGAAGGGGATCGACAGAGGAGTCGAGCAGGCAGAGAGATAGAGAAGTGGGGCGAGGAGTCGTGGCCCCATTGGTTTTGACCCGCATCAGACGCATTGTTGGGCTTGTCCCAATAGGCCAGTGGGCCAGAAGAGAAAATAAAGCAACGCCACCAGCTAAAAACAATAAAAGACTCAAATAATAGAATATTGAAAATAAATATTCTTACTCTAATAACTAAAAGACTCAAAAGAAATAAAATATTCAAAACAAATATTTTTTACTTTAATAACTAAAAGACACTAAATAATAATAAAAGGACTAAAAAACACTCAAAACATATAATATAAAAATGTTCACCATTTAGAAATAATAAAAATGTAAAAAATTAAAAGACTCAATTATAATATAAATGTTTACCATTTACAAAATAATATTCTTACTTCAATAATAGTTATACCAAGATTTTTTGACTTATATAATAAATAAATACTTAAAACAAATGATAAGAATATTCGAGAAGGATGCGTCGTGGGGTTGGGTTTCTGTGTTGAGCTCGTGCCTTGGAGATAACATGGTGGATAGTCCGGACAATGACATTTCTCCTCCACACATGGTCTGGATTTGGGGAAGCGCGGACTGCTCAAACAGTTGAATTTTGGGGAGCCTACTGGGCGTCGTTTGATGTCCAAACATGCCCAAATGTATGAGCGAGAAATAAGCTTTGACCTTGGAAACGATCTTAATCATTTGTTTGATTCATTTATATATGTGTTATAGCCCATAGCAATGCACGACCATTGTACTAGTCACCGTAAAAGAGGAGTTGGTACATCGTCGTTCGGCACACATTCATTAATGCAAAAATAAAATAAAGTTGAAAATCGAGCACCAAATCAATTTAATAATCAAGTCATAATGCAATTAATTAACGAGACAATGTTTAAATGGTGATTATTTTCACGCCAAATCAATTTGAAATTAAGCCATTAATGCAATTAACTAATTCGTCAGACAATTAACTGGGCTTACATTTATACCCGTATAACAGGACTCAAAAGGGCAGATCGAACTAATCTCGGCCATCAAATCAAATCAATCCAATGACTCAGGTTCCTCAATGGTGAGCGCTCAACATATTTAACGTGAATTAATACCATATCAAATATTAGTGTCAGCGTTAATCATATAATTAACACACAAATAATATTCTACCTAATATGTGTGCGCAATTAATATACGTGCTAATATTAACGTGCCTTGTACGTAGGCATTTACTAGTATATTTTGTGGTAGAGATTTTTGAAAATCACATTTTCCTTAATAGTAGAGATTCTTTTTAAAACAGTCTATAATCTCCGCTCCGCATGCACCTAGTATATTAGCCACCAACATCGTCACAACACAGTCAACGCCACCGCAGCCAAGGTCAATCTGTCACATGACACCACTCTTCAAATAATGTTTCATCTTGTAGCAATGCACGTCTATTTAGCTAATACTATATATAATATGAAAATATATTCAACAATGACTAATGGTATCGATTTAATATTGTACTAGAAGCTAATACAGTATATTTTTCTACAACTTTGACCAAAGTTTATAAAGTTTGACTAAAAAAAACTAATAGTAAGAGTAAATAAAATCGGCGAGTGTGCGAAGAGTTGCCTTCGTATCGTGCCAGATACTCCCAAAAACACGTGCGCCCGTCATATGCTGGTTCCAAGCCTCCAGCCACGATGCTCCCACGACATGCTGGCTCGGTTACCCCGGGTCAACCCCATCTGCACGCCAAAGCGAATCGCCGCGGATCACGCGACGCAACTCTACGGAGACCTTAATCGGCATGATGCGGCAACAACAATGCGCTAGGGAGATAGATGATGGACATGAGCGGCAACAAGAAGGCGGAAGATCATCCGGTGGCGGATGCGGCGAGGGGCGCCGGCGCGGCGATGGGGAGGGACGGGATGGGCATCGGCAGGGCGGGCGTGCTGCTCATCGTGTGCCTGTTCACGCTGCCGTTCATGGCGCTCCTCTTCGGCGGCCGGGCGGGTGCGCTGGCCGTGTGGCAGAACGCCGCCAAGCTGACCGCCATGGGTGGAGGTACAAGCAAGCTCTCTCTTCTCTTGTGATCGATTTGCATATGTCTACTCCACGATTAGGTGCAAAGTCGTCTAGCTTTGCCGATCCCCACGACACGAGCGTGATCGTCTGTCTTCACATCAAATCAAATTGGTAAACATGTGTTACAAGTTCTCGTGCTTGATAATTCCTCAGGATGACTGAACGTCTCTCGTCAGAGCGCCGCCGGTGCAGACGAGCTCTTTGGCGGCCTGCTCTCGCCGGGCTCCGACCGACGCGCCTGCCTGAGCCGCTACCAGTCCCCGCATTACTATAAGCACTCCCCGTACGCGCCGTCGCGGCATCTCCTGCGGAAGCTGCGCGACTACGAGGCGCGGCACAGCAGGTGCGGCCCCGGCACGCCGCCGTACGCCAAGTCCGTCGATCACCTCCGGTCCGGCAGCAGCAGCAGCACGGAGGACGCGGAGTGCAACTACGTCGTGTGGATCCCCTACAATGGCCTCGGCAACCGGATGCTGTCCCTGCTCAGCACGCTCCTCTACGCGCTCCTCACCGACCGCGTCCTCCTCGTCCACTCCACGGACGACTTCACCGGCCTCTTCTGCGAGCCGTTCCCCGGTGCGAACGCGACCTGGGTGCTCCCGCCGGACTTCCCCGTCGCCGACATGTCCTGGCTCGGGGTGGGCTCCAACCAGTCGTACGGGAACCTCCTCGACGGCAAGAAGATCGCCAACGACCCGGCCAAGGCGACGGCAGAGGCGGACCCAGGACAAAAATTACCGGGCGTCCCATGTACAATAGAACAGGCATATACCATATTAAATAAAAGTAGTCGTCTCCGTCACGACGTCCAACAAAACAAAAAAATAAAAATAAAATTATATATTAATGCATACAATTCTACAACATTATATTTAAAACCAATCAATATTTTCATTATGTGTTGATCGCTCTTGCCTTTTTAGAAATGTTCCTTCTATGACATGTGATTTGATAGTTATTATTTGATATTTGCGCTTGATAATTTATATTTTGGTAGAGAAGATTAATAAACCATGAAAGAATATGTATCTAATACTTGGATTTTTTTGCGGGTTAATACTTGAATTGGACGGTTATAAAAGTAAGCTTACTTTGGTGCGTCTAGTCTTCCGAGAATCGTCCAGCACAAATGCCGATCACCTTCAAGGATTGTGATCTGACCTCCACTTTGTGAATAAATTTTGAATATTTCACGCAATTGTTTTTATAAATATTTCAATGATCCAATCATTAACACAGTTAAGAGGCCTTGACAGAATCCTCAAGGATTTGAGGAACAAGAATTACAATCTAGAAGAAACACGTCGCATTGGAGTCCGTACTTCATATGATTTACCTTATATTTCCTCCGCTGCTTTGGCCACTCGACAAGATCTGGGGACGGCGGCGTCAAAGTGAGTATGGCGACCTGAGTGCCGAGCCAGCGATGGATTGATTTTATTAGAGTGACACGGAGAGGCGTATGACATTCTTTTTTTGAGGAATTGTTTGTTTTAGATGAGAGCCTTTTTTGAGAATTAGATGAGAGCCTTTTTTTAGAAATAATTAGATGAGAGCCTGGTCAATCGATTTAGCTTTTTTTAGGGGTGGTCGATCGATTTAGCTTTTTTTTAGGGATGAAATTTTTTTATTCATCAAATACCACAGTTTGTGGGATAGAGAGGGTTATGGGATGCAAAAGCCACATGTGGCGCCCCTGAGCTAAATTTAATGAAAACTTTGCTAAACTGTGGGCATCGCCATTAGAACGGCGCCCTTAATTTGAAGACGATCGATCGATTTAGCTGCCGCCTGGCTGCCTCGCTCGCTGCTAAGGCTGGGCCTCGCACTGGCTAGCTTTTTTTTGTTTGACGGATTCGCACTGGCTAGCTGCATCGTGCCGCAGGTAGTTGTTGAATGGGCCAGCTTGTTGTCCAGGTAATGAAATTACGGGGTGTCCCAGCCGTATATGGGCTATATATGTATAGGTAAAATACTAGCACATATGCCCGTGCGTTGCAACGGGAGAAAAAAATGCATTTAAAGTTAGTGAAAATTATATGTGCAAGCAGAACCCTGTGTGCACGTCAAAAAGGAACCTTTAGCTTCTCGGTTTCGCCAGGTTTGAAGTAATCAATCCGCTATTTTTTCCATTTATTGATCGAGGACATTTAAGAGTTTTGTTACGTCATCGTACGCCAGAGAAGGCCCATGAATTATCCAATCTATTTTTGAAAATTATGTACACTTTCATAAAAAACGCAAACAAAATTTAAAACAAGAACATCTTTAAAAATTCACAAACAATTTTTGAAAACACCAACTTTCTTTATAAAAACATGGACATTATTTGAATTTGTGAACATTTTTTTAAAATGTGAACATGTGTTGAAAATTCATACCATTTTTAAAAAATGTGTATCTTTTATACGCGAACATTATTTCGAATTGTGAAAAATTCACTAAACCAACAATATTTTTCGAATTTTTTTAAAATGCCATTTTCTTTTTAGAAATCTTGAAATTTTTGCAAAACAATAATTTTTTGAAAAAATGTTAAACTTTTTTCAAGTTCCAAATATTTTCCAAAATAGCAACCAAAATTTGGAATTCTGTACAGTTTCCAAATTTTGATTTTTTTTTAAATTCTGTACATTTTTATAAATTCTATAAGGAAAATAAATTGGAATGAAAAAAAGAGATAGGGAAAGTAGAATAAAAATAGAAGTAAAATACAGAAACAAAGAAAAAAGGGCAGACTATTATTGGTTGTCCTGTGTGAAGCTCGAACTATTTGTCGCCCTATGCTGAAAATAGAATTTCCCCAGCTGCGTGGGCAGAAAAATAAATGGGCTGGATTCGCTGGGCGACAACGCACGCGCGGCCCATGTACGAAATTCTGGCAAAGACTTCTTTTATCTAGCAGACGAACACATAAGAATTTAGTACCACCTCGCATAGGAAAAAAATTCTTTTTGGCGATGAACGGATGAAAAATTTGGCGAAACGCACCTTGCTTTATATATACTAGCACATATGCCCATGCGTTGTAAATGGGAGAGATATTTCTTAGCGAGAAGCAATGGGAGAGATAATTGATGTGTCCACCAAAAACAATCTCCATAGCGATGTGATAGAGAGAGGAGTTGTGGTCTTCTCGCGGGTCATGTTTGTCCCGCGAGATGTTGATAGTGGTGGGGTTACTCGGCGTGGCGGCAACCATCCAACTCGTGCCTTTTTTTCCTCCGGGTCCGCCTCTGTCTCGCGGTTGTGTCTGCCTCCTCATTTGGTAGCTATGCGGCGACCTTCGAGACATTGTTGCTTCGACCACTCTCTCTTACGATGGCCTAACCGGATGGATTACTAATTGTAGGGCACATATCCCGTTTCATTAGCATATTTAGCGCATAACCAAACATCAATGTCCCTTCTTTATTAGGGTTTATTCTCTTTTATTATTTTAGCGCTCACGTGCTCATAATTTTTTTATGTGAGTCAAACCAACATATTCTCTTTTATTGGCCCAAGAAAAAAACGGCTCCCTCGGACGACCCAATATGGGAGTGCGGCTGAGGCCCAATACTGCCTGTGCAACTGAGCAAAAAATTTCTTGGGCCAACTGCGTGGGGGCCACTATATGACGCTAGCTGCGTAAAATAGCACATGGGACGCACATCAGTTCGTGTATGGGCCAGCACGCTGGTAGGCTCCAAGACGACCTGTGTTTGTAAGGCGTGAAAAAAAATCCAAAAAAGGATGAGTTGAAGGATCGAAATCATGCCCTTAAAGACCCGACTACGTGCTGCTAGCCACTCAAAGAAATGAGTCCTACCAACCAATGGCCAGCTCAAACTTTTAAGAATATCTCCAATGTCAGATTGCAAACAATTTTTTGTTTTTATGAACTTTATAAAAAATAAATAAAATGCTGAATATTATTGGAAACATGAATAATTTTGAAACTCCCAAAGAAAATTAAAATTCTTTATATTTTCAGAAATACACAACAAAATTTGAAACATTCAAAATTCACAGTTTTATTTGAAAACATGAACCTTTTATAATAATATGAACATTTTTAAAATTGTTATTTTAAAAAAAATGAAACACATTTTGAATATTCAGAACACTTTTTGAAAATGTGTTTCTTAAACTCGGACATAATTCTGAATATGCGAACATTTCACCAAAACAAGAATATTTTTCGTATTTGGAACATTTTTAAAATGCAATTTTTGTTGAAAATTTTCCAACAACTTTGAAAAACAAAAAGAAAAAATGGAACATTTTTTTAAATTCTGAACCAATTTTGGAATGAGAACAAAGATTTAATGTTCTGAACATTTTTCAAAACAGAATATTTTTAAAAATGCTGAACATTTTTATAAAAACTCTAATTTTTCTGACATTATGAACTTTTTTGAAACTTTTGAATTTAAAAAAAAGGAGAAAGAAAAAAAAACTTAAAACAAAAAAAACAAAATATACAGGAAAGAGATAAAGAAAGAAACGAAAAAAAAACATAACACAGAACAAAAAAAGGGAAACGGTTCAGCCCAGCTTTGAGGGTGCGAATTTGCGACTATTTCCCGCTTGATGCGATAAATAGGTTTCTATCACCTGCATGGGCACAAAAATAAATGGACTGGCTTTGCTGGGCCACACTGCAGGCGGTCCATGTGCGAAATTCTGGCGTTTTTCCTTTTCTAATAGACGAACGGATAAAAAATTAGTACCACCTCGAATAGAAAAAAATATTATCAATGATGGACGGATGAAAAAATTTGAGAAACGCACCTTGCTTTATTAGTAGGTATAGATATAGGTATAGGTATAGGTATAGGTATAGGAATAGGAATAGGTAATAGGTATAGGTATAGGTATAGGTGTAGGTATATATATATATATATATATATATATATATATATAATAGATATAGATATAGGTATAGGTATAGGTATAGGTATAGGTATAGGTATAGGAATAGGCAATAGGCAATAGGTATAGGTATAGGTATAGGAACAGGTAATAGGTATAGGTATAGGTATAGGTATATGTATATATATATATATATAATAGATATAGATATAGATATAGATTTATCTACCCGGTGTCCTGTGACACCCCCTGGCCCAACGTGGGCATGCCCCTGCAATCGGTGCCGCCGTACGTGTACCTGCACCTAGCGCATGACCTCCGGCGCTCGGACCGGCTCTTCTACTGCAACGACGACCAGCTCGTGCTGGCCAAGGTGAACTGGCTGCTGGTGCAGAACGACTTCTACTTCGTGCCGGCGCTGTACGCCATGGCCGAGTTCGAAGGCGAGCTCCGGAGGCTGTTCCCGGCCAAGGAGAGCGTGGCGCACCTTCTCGGCCGGTACCTGTTCCACCCGTCCAACTCCGTCTGGGGCATGATCACCAGGTACTACCACATGTACATGGCCCAGGCGGAGGAGAGGATCGGCGTGCAGATCAGGATGTTCTCCTGGGCATCCATCCCCGCCGACGACATGTACAGCCAAATCATGGCGTGCTCCCGACAGGAGCACATACTGCCGGACGTCGTCGATGGCGACGCCGCGGCGAGCAGCAGTAGCCACGATGGCTCCTCCAAACCCAAGGCCATCCTGATCGCGTCGCTGCAAGCAGACTACTACGACAGGATCAAGTCGAGGTACTACGAGCACGCGGCCACGAATAAGTAAATTTACCGGTGCTGGGAGCTACCGGTGAATGCCCACCAATCAAATGCAGCCAGCTAACTTTGTGTGGGCCAAGTATCCAACGTATTTCATTGCTTTCCTATTTTACCAACTTTGTATTTCTTTAACCTGGGCCCCATGCACAGACAAAACAACCCTGACGCATGCAGTTTTTTTCTGTGCACAGTACGGAACATGGCAACTCATCTCTTGTCTGTACCTATAAAAAACCATCACTATTAATTTCCTCTCGATATTTTAGATGGTTGATATCTTTAAAAGAAAATTTTATTTTTTAAAACTTTTTATATATTTGAACTCATGATGGCAAGATCTATAGAACAAGTATAATTTTGGATAGTTTTCAAACATGTTTAAATTATGATGTTTCACTTATTTCACTTAATATGTTTGAGTTATTTTATAAAATAAATATCAATAATTCAAAAGACAAATTTCAATATTTTACACGGTCTGATTTCAGTTACTTAAAAAGACATAATTCATTCATTTAAAGACTGATTTCATTATTTAAAAAGACCAATTTCAGTTATTTAAAGAGCAAGCTCACATATTTCATAGAAGGTACAAACTATTTCACGTGTCATCATAATCCCTTTCATAGGACATAGTTCACTTATTTGAAAAAAGTCAATTTCATAAAAATGCATTTAAAAACATGCATTTCTTTGTTATTTCAATTTCAAAACACATCGACTTCACAAAAAGTAGTTTCACACATTTTAAAAACAATAATTTCATATATTTGACAAAAGTTAATTTCATATACAAGGTTTATTTTAGAACACTTTAACTATTTCATATATCACACATGTTCTTTATTTCAGATATCACATATAATTTGAAGAGAAATCTATTTCACATGTTAAAAAAAACCCGCTTCTCTCTTTGAAACAATTATTTCACAATTTAAAAATTGATTTCAATTATTTCACGGATACATTTTTCGTTATTTCAATTTCAAAACACATCGACTTCACAAAAAGTAGTTTTACACATTATAAAAATAATATTTTCATATATTTGACAAAAGTGAATTTCATATATCACATTTATTTTAGAACACTTTTACTATTTCATATATCACATATGTTCTTTATTTAAGATATCACACATAACTTGAAGAGAAATATATTTCACATGTTGAAAAAAATCCGCTTCTCTCTTTGAAACAATCTATTTCACAATTTAAAATTGATTTTAATTATTTCACAGATGCATTTATTTGTTATTTAAATTTCAAAACACATCGACTGCACAAAAAGTAGTTTCACACATGTAAAAAATAATACTTTCATATATTTGACAAAATTTAATTTCATAGAACACATTTATTTTAGAACACTTTAACTATTGGGAAACGTTTAGGTTCGGCGCGCCGGCCGAGCGTTGGGCCAGACGCGCGCGAGCCACTCGATCGAGGCAAATCTTACGCACACAACGCATCCCTCGATTCTTTTTTGTGAGGCCACAGAAATATCAGTCCACCGTCCGCATCTCGCTCTTATCCATTCCTCATCCATCTCGTTCTCGTCCTCTCCGCAGGCCCGCCCCACGCAAACCCCACCGCCACTGGCGGCGCTCGATGCGCTGGCCGCTGCTGCAACTGCGTGTCGGCGAAGCTACTTCCCCACGGGCTGGAGTACGAGCCTTTCAGGTGTTGTGCAAGGGGAGCTACAAAACACATCTGGTGGACCTACAAGCTGTACATGCAAGCGCTGGTAATGGCGGACAGCCACTGCTGCTAGCCGCCGACGCCCAGCTTTACCCGCGACGGCGGTCTGCAATCAGCCGAGTGATACAACTACGGCAACAAGATGCTGGGACCAGCACCCAAATTTGTTACAACCAATGTTTTCTGGTTTGTCCCAATTTTACTATCTTTGCTACCATCGCTTTTAGATTTGCTGGAACCAGCACAAAAATTTGCTACCATCGGCGTTTTTGATTTTACTGGAACGGGCGGCAATTTTTGCAATTTGCTACCACCGGCGTTTTGATTTGCTGGAACCAGATCCATTTTTTTCTACAACCGGACATTTTGCTTTTGCTGGAACAAACGTCTATTTTTTTTGCATTTTTGTTTCCAATGGCGTTTTGTTTTGCTAGAACCACTTCAATTTTTGCTACTACCGGTGTTTTGGTTTGTTGGAACATTGCCTAATTTTTTCTATTTTTGTTTCCATCGTTTTTATTTTTTGCTGGAACCAGCCTCAAAATTTGCTACCACCATATTCAGATTTTGCTGGAACCGGCAATTTTTTTGCTTGAACCGAGTACTGGGGTTTTTTGTTGCTTTTTAATTTTTTTGCTGGATGTGGCCTTTTCGTTTGCTACAATCTGCTATGCGGGATGCTGGAACCTCTTGTTTTGGCGAAGCTGCAATGCCGCGTGAAAACTGATGAAGGAGCTGCCAGCGCGTTTTGGTGTTGCAACCATGGGTGGCAGAGACGCAATCCGTCGCTGGCAGTTTTCTCATGAATTTATCGAGCTGCAACCCGCCCACAATGGAGTTGCGACAGCTTCGTCGAAGATTTTTGCGTGGGCCATGGCCACCACTGCACCGGTGGGAGGGAAGGGGAGAGGAAAGCTGCAACCGGCGAGCGAGGGCGGAAAACTGCGAACGGCGGCGAGGGCCGCAAGGCTCATCCTGCGATGAGGGAGGGTGGCTGGAGAAGGCGGCGGCCGGAGCTGCAGCGTGTGCGCATGGCGAATCGATTGACGGGTGCGAGGGGATTTTTTATCATACTAAGCTGGGAACGAAGCGGAAGGAAGATCTGACGGCTAAATTTCATCGAATCGGAGGGCGTGGGCGTGACCGGCCGAAACTTTTGGGCCGGCGCGCCGGCGCCTATTAGTCGCCTTAACTATTTCATATATCACACATGTTCTTTATGTCATATAACACATAATTTGAAGAGAAATCTATTTCACATGTTGGAAAAAATTATTTCACGGATGCATTTCTTTGTTATTTCAATTTCAAAACACCTCAGTTTCACAATTATTTCAAAAAGTAATTGCACTCTACTTTTTTCAAGAAATAGATTGCAGTTCTTTCGAAAACTATTTTTCAAAAAGTGATTTCACTCATTTTAACAGACATTTCACTCATTCAAAAAACCCATTTCACTCATTTTAACAAAAATGTTTCACTCATTTCAAAAATCAGATTCCACTCATTCAAAAAAAATGTATTTCACTCGTTTCAAAAGTTATATTTAACTCATTACAAAACGGTTGATTTCAATAATTTGAATGAACGATTTCACCAATTTAACAGACATATTTCACTAACTTCAAAAAACAGATTTCACTGATCAATATATAATTGAAATGGAAAAATGATTGAAATAACAAAACTCAAAGTAGACAAAATATATTCAATATTGACCTTGTTTTAAAGATCTCTATGCCAGGAGTTCAAATATATAAAAAGTTTCAAAATTTAATTTTTTATTTAAAAGATATAAATGATTTAAATTAACAAAGATGAAATAAAAAGGTGAATTTGTTGTGTAAGAAAGGAGAGAGACTGCACCAGTACTTTTGCTGCCATGCATGTGTACTGTTGTACGTGAGAGAGAGAGAGGAACATGCATGCATCTGATTAAACAATAGTTCTGGTGGGGTCCATTCACTGTATTTGGCCAGGTATAGATGCTGTATAGCAGAAACTGAAAATTAATGCGTGGCAGTCACACGAATCTTGGCGTAGTCAATGGACGATGGATTCCTAACCGGTAGCTACCGGCTCCGGTAAAAAGAGCTTTGCGCACGCGGCCAAGGGCGGAGGCATGGTGGGGGTGTTCCAGCCGAGCCACGAGGAGCGGCAGATAATGGGGCAGCGGCCGCACAACGAGAAGGCGCTGGCCGAGATCTACCTTCTCAGCTTCTCCGACGTGCTGCTCACCACGGGGGCGTCCACGTTCGGCTACATGAGCAGCAGCCTCGCGGGAGTGCGGCCGACGATGCTGATGGTCCCGAAAGACGACGGCAAGGTGCCCGAGCCGCCGTGCGTGCGCGCCGTGTCCATGGAGCCGTGCTTCCACATGACGCCTGATGTCGAGTGCCAGGGGAAGTCCGTGAACAAGGAGGAGCTGTCTCGCCACGTCAAGGAGTGTGAGGATGTAGGCAAAGGGATTAAATGGATCAAAGGTATCAAGTTATTTGATTAGATTAGGAAACCAACTGGCCGTCAACCCGAGTCGACTGAAACTTTTGTTGTACTGGAGTAGCTAGTTTTTGTAGTGACTTCGATCGATTTAATCAATTTATAACTCTAAAATTGCACATTTGTCCACAATACTTGCAGTCGACTCATTAAGTGACTTTTTTTGAACCTCAAGTGCAAGTGACTTTTGATATGTATAGTTGCCTGATTTTTTTTTTTGGGTAAGTCACTTTTTTTTTACATACTACTACATCTTCTAATAGTAATATACCCGTCCTTGTTTATTGCCCCCCTTCGCATTTGTGTCAAATTTTGATCGTAGATTTAACTAGCAAAATGTTAATGCATGTCATCAAAATTTATATCGTTTGATTCGTATTTGAATATAGTTTTTGATAATATTATTTCGGCTAGGCATAACTTATATTTTATGAATTAAAATCATGGTCAAAATATGACCCTAAATACAAGGAGACTAATAAACCAAGACATAAAGTACTGTGCACACTGACAATCTATGTATGACGCACAGATGCTCAGAAGTTCGTTCGATCAAGCCCGCCACCATTCGTTAATAGCTCGAACCATATAGAGAAAATCACATGATTCGTCCCTTAACTTGTTGGCGCACTACACATTTGCTCCTGTACCTGAAAACCTCTCAATACGGTCACTATACACAAAAGTATGTAACATCTGCGGTCCCTCATATGGCCCCTCATACGCTCTAGCACCGCGGTGCCGTCGTGTGGGCTCGCATCTTTTGCGGGAAGACCCCTTGTAGAGAAGGAAGCCATCGCCGTCGTCAGTGGCCCGTGTCGCCACTCATTGTCGTCGTCGCCAGAGGCACCGCCTCGCCACACTTCGTATTTCTCCGTAGGTTATTGCGCTTGCCTCCGATGGACTCATTCCATGAAGGGGACTCGGTTCTTCTGGACAACGTGGAATGCAGCGGATCGATGTGGTTTGGGCCGGGATGTCACCCGCCTTTGCCCAAACTAAACAGTGAAATTGTGAACCACATGGAACTGTTCCCGGCTTGGATGACCCACATGGATTGGGCCGAATCCATGGCAATCCACGTGGTTTAGCAGCTAACCAAACAAAGCGATGAGGGATATTTTTGCACTCATCACACCGTTGGTTAAACTGGGTAATCCTGAGATTTCCTAGAAAATCTCTTCGATATTGTCAAGAATGACTAATGAATGCGAGAGATCTTGATATCCTTTGTTTAATATTAATCCGCACCAAATGATCTAAACATGAAACGAAATCATCACACACAAGGAAACATGAAGTTTGGTGGAAGAGAGAAGGTAGTTGAAGGCGCACACAAGTCAACGACTGACGGACTTTGTCAAATGGCGTTTTGTGCCATTTTCGGTAGCTGTACGTGCATCTCATGCAGGCGCCATCAGCCCTGATTGTCGACAAGAGAGAACCAGGGCAGGGGAAAACCTCTGTTGGCCTCAAATAGAGCTCGAGATCGATAGGGACTCGGCGGTGGAAGTTCACCACGGAGGAAAATACCCTAGCCGTTGATCGTAAGACACGCAGAACATCAAAGTCAGAGAGGACCTTGGTCTCACGCCATGTTACCCACGGCGGCACCACCAGCCCGCGCATGCTCTGACTTCTCTTGCTTTGTATACACACACATACGTAAATGCTTAACGTGTATAAATGATAAAATATTTTTGATATATCGAATTCTTTTCACAAGCCATACAACATGAAAATGATGTATGTGCTGGATATATTAGCAGATTTTCGATTAATCTAATCCACGAGTTGATAATAAATATGGCAATCACAGTATGCAACTCATACCGATATCTAAGCTTGTGAGCATGTACAGTACGTAGAACCGAAACATTTACGAACACAATATATATGGCTAGCACATGAATGAGCAAGTTTGGGATGAACAAAATAATAAAATATACCCTTGGGCTGGCCAGACCAATGCAACGACGGCAACAGCAGACTCGGCGTCGTCTGTGGCCTTCTTCTTGTCGGCTTTGTCGTCGTTCGTCATGAAGTCAATGCATAGGAAGTAGTCGAAACAGAGGAGGATGGAGACAGGGACGGATCGGGAGCAGTCTCGCCGAGATGCTC
Organism: Thinopyrum elongatum; assembly: GCA_011799875.1. NCBI lineage: Eukaryota > Viridiplantae > Streptophyta > Magnoliopsida > Poales > Poaceae > Thinopyrum > Thinopyrum elongatum. The sequence goes on from CM022303.1 coordinate 132,204,165, forward strand.
CCCAAAACCTTATCGCCATACTCTCGGGCCGAATCTTGGTAAAAAAAGTGGGGTTTTGATGAATATCAGAGTGATGAAATACACAACGAAAAGAAAGGCTGCATTATGTATGCGGTTCAGAACGAAGACAAAGTCATCAAGGCAATCCCTCCGTCATTGAAAGAGCATACTTCCAACTTTGTTGGAAAGTCAAATCTTTTTATGTTTGATCATATTTATACAATAATAGACCAACATTTATGCCATCAAATTAGTAGCATTAGATTCATGATAGAATATATTTTTGTCATATACCTATTTGGTTTCACAAGCATTGACATATTTTTGCACAAACTCGGTCAAACTTTGAGATAGTTTGACCCTCCAACAAAATTGGAAGTACACTCTTTCAAGGGCGGAGGGAGTACATAAGAACTTAGACATGATGTGAAGGAGTAAGAGTATCTACAGCCGGACTTTGCAAATCCGGCCCCTCAAATGCCCACAGACACGCCCGGATGCGTCCGCGGGCACTGACCGGGCACCCCTTAAATGTTGCGCCGCACATCCACATACCACAAATTTCGATTCTCAAATCCATGCAATCCGTGCACGTCGATCATGTGGTACAAACTGTTCGAATGCCCAAGTTCGAAACAAAGCAAAGCAAATCATAGTTCAACAAACCGGACATGGCAAAATGAAATCAATGTCCGAGCGTGACGGATGGCCTCGGATCACTGGCTGGGCGCGTGCTACAAGCGGAATGCGTCCTGGTCGTTCTGCTCCGCTTGCATCCGGGCTGCCTGCTCCGCCTGCATCCGGGCCGCCTGCCCCGCCTGCATCCGGGCCGCAGCCGCCCTTGCCGCCTCATACTTCCTACGGTCGTTGATCTCCATCTTCTTGTCCACAAGCCACTTATTCGAATGCTTATCATAGAGGGTCTCGTCCGCCAACATGATCCTCGCATCTTCCGCGTCCCATGCGAGTTGCAACCTCTCCTTCTCAAGCTCTATGTCGCCAAATGTCTTGGCCTTCTTGAGCTCCCATTTGATCGCCGCTTGTTGCTTCTCCAACTCGATCTTCTCCCTCTCAATTTCGAGCTTCTTCTTCGCCCTCTTCCGGTCCCACTCCATCCTTTCCTTTTGCGCATCCAACATGAGCTTGTACCTCTCCTCCTTCTTGTTCTCCCTCACCGAAAAATGCCCGTCCATGTTGACGACATTTTGGTAGCCACGGCATCACGGGCGGCACGTGCCTTCTCCCACTTGTTTCCCATGACTTGACGGTTGTCCTTTGGCACGGTGGCTTTTCCATTCTCCACGACAACATCGTCCAACCCAATTGATTGGTTGGAGCTTGAGCCATCATTCCTCTTCTTGCCGGACTTGAGGTCGGCCACAATTTGGTTCCACTTCGGCTTGCCATTTAATATGACCCAACAATGGCTAAAGGCAAATGGCTTCTTCTCCACCACGTGATACAAAGTGGCCGCCACCGTCGTCTAGCAAACAATATATGTATGAGCACGAGAATGCAAACACAAGAAGTATGTGCAATGGACGACAAGACGAGGCAATCGAGCTTACGTGAGTTGCGACTCCCATCCCACTTTGAGGATGTTTGGTCACTTGTGAGTAGTAGCCGACGTACTTGTTTACTTCCCCTTGAATGATCCCCCAACGATGTTGGAGAGATGCCACATTGCGAGTGCTCACGATAGGATGCGACTCCACATACTTCTTTTGCTCGTGATACTCCTTCCAAATCTTCGTCCAATAGGTGTTCCCCTTTTGCTCGGTGCTGCATATTGGATCCGTCATTGTGGCCAACCAAGCTTTGACCAACAAGATGTTCTCAAATCTTGAGAATGCCGGACCTCTTGCCTTGGGCGTCTTGGTCTTCTTCTTCTTCTTGCTCGGATTGGGATCGGATGTTGTCCCAACTTCAAATGCGGTGGTGGCCTCCAATTCATACTCCATTTCGGTCGGATCTTCATTGTCATTGATCATGTTCGACACGAACGCCTCCTACATGATTATAGTTTACAAGCATTGGTCATGAGCGAAATGAACTAGTGGTTTATGCTAAAATCTGATCGGACAAGAGCAAAGAAAACACACCGACTTTTGTTCGGTCATTCCATCGAACATGTCGAGGGCAGTCCGGGTACTGCCGGAGCCCATGCTCATCCGCGCCCGAACGAGTTGCGGCGAGTCACACATGTCGACCGCCGGCATCTGCGTGGTCGTAAAGCTCTCCTGAATGGCCCAGCCGGCGGTCGGATCATCCTCTGTCCCAACGGGGTCGGACAGAGCAATCCGCGTAGGCGCTCGGAGGGAAGGGGTGCGGGGAGCCGGGCGCGGCGGAGGAGACAGCTGCTCCACCACGTCCGAACCTCCCTGCGCCGCCGCCGCCTCCCTCTCTCGCTGCTGGCGTCACCGAAACTTGCGTGCGACGTTCTCCGCCTTGCAAGTCACGCAGACGAAATCACGCCGCCGACGGACAAGGCGGACTGCGTCTCCGTCGCGGCGATGTGGGTCGGGCTGGACGACATCTCCGGTGGTGGATCGGGACCGGAGGTCAGAATTGGGAGCACGGGTGGAGGCCGGCGAGGGTCCGGGCGCGAGAATGGTTGGAGGGCGGCGGGAGGAGGAGGAAGGGTTTGGTGGATTTGGTGCAATTTAGGGTGGGGTCGGGCTGTCGGGTCCGACGTGGCGGGCGTGCCCAAGCGCGCCCGGGAGCCCCCATATTCGCCTCATATTTGGGCTGGATATAAGGGGTGTCGGTCAGCCCGGATGTTTGAGGGGCCAGTCTGGGTCAAAAAATCATGACCGGGCGGCCCGCCCGAACGTATTAGATGGATTTAAGAGGTCTGGTTGTAGATGCTTAAAAAACATCAAGTAGAAAATCTTCAGTTCAATTCTTCACTGTGAGAGTATCATATGCATGATACAGTTACCAGTATCCGTTACGGGCAGGCTAATTAATAGTCAAACTTAAGTTTTGGAAAGTGTGCGTGCCCTTTTTCTGGGTGGGAGTGACTGTAGCATCAACTTTTCTCGAAATTATGCACCCACTACAAGATGGAGTGATTCTTCCCACCAACACACCGGGAATACAAGAGACTGTTGGGTTCCCGATGCAATCCCCTGGTTTCCAACGCAGAAATTCAATTGACCGGTAGCGTTGATTTACTACTAGGAACCCAACAGTCACAGTAGACACCTCTACTGCTGCCTGTGCTATAAATATGTGTACCTTGTGCCTCTCGTATCCTCTCCATCTTCCATCTAGGTGTATAAATCACCTTACGAAAATCAAATAATCACAAAATACTTGGGCGTGGTGTATTAACTCACATCTCGTTTCTTATTTCTTGACATATCAATCAATAAGAGATGCGAGGCGTGCATGCTTTCAATGACTTGAGACTACCAAACACGACATGCAGTGATTAGTTCATTACATACAATGCTATTAATTAGCAAATAAATATTAAGTTCTCTCGGTTTCCCATCTTTCTTGGTTACGGTGCACAACATAAGATGACTTATTCATCTAGACGAAGGGAGTACGTCGCATCCCCCTCGACCCTAAACCATATCAGGATACGAGATCCAGCTCTCCGGCGCTCAACGGCTCCCCTGGATGTACGCGTCCCAGGTTCCCTCTCGCGGCCACTCTGAGCTAGCCACTAGAGTGGCCAGGCCCTCGGCTCTCCGTTGGGTTCCCTAGCTACACCGTGGCGCTGTCCACCGTCCGGGCTCTCCAGGCAGCGACCCACGAGGACCTCCGCCGCCGCGTGCAGCAGCTTTCGCGTGCAATGAGTTGCACGTTCTTCTGTGATGCTACGGCCGATCAGCGCATGGTGCCGCCCTCCTTCCTCTCCTATCGCCGCTCGCCCTACCTCCCTCCTTCCTCCCCTATCGCCGCTCGCTAGCCACTCCCTAGCCGAGTGCCCCATCCATCTATCTAATGAGACTGCAAGGGTCGCGATTTGGGTGCCTCTCCTATGAGGAATCGGCGCGGCTGTACTCATCACAGGTGGCGGCGGTGTTAGAAATTTAGGGTTTGTGGTCTACCCTCTATTCCTCTGCGCTTATCCGTGGTGCCGCTCACAATTCGCATATACGAGGCTAGGGGGTAGGGACCTTCTTATACTATCTTTCCAAAGAGTCCACTTCTTATACAGATATAAGATTCCTAGTATTTTCCACTAGTTTCCGGAATAGAGTCCAGATCAAATTACCAACCACGATCATATTTGCCTGTTAACGGATTCTACCCGTTATGTCCACGGAGCACACGCTTGTGAGCAACGCGTCATAGTAAAGTGTAAATTTCTCTAATTACGTAGATCAACATTAGGGTTGTAATCTAACTATATGATCTAGCTCCTTCCGATCATCAGTGTACCCGGGCAGTCTTTCCAATATAAATAATATATTGTATTCCACTGATAATCGACCAGCTTCCTTAAGCATATATTACTTAAGTACATTCCAGCAAGTAACAATTCCATGCTAAACATGTAAATCAATTCCATGTATAAATACATGTACAATTCCATAATGAGGTATTCCGAATATTAACAATTCCAAGCAATTTGAATATAATTGCAGGACACATAATTCCAACATCTCCCACTTGTCCAAAACGGTCATTCAAATATTCGTAAACCCGTAGCCTTAAATTGCTTACCAAATACCTCATGACTAATAGGCTTAGTCAAGGGGTCGGCAACCAGATTAAGACTACGTTGAAAATCCAAAGAAATATATATATAGTGATACCTTCCCTCAGTATGTTTCCTTGATGTGATACTTATGATCACCAGAGACATTTAGTTTCCGCCTAATTATTCCAGCATAACTGTCCTTGGCGCCTCAAGTATTATTTCATCGAGTGTAATTCCACCTTTATAGGCACCTTGAGTATTTTGTTTCCTCAAGTGAAATTCCGCATCAATTATTTTCCATCACATATATAATAATATGATTAATTCCACATCGAATCAAGTATAAGATAACCATGTTGAATAAATTTTTAAAACCACACAAATATCAAATCCAATCAGTAAATGAAGTTCCATAATTAACCATATGTTGAAAGAATTCCTGACTTCGGTCAGTGAACCTGCACCATATTAGTACTACAAAAAATTGAATATGCGTACCTGGACTTATTTCTCATCTTGTAGATAGAGTAATAGTTTCCTCAATGTGTTTACCTTTAATATAAATTATAGAACAAGTGACAGGTTGTGATGCACTTTCCTCAATCTTATATGATGTGTAAGATTCCCTTAGCTGCTCGTCTTTCCTTCCACTGCTTGAATGCAGCATAAATGCCGGTAGCTAAGGTATGATAATATAATGAAGATACATACGAATTTCAGTACCATTTATTATTCCATTTTTCTCAGGAGTTCAAATATAGTTCCTCACTGAGTATGATTCCCTTTATCAAAGGTATTTTACCAGATTTGCAATTTCCCATAGAGAAACACATCAAAATATTTTCTATGTATTTCCACTCCCGAAACATTGGAAGCTCCACAAATTCCTTTCATATGAAAGTTAGAAAAAGACCAAGTTTACACTTCCATCAATGTGACTCTATCATTGCAAACAACAAAACAATATTAACATATACAATAATAATGCAAAATACTTTACACTTACATTTGTAGATGACCGCCTTGCTTCATTTAGAAAACCATATGACCTGCTATTCCATTGATGTGAAGCTTGTTATAAGACCATACATTAACATACTCAATTAGCAAACCATGTCTTTAGTTCCTCTTTCCCAAAATTCCAGGAGAGAGAGTTTCCACAAAGTATATTTCCCTCTGTGTGAATAATTGAATAACAAGAGTGACATTATAATATTCCAGTGAGCCAAATATCCTTACAAAAAAAATCACTTCCAGACAATAGGCTTGCGGTTATTTGGTATGATATTAAGTTTCCAAACTACGCTCTTCCACATTTGAGTTTATTCCTTCCCGCAATTCTTCCACCCATAGTTGACATTGAAAAAAAAACCTTAAGAGGATTTAGTGATTCCTCTAAAATTTAGAGTGACATGCCCCAACAACACAAAACAATTATCCAAACATGATATTCCAAGCTAATTCCTTCCACTTATCCTAAGCATGTCATGTTGGGAGTGTCACTTGTAGTTTCCTTGGGGTCAAGATTATATTCCAGTATGATTGTCAATAATTCCACCCTTGATCATACAAATAATTGTGTTCCTACTTTCCACCAGTTTTCCTTTTCCAGATAACTAAGGAAACACCCTTTGATCCAGTAGAATAACCATAAAATTTTCCTGGTGTGTGCTTTGTAATAACTGAGAATTTCATGTCAAAATAGAAGATTTCCTTCCAGTCAAGTGATTGTACTAGATGGAGAATGATATCAACAAATGATAGTATGCAATGCTTCTTTCCAAAGAAACAAGGGAGTATACAAGACAGTCAATTCCTCCATTCAATTGTGGAGTGTACGGTATATTACAATGGTGAATAGTTCCATGCTCTTTACATACAAACGATATATTCCTGAAGTGTACTTCCCCCACCAATCAGTTGTTAAAACTATGATATTATTTAATCAACTGATTTTCCACTTCAGTATAACATGTGACCAGCACAATAAAACATTCCGACTTGTATTTTGAAATTGTATAAACATAACATATCAAGTGCAATCATCAATGCTGAGATGAAATAAATAACCTGACCTCTAGTGGGAGTGCAAAGAAAATACCATAAGGCTACCAAAATAAATAATGATGTGAAGCTTTTTCTTTTCCCACCTTCGGAAAAGGTGTATATAAACAAAAAATACCATGATATATGCTTCACAAGATACCATAGTCCTCCCACTAAAGTTTAGAATTCCAGAATCAATAAGCCTCTTGATCCGGTTCCAAGATATGTGACCAAGTCGTTGATGATGTAGATAATAAGATTCCAAGCATGTGTTCCCATTGAAGGTATTCCTCCATGTGGAGTTATCTTCCCCAAATAAATAGTTTGGGTTGCCAACATTCATTGGACCATCAACAAAGAAGAGGCCATTGTACAAAATTACATAATGCACTAATTTTACCATTGAGCAATATTTCCACTCTTCCTTTTCCAAATAGTATGACATAGTCAATAGATTCCAAAATAGAACAATAAATTAATTCCCTTCACACTAAAGTTGACCAAGTGTCCTATAATAGTATTGGTGTTCCTCCACAATGGAGTTTAATGACATAGTTTCCAATTCCAAAGTATGGCAAAGATAGCATTAGTGCCTAAGTAGACATCATCCATGTTCCTTTGGAATTGTTTCAACAGAAACAAAGTCGCTATTGTATTCCATAATATATGATGTATACAAACAAACACCATAATCCAACTATTTGAAATGAATAGTCACCAATAAATATATTTAGAGTGCAAATATTATCGTTAGACATACCGACGGATGAAGAGAAAATTTCCTTGTCCTCAGAGTGACTCTCATCTTCCTCCACAAACAAGTGATTCTCAGTAATAAGATAATTTCTAGATATGCATAATTTCCAGTCCATCCACGCATTCATGATCCAGAGTCCTCTAATTTCTTTTTCTAGGGACTAGTATGCTTCCGAGGAGTAAATATCATCTCCGTTAAGTCAAACTATAAATTCCTTTTTCATGGAGTGTCTCCCACTTCCTCCAAAATAAGTGACGTCAACTTCCGACGAACAAACTGGAAAAGAAAACCATTGTCCTCAAATATTCCGTCTTCCACGTGTATCAACAGTAACATGTCTAATTCCTTCTCTTCCTTGAACAATTTCCAGCATCAATTTATGTGTAATCAAGATTCTAGCAGAACAACTAGCTGTACGGACACAACCGGCATGGTGGTGTGTATTTAGCCTGTGTATTCCTCATCGCAAGAGTATGCATTGCAGCGAACACCAAATTCCGGTGTACGTCGTCGAGTAGGGCTGACCATCGACAACGATCACCATTCCGATTTGATCACAAAATCATTACCTTACGAAAGCAGCACTGGTTCCTTGGCCAATAATTTGAAACAACCGTGACTAGTCCAAGAGATTGTGATGTGGAGGGAGTCGATATACGGACTTGCCGAAGTAATTCCAATTCGAGTGAATTAGTCACTGGCAGGCTCAATCCTCTGAACATGCAAGTAGCAGCAAACAAAATTTCCTTGATCCTCATGCAAAGATAATACATGTGCCTTTTCTTCCAAGCGCTCTTCATAGTGCAAGATAAATAATATAATAGTAGTAAAAGACATAGCAACCTGACTTCCTCGGGACTTGGACCTTGGATGTTTCCTCCGATGGATTTTACACGGCCGCTCCGTTCCATTGGATTTCCTTGTATGTCGCTCATCGACCGACGCACAAGCCTTAAGGGAAGGACCAACGCGGCGCGCTAGCTATCCCGTGCAGATATCGCAGCGGTTTCCACGACGACGTGTCGGAGTAGATCGGTAGCAAAGACGGAGACGAGTTCACAATGAAATCGGCGACGACGGTTGCAGAGTTTGGAGCAGATCGGGTACGCAGCGGATTAGGGTTAGGGTGATCGGGACCGAACCTGCTCTGATACCAATGTTAGAAATTTAGGGTTTGTGGTCTACCCTCTATTCCTCTGCGCTTATCCGTGGTGCAGCTCACAATTCGCATATACGAGGCTAGGGGGTAGAGACCTTCTTATACTGTCTTTCCAAAGAGTCCACTTCTTATACAGATATAAGATTCCTAGTATTTTCCACTAGTTTCCGGAATAGAGTCCAGATCAAATTACCAACCACGATCATATTTGCCTGTTAACGGATTCTACCCGTTATGTCCACGGAGCACGCGCTTGTGAGCAACGCGTCATAGTAAAGTGTAAATTCCTCTAATTACGTAGATCAACATTAGGGCTGTAATCTAACTATATGATCTAGCTCCTTCCGATCATCAGTGTACCCGGGCAATCTTTCCAATATAAATAATATATTGTATTCCACTGATAATCGACCAGCTTCCTTAAGCATATATTACTTAAGTACATTCCAGCAAGTAACAATTCCATGCTAAACATGTAAATCAATTCCATGTATAAATATGTACAATTCCATAATGAGGTATTCCGAATATTAACAATTCCAAGCAATTTGAATATAGTTGCAGGACACATAATTCCAACAGGCGGCTCTTGGCAAGGGCATGTTAGGAAGAGCAGGTGGCGCGTACAAGGTCGCGTGGAGGTCCAACGACCCAAACTTCGCCTCGGTAGAGGACGCCCCCATAGGCAGTGGCGGAGCCAGGAAATGTGGATCGGGGGGGGGGGGGGGCAATGCTGTCAAAGTAGTTTAGGGAGGGCCAAAGCATAGGAAAATAGACTTTTAGCATCAAAATATTGCTAATTATGCACTGTTCATCAGTGAATTAGCAGCAAATTCCCAATGTCAGGGGGGGCCATGGCCCCTGCTGGTCCCCCTGTCTCCGCCACTGCCCATAGGTGCGTCGATCTCAATCTTCTCCTCCATTACGGCTGTCTTCCTTCCAGTACACGATGGGTTCTTTCTAATTCAGATTCTGCTTGCCTTATCGTGACATGTTCTTTGCCACTGTGAGCACAACATGATTCTTTCGCCGGCATGTTTTTTGTATGCCATTAATTTTGTTCAGGAATCAGTTTAAGTGAAGATCGAATAGTTTTTAGATTAAGTGGAGAATACTGATTACTCTTTTGTAGTGTATTGTTGTTCAACTGAGACATATGCAGTGGGCATGAATGCAGCAGGTTAATTAAAGCGACGGTAAACACTATGCATTCAGAATTTCTATAGTTATAAACAGGGGGGAAAAGAGATAGACAACCAATATTGTTTTATGAGCTGTTTAGTCAGCATGCTGCTGCTGTTGGCTTGGCTGCGGCCACCGCTCCTGCTGCTAGCCGCTAGCGCCGGGGCGTGCGTCGCCGCCGTCCGCTCTTGCCGACGGCTCCGGTGCTCCTGCTGGTTGCTGCTAGCCGCTAGCGCCAGGGCGTGCGTCGCCGACGTCCACTTTGGCCGCCAGCTCAGGTACTCCTGCTGGTTGCTGGTTGCTGCTAGCCCGCTGTGGTTTGCACGTCGCATGCGCCTCGGCTGGTGGTGTTTGTTGTGTTCATCTGTTCCTGTTCGTACATCGTGATGACTGGTTCAGTGTGTCGTGCGTATGGGTCATATGTGCAGCCATTGATAGGGCACGACCCAAATAAGGAGCCTTCTCACAAGTCAGGACCCAAAATTAAAGAGAACTCTTTTTTTTTCATCTATTTATTGCAGCTGTCACCCATCGATCGAGCTTATACGGGTATGTATATTACAGTATATTTTTCCGGAAATAAAGGTGGGCTGGGCACCCTGCCTCGCCCTACCGAGAGCTCCACCGGCGCTATCGCTAATATCCTTGTCCTGTAGTAGCTTTAGTATTTCTCACGCTTTTTCAGCTACATGTGTAAATGTAGTTACATTTGAGAAAGCGGGAGATATTTGTTTGGGATTTTTTTACATATCTTTGTTATCTAGGTATCTAAATAATTGCTGAATGCAACTTCATGTGAGAAAATGTGGACAGCTACAAGAGAAACATAAACTTTGTCATATAAAGTTGGAAGTGTTGAACTGCTCAAACTTTCTACTTTGCAAACAAATAAAGTGATGCAAGGTATTCAGATGTCTGTTGTTGATGAGAATTGACATTGGGTTTAACATTAAATTAGTGCTTAATTTTTGCCTTGGTGATTGCTACTATTTCATTGTTTTAGAAACTTGTCTACTGTTGGACTGTTTCATGGTTTATGTTTTCAAATCCGCTATATACATATATCTACCTCATGTTGATGCACTATAAAAATTGACTCATTAATTCCTTTGTCACATTATTTTGCTCAGACTGGCTTGCCCCTAATTTTATAAATCCTGCCAAATTTCTAAATCTTACTTCATATGCAGCCGGATGAATTCCAAGATAGAACCATTGCTTCAAGGTGAGAGCGGCCACAACATAATTGACATCAAAACCAGATCTGGGTCCTACATATCCGGTGTTGCTTGGTGGGATTTCTATTTTCCAATCCGTTATATACCTATATGATTTATTTGCTACATGAGGTAGTGACGAAATCACCTGATACAATGTCAAATTAAGTTTCTATTTCTACAATACTAGCTACTAGCCAACAGCATGAGTTTACACTCTCATCAGTTAACAGAGTGATTAGTCATAGTAAACTATGTGACAGATTATGTGAGTCCAATCGATCTATCTTTTACTGGCATTACCCACTGTATCTCCATTTCAAATCGACTATCTTTTACTGGCATTACCTCCGGTGCCTCCATCTTGAGGTTTTCCAGTGAGTGTTTGATTACATACATAGGCTCTTTCTGATGACACCGAGGCTACGACAATGAGTAGGCATAATCTTTTCAAAAAGAGTAGGCATCTTCCCTTTCTGAATAATGGCAACATTAATTTGTTTACTTGTTAAGCTTTCCCTTGAACGACTTACTATTTTTATGCACTGGCGTTAAATGAAATTTTATTCATTTTGTAGTATCCTACAATGGTTTACAGATGGTGTGGCTCCTTACAGTAAGATGATCAAGCAGCGATCTAGAGTTCTCAATACAGATCGATGACGCCTCCTCGAGATCCACTTCTCCACAGCCCCCAACCCTGGTATAGTATGAAAAACCTACAAATAAATCAGAAGAATAGATAATTATCATACGCTTATGTTTGTTGCTGTAGTAGTCCTTTTAAGTCCAGTCCTAGAGAATGTTGCTTGACGCTTCCCTTTAGTCGAGTGACTTTGCATGCTAATAATACAATAGATAGATCTAATTAATACTTTGAGTGCGTAATGTTCTGTGAAAAATTTAAATTTCATAGCGCAGTTGCGTCTTACCTTCTGTGTGGGCCTGTAGGTGTGTGTTTCATCACTTCTCTGTTTCCTATAACTGCCCTTGTTTTGTTTCTTTTGTTTATTTTTAGATTTTTTTCTTCAACCTGCAGGCTCACTCATGTTTTCCTTCAATCTTCTACTTTGACCTCTAATATTTTCATGCGGGATGTTCAAGAAATATCCAAGAGAAATACATCTGCACTCGGCTTCAGAAGATTCACTGGAGAAATTTGTGTTGTTGTGTTTTGAGTGATGACTCTACCTATAGTAGAAATCGATTAGGAATACATGGACGTGGATATGCATTATGGTCGTATTATGGGCGTGGATATGCTCGCCATATTAGCTATATCTTTTTCATACTGCATTTTTGTGTTTGCTCTCGGGGGTGGGTTGTGGTTGTTTGATAACGGTCCAATTTGGATGTTTTTATGATCTTACCAAGGTATTTCACACCATACAGATTAACTATTGACAGTTTTAGTTAATGATTCATGATATTTATCTCCCAATGGTTATCCGTCTACACAGTTGCATGCAACTACAAGTATAAACTGATTTTTGAAGTTCCATTTCTTGATCAATTGACATTGGAAAGTTAGCACTATTAACACACTCTTTGTAGAACATTGCTAATACACTAAAATGTATTTGAAACTTATTTTATGGTATACAAAGATTACTTCTTGATATATGTGAAATCTAAACTCCTCTGCACTAGAAGCACAAAGAAACATGAAATGAAACCCCACCGTGAAAACCGTAAGAACAGATTTGATGTTGATCTATGATATACCCCACTAAGTGCAAATTTTATCAAATTTCATCTAATAGCCTGGTGTGTGACAACATCGAGACAGAATGTGGAGCAATGCAACGTCACGATTGAAGTGGAGGCAAGGGAATATTTTAACTCAGTGTTACAAATATGAAAGGGAACAAAGAGAGACGACATCACATATTATGACCATGGTATGTGTATTGTAGATTTCTAGAAATGCATGGCCAATATGTTGTTATGTCTTCACACTTGTGCTTATGATTGAGTGCTTCTTCTCAGGAAATTGCTACGGAGACAAACCCGCCAGGAAAGGAATTTGATTAGATTGCTGTCATCAGATGGTACCTCGGTGAGTAAGTTGATGATAGCCTGCTAATCATGGGCGTCATGGCCAATCAAATCTGGTTGAGAGCCATCTCATTGTGCGTCAGATAAGGCAAGAATCCGCGGTGCCACTATTGCCGCCGGCGCTTGATACAGAGGGGTGAGTGAAAGGAGAATGTGAATAAGGAAGTGTGCATGACAAAGGAGTAGTTTGTACTTTTTTTTATCACAATGAGGGAATTAACCCACACGAGCTCCACGATCTACTGACCGGAGGTTGTCTGGTTAGAGCTGACCGACAGTACCATGGAGAGCGAGGCGGCACGGGGCACCTCGTGGATGACCCTGTCTATGCTTCATAAGCAAAACGTTATCTTCTTTCGGTTATTTGATTTTCTTCAGGATTTGCCCCCTCATGATCCTCTTATTGCCTCAATAAAGTTTGGCCTTGTGGCAACTCACAGGCACATACCTCGACAATAGTTATTTCAAAAAAAGAGGCGAAAGGATCACATGATAAATAAATAAATAAATATATATATATATATATATATAATTTCATATATCATGGCAGCAAAAACACATTGTGATGGTCCTCAGCTACGACGATGTGCATTCCTTGGCACCGGGAATTGGCCTGGGAGGAGAGGAGGGGGCAGGCGACACCGTGGAGGAAAGGAGAGATGGCGGTGAGAGGAAGGTGCGGGATGAATGATGTGGCATGGAGGGGAAGCGGCAGCAAGAAACCGTGGTGGGGAGAAAACGCATCGAGGGAAGGTGGCAGCAAGAAGCCATGGTGGGGAGAGATGGCGGCGAGGACGTCGTGACAAGGAGAGTAGGCCGGGGAAATGAGATGCGAGTGTGAGCGTTGTGCCGTGCGGTGAGAGTCAGAGAGTGAGCTGTTTTGTTTGTATTAAGATGAGAAGAAAAGGAGCGGTTGTTTGCTTTTTTTTAAGGAAAAAGCGACTGTTTGCTCTGAGAGAAATATCACGTACTTTTTTATACAGTGGAGCGGTTGTTTGTTTTTTTAGGGAAAAGCGATTGTTTGATCTGAGAGAGAAATATCGCATACTTATACGGTGAAAAATAACACATACCCTAGCAAGCTATTTCTGGATAATAATTACCAACAAGTAATTACCAAGTGAGCCTACTGCTTACTAAAATTGGGATGCGACTGACTCTACTAAAAAGCATGATGCCACTCACTCCAACTAAAAACGGTCACCTGCTCGAAGCGAGCAACTGACCATTGAATATATATTGTATATGGGCTTATCTTATTTTTTATTTTAATATGTGTTTATATATCCACTTTTGTAGATTAGAGATAAGAACTATGGCTATAGATGATGCTTTGAAAATATCAATTGACAAAGCTTTATGATTGGTGGATTGAGAACTCATCGAGTCTTCAACAATTAGAAGAATATATACAACTAATGGTCCTTTATATATTTACTAGCAAATGAACCCGTGCGTTGCAACAGGAGAAACAAATCTATGCGCGCTCCTGACCACTCATCCGTGTTGTCACTTCTCTTTGCCACATCATCAACGCCCTCAGTCGCGTCTTCAACAAGCCGTTGCTTGCCTCGCAAAGAATATGGATGATTGGATGCAAAGAGAACCAAAAATCCATCAATTGAGAACTACCTTTTTAATTGAAAAATATGTTGCAGCTCAATGATCTTAATCAGGAACTCTTTCATGTTGTTGTCCCACCATGAACTACATGTAACACACTGCTGTCTCTCTGCTGGCTGCTTCTATTACTACTTGAGATGAATGAATCTGTCCTTAGATCTGACCCATCACCATGATCAGTGGTCGATCTGATCATCATGCAAACCCTGACTTAATATGCATGTAGTACAGGCTAGATCGGGCCAGAAAATTAGAGTCATTAACTACCCCTAAAAAATAGAGTGATTAACTACCCATTAATCAGAATGGTTTTGCTCGCAGTTAGGAAGCACCGCTCGTGATTTGATGGGATTCTTTTTCTGAAAGCTTTCATTATGAAGAGTTTAAAAGTTTATAAACTAAGAAATAGCTGAAGTGCATGTGTAAGCAATTAAACATGCAGAACAGAGAGGCACTGACAGATGGGTAGACTGAATTGGAGAGAAACATACTTGGGCAGGCACAGCTTCTTGGAGGAATCGGGCAACGAGGAAGTGGTGCCTACGCTACTTTGGCTTGGGGAACTCTTTAGCTTTCCGCCTGCATTCGTCGCTGCTGCCTCCTCTGCGGCCGCCGTGGCCAACACGGCAAATTCAGCCTGATCCTAGTCTGGCACCTCGTCGCCGGCAGGCTGAAGCCCAGAGTTTCCAGGACCACAGGTATGTTGTGTATTCCTGGCAGGTATTGAGCTTTTTTTTGCGGGTGACTGGCAGGTATTGTGCTTCGTAGCAGTTGCTGCACAATCAGCGTCAGTTATGGACTCATGGTAGGGATTTACCTTCAGCCAAGAGTGGTAAGAGTTGTTGAATCCCTCTGCCGATCTGCATCCAGTTTATAATCAAGACTGGGCGTGGTGATTCAATTGGTGCAGACTTGTAGACTGGAGTGTTGTCGCAGCAGCGGACGACAGCCTGTAGCCTCGATCAAGCGGGAACCCACGAAGGAAGTCACAAGAGCGGCCGACGCCAAAGCCCCAGCCAGAACCAATCACAAGGTCGGTTGGACAGCGCCTAATTCGCTAGGTGAGCTGGGCGAGGATTCACTCGAAGCCGGAGCCAGCCATGGGAGGTTCCGCATCATGGCGGAAGAGGAAGGCGAACGGCGCTGGTAGGAATACGTGGTTGTCGGTAGAGCGCGCCCTTGCATCGCTGAAGTGGCTGGCCGCCTCCTCGAATCGGCCCGACGAGAACGCCACATCGATCGGGATGCGGAGGACTCGACCAGATCGTGGGGTTCGATTCGATTGACTATATTCGTTGAATGGACCGTCGAAAAGGAGAGCGATTATATGACGGGGAGAGGATTAAGAGTGTTAGGATTAGGAGATTGTCCGTGTCTTTGCTGGTCCAGAAGTCGTGACGTATTGGGACTTTCCTGTGTATGCCGTATTGTTTCATGTGGGACGAAACACTTTTTTTTAGGGGGGACAAAACGTTTAGCGTGTACGTAACAGGGAGAATCGTATTAAAGCGTAAGAATAGTACCACCTCGGATATAGAAAATAATATGGACAAAGTGGACCGACGACGAACGGACGAAAATTGGACGAAATTACGGTGGTAAGAAGCAATAGCCTCTTTATTATTACTAGCAAAAAGGCCCGTGCGTTGCAACGGGAGAAAAAAATACCACACACTCTTAATTTACAAAAAATGGTCTATAATCTGAGAATTTGTAGCTACGGCCCAAACAAAGATGGTCTTAGCCTACAAAAGCGTAGTTCAAGATTCCACAGGTATTTTATTTTAACACGGCTTGCATATAGATTTAATCCGTAGAAAGAAACGGGCAAGTGATCATGCATTTATTACTGTCATGTGTGAAATGGGGTATTGTTACGGGCCGGTAAAGGAAAACGACAAAAACAGCCGATGACACATTAGCATACTACGGAGACATGTGAGCATCAAGGGCGGTTTTCAGTTTAAGTATCACCAACTTAGGGTAACTCTTGAACACTTTTTTTCACATGCATATTTCTTAAATACATGAAGAGTTGTTAAAAAGATATATGATTTTTTAAGCATAAAGAGAGATTTTTTGTCTTGAAAAGAATATTTGTGTATGGTCTCCTGTGGACGCAGGTACTTGCGTCCATATTTCATCACTATTTCTTGTCACACATGCCATAGGTATTGGTCCCTGTTGCATCATTTTTTATATCTTGTCAAACATGTCTTTTATTTTATTTTTTGTCATGCATGCCTCCTTTTTACTTTTTGCCATGCATGTCCTCTCTTTCTTCTTCTTATATATAGGAGAATAACGCAACATCTCATCTTTATCAAATCCCCTCTGCATTTTCTCTTTTATTTTATTTTATAGCGGACATCCCATCTTTATTGGGTCCTTCTTTTATTTCTTGTCATACATGTCCTTTGTTATTGTGTGTCTCTAGCAAATTTATCTTCAATTTTGTGTCCAATTCTGATTTTGCTGAGGTGTTCATCCCCAATCCGAATCACTACCGGTATGAAAGAAAGACGGATAATGCCTTATTGATTAAGATTGCACCCTAGATAGTATTTTGTTTAAATTGCTAACAGGTAAAATAACATCATATTCAGATTCTACATATTTTTCTAATCAAAATTCATATATAACATGTTAAATTTGGAGTTACGGTTTAGAAGACATGAGTATTTAAAAAAATATTTGATCTTCATATCTACTGCAGGGTTAATGTCAGAAAAATCAGGGGTTTTCTATAAAATAGCATGACGGACTAAGAATACCTATTTCTTTTATTAGTAGGTATAGATATAGATTAGGGAAAGATTGCACATCGTAATTCAGAAGGTGTATTTCATATATGCTTATTTTTGCAGAGTATGAGACAGATAGAGATGTATTATGTCGACATTCAAAAGGAATTCTTTAACAAGGGTGCTGACGTGATGTTGGAAGAGGCCTAAAATTCACGGAGTTATATACAACAATATGCGATCAGAATAAATAAAAGGCCCGTGGCAACGCACGGGCATTCTACTAGTACTAAATTGTTTATAACTAAAACTAAAATGGAACTAATCTGGGACAAATCACAGTACTTTGCTGGATGCGTATTAGTATACTACATAAAGCCCAGTGCTGCTGTTGCGTATCTTGCAAGCAGAGGCTTGCTTACCCCGGTTTCGGTACGCCTGCATGCATTGATCGATCAGGTCCAGAGTTCAGTACATCTGCATGCCCTGAGTAGCTGCGTTGCTCGCACGTCTGCATGCACTGATCCAGGTGCTGCAAGATGGGGCAGGGCAGGGTGAAGGCGTCCTGTTGGCGGCGGCCGCTTCAGTATGGTGGAAGACGGCGACAGCGGGGGACGGCGCGATCCAGCAGAAGAGGCCTTGATGACGGCAGCCACGGCGCGATCCGGGCGACGGCTATGGAGGATGCACAAGCACGATGCGTCGATCATGTTCCTGTGTGGAGAAGGAGATGGGCTTCGATGGCGGACGGCCGATGAGGGCGAGGTCCTCCTGTTCAATGTGTGATTGATGCACGATTGATACGTGATTGATACCATTGATTGGCGAGGGCGTGGGCCGCTCTGCGGGGCGTCACTGGAGATCCGCGGCGGCGGCTCGTCTCTGATCTCGGCGCGGCGAAGAGGGCCACAATGGCGGCTGGGGCGTCCTTGTCGATTGACATAGGAAACAGATCGAGGTGAGACTCGTTGTGATATGATTTTTTTTCCTTACGTGGAGGGGAGGAGAGTTAATTGCAAAAAGGAAAATGATTGTTTTCTACCGACTGATTTTGCAGCTCGCATAAACCGCCTGCAGCGAACGCCACGCGTTCTGCTGGTTCCGCCCACTACCCAGCCTTATCCGTTCATCTCCACAAGCGTCACGAGATCCACCGATTTTTCCACCAAGCTCGATCCCCTTTCGTTCCGCTCCGCGCCTCTCTCTCTCCTACAGCTCTCTCCGCCATGGCCATGGACACGCTCCAAGCACCGCTGCCCTGCTGCATCATAAGCTCCAAGTGCTGCTGCCTCACAAGCTCCAACGCGCTGCTGCCCAAGCTCCATGCGACCGGTGCTGCGTTGGAGCGCTCTTAGAAACGCCGATGATCTTTATCGGAAAAAAAGTGACGCCGATGATTCAAGATGGCACTCGTCGGTGACGCCGATGTTGTGATGACGCGGCGGTCCATGGTGGCCGTCGGCGACGCAGCCCTCATCGGTGCTGTCAGCACTGTGATGTAGCCCTCGCGCCGCTGCTAGGGGCATCGGTGTGTGATGCAGTGCTCGTCGACAACAACACCGCAGCTAAAACGGCGTCGACGACAGCTTTGGCGGTGGCGCGGCCGCTGCATCGCAACTCCGACAGCGTCGACGACTGCTGCATAGCAGCTCCGGCGGCGTCGTGGTCACTTCATCGCAACTCCGACGGCGTCGACGACCGCTGCATAGCAGCTCGGATGGCTTTGGGATCGCTGCATCACAACCAATGTTTTAAATAGCGGTTTACGGAAAATAGCGGCGGGCCTCCAAATCAGTTATAGCGGGTTATTTGTGAAGGCGACCATTTAGCGGCACCCTGCTGAAAAGGCTATAGCGGAGCTATAGCCGGCTATTTAAAACTATGATCACAACTCCGGTGGCATCGATGACTGCTGCATAGCAGCTCCGATGGCGTCGCGGCCGCTGCATCGCAGCTCCGGCGGCGTCAACGAAAACTTTGGCGGCGGCGCGGCCGCTGCATCGCAACTCCGAGGACGTCGACGACCGCTGCATAGCAGCTCCGGCGGCGTCGTGGCCACTGCATCGCAACTCAGGCGGCGTCGACGACCGCTGCATAGCAGCTCGGATGGCGTTGCGGTCGCTGCATCGCAACTCCGATGGCATCGATGACTGCTGCATAGCAGCTCCAACGGCGTCGCGGTCGCTGCATCGTAGCTCTGGCGACTGCTGCATCGCACCTCCGGCGACGTCGAGGCCGCTGTTGCCGTGCTGGTGGGCGTGCCTGGAGCGGGACAGTGGGCGGCTGGGCGCTGTGGATGATGCATGTGCTGCGAGTGGAAGATATGCGTTGAGGAGAAATGTGATCCGCCGGACACCAAACAAGAGGCTACGATGTGCTTGATCGGACGGTTATCAAGGCGGAGGATAACTGCAAGTTATCAGCCGGCTTACGCCTAGCATCCGCCTTGCAAAAAACCATCACATTTGAGGCATCGATTGCAGAAAACCATCTAGTCCCTAATTTTGTGTAAAAATCACCGCGTTTCTAGTAATTTTTTTGCAAATTGCACTGAGCAGGTGATTTGTCCCATTTAACCACTATCTAACAAGTGGGGCCAGATTGTAAGAGCAAAAAATTTACACACACCCCTTGATCTAAAACATGAAAGCAATCAGCCCCCCCCCTCCGGGCAGAGGCGCGCTGGGTGTCGGGTTCCTGGCCTTCGCCGCGCTGCTTGGCCGGGGACGCCAGAGCGACGCGCTGGGCGGAGCGGAGGTTCCTGGACTCCATGGCGCTGTTGGGCCAGGGACGCCGGAGCGAGGCGATGCGCTGGGCTGACGGCGGGCGGAGGCGCGCTGGGCCACAGGAGGGGCGTGCTCACGCTGGGCCGGGGATGCTGGAGCGATGACGAGCAGCAGCAGCCGCGGGGAGCAACGACGAGCAGCAGCAGCCACACCGGCGGGGAGCTGCGGTGCCGAGCAGCAGCACAACCAAGGAGGTGGGAGGCCGCCCCGCCCACGAGCAAGGCCAGGGAGGAGGGAGGCCGCCTCGCCGTGGCCAGCCACTACCTCAGAGGAGGAAGGTGACGGGGGTGGGAGGGGGGCTGATTGCTTTTTCATTTTTTGAATAAGGGTGTCTTTGTGAAATCCAGGGAGGTGTATGTCAATTTTTTACCAAATCATCTCCTTACAATCCGCCCCACTTGTCAGAAAGTGATCAATCAGGCTAAATCACCTGATCAGTGCAATTTGTAAAAAGTTTACTGCAAACACGGTGATTTTTGCATAAAATTAGGGATTAGGTGGTTTTCTGCAAATGATGCCCTAAATGTGGTGGTTTTTGCAATTAACTCGGAGTTTTGTTTTTCTGAGGCGTGCTACCTCGCTAGCTCTTTTTTTTTTCTGAGGCGTGCTACCTCGCTAGCTTATGCGAGACTTGTGGTATTTCTTACTCAACACTCAGTGCGGCAGATTGCTGACAGTGTGAGCTGGGCCGGACCATTTGCACCGGGTTTTTCTTTTCTAATTTTCATTTTTTTTCAATTTGTGTTCATTCTTCGGTTTTCGTTTTCCCTTTTCTTTTATTTATTTTCACATTTATAAATATAGGTTTGATATTTTTTAAATGCACCATGAGCATTTTTTAAAAACATGGCAAACATTTTTCAACACATGATGCACATTTTGATGTACATGGAGAACTTTTTTAAAAAATTGCCCGTGCAAACTTTAAAGACAATCTCGCATTCTCAGATAATGCTCGTGCAATCTAAAAAATATTAAAAAGATTAATAAAATTTTCATGTAAATTCAGAAGAATGCAACACCTTTTTTTAAAAAGATTGTTCATATAATTATAAAATAATCACATTTTTCTTAAGAAAATTCTTGTGTTTCATGTAAAAACACAATAGAAAATCGGAGAAATTGCTAAAACATGTAGGAGGGGTGCTCTATAACAAACAACACGCAACGGCCGAACTTGGCCATCCCACGATGCACGCGACTATGCGTTTCGGCAACTATTCGTCGTAGTGAGCGCCAAATAGGATGTCTCTAGAGTTATCCAAGTTACATGCCATGGACAAAGCTTGAATTGTGTCGGGGCCAAAATCCAATACACACAGGCCCATCTACTGGGAAACTTTGAAACCATTAGTTAAGGTGTACCCCTTGCAACGGTCACTCGGACCTGCTTTATTTTCCCACACATAGGGATGGGTGGGTTTATTTGTGCTTTTCGTAAATTTGATTTTTTAAAATGATTTATCTCTTGAACCGTGCTTCCAAATTATGAACTGTTTTCACCTTTGCACTCCTCATGTCGAGATCTAAAAAATTGATACTATGTTGATAGATCTTGACAAGCTTTTTAAGGGTGAAATATGTGCTCCACAACTGTAATAACTCATGCTTCAATACGACACTACTTGTGCTTCAGTTATGGGGAAATACAACTCTGCTTTCACGTGAGAAGCACTACTGTGCTTCACTTGGGGGAAGCATAAAGGTCACTTAGACCTTCTCTGGTGATAAAAAGTGGCGCATAGGATATGTGCCAGTTGTTGCAATTAAGGAGTTTCTGTGGGATTTTTTCCCACGCGTAGGGGGAGATAGGTGGGCTTATTTGTGCTTTTCGTAGGTTCTTTTTACAAAACTATTTATCTCATTAATCGTGTGTTCAAATTACAAACCATTTCCACCTCTGCACTCCTCGCACCGAGTTCTAAAAAATTTCCCATGTTGATAGATTTTGACAAAATTTTATGGGTGAAGTATGTGCTCCAAAACTGTACGAACCCTTGCTTCAATACAACACTAACTGTACTTTAGTTTTAGGAAAGCATAGTTGTACTTTTATGCGAGAAGCACTAGTGTTCTTCACTTTTGGGGGAAGCATGCGGAAGTACAACTGTTGCTTCATGCGAGCGCATTTGTGCTTCACTTTTTGCAGAAGCACAATGTGCTTTCATGCGGAAAGCATAACTATAATTCATGCCGAAGCACACGCTACTGTTAGATGTAAAATAAAACTGATGAGAAAAACCAAAAATGAAATAGCAAACAAATCACAAAAACCAAAAGAAAGACAAAAAATCGTCCTGATGAAAACACCCACTGTGCGACACGTGGAGACGCTGGAGCATGCCACATGGCACACCGGGGCGCGCCCGCGCTCGTACGCCTCGCTCATTAACAGGATGCCGAGTCTCCGCTGCGAGCACTTTGCAAGGGGTAGCTCTCAAATAGTAGCTTCCGAGAAGCTGCTATTCTTCGCTCGTAGCAAAGAATACACGCTATAATGAATGGAACAATGATATATGGGTCGACCAAGGTAGTAGTTTATTTATTACGGATGTTTCTTATTTTTTGGTTGATTTTTTCTGTTTTTGTTTCCTTTTCCTAAGGTTTGTAGTGTTGTTCTTTCGTTCATTTTAATGTTCCTTTTATGTTCATTTCAGTTTCTCTGTTTGTTTTTCATTATTTTTCCTTTTTTAAAACGTGAACTATTTTAATTTATGAAAATTCATATACAAAATTCCAATAAATTAATATTTTTTAGACACATGCATTTTTTAGCATATGAAGCCTTTTTTAAATACATAATGAATAAATACTTTTTAAAATGTATGAACATATTTCCATAGCATATTCAGAAATATATTTGAAATTAAAATGTTTGAATATATAAAAATAATTTCACAAAAAAAGGAGGGCGAAAACCAACAAGACATTTGTACCGACACAGCAAACAAACCAGTCAGAAAACGTTCCTGTGATAAAACATGCAGCGGCTCCAAAACAGGCAGGCCCATTCCCGTGGGATGCATTTTTGGGGGCTATTCTGCAGTATGAAGCTCCTCGCAAAATCCTAGTTGCCGCCCAATGCGGGGAATACTTCACGTTTCGTAGGAAACACACACTTTCCTCTAGCTAAGAGGCCATACCACACCACAAAGTGATTTGTTTTGGTCTTTTGAAATATTGTAGAAGGTTTTGGCCTGTTTCTTTTATCTTTTTTAAATTCCGGTTATATTGGGTTTTCATTTATTTTTTGTTTCTTTTCTTTCTTGTTATATTTCTTTTCTTTTTGTTTTATTTGATATTCCTTTGCGTTTTTTCTGTTAGGTTCCTATTTCTTTTTCCTTCATTTTGTTTTCTTTATCCTTTTTTCTTCCTACAAATTCAGGTCTGAAAATTTGTACATTTAGAATTCAAAAATTTGAAAAATTCCTGAACACTTCTTTAAAAAATTAAGGGATTTTTTAAATTTATGATTTTTCCAAATTCATTAAGAATTTATTAACAATTTTTCTATTTCTTTAACACTTTTTACGAATTCACATACATTTTCAAGATCTATGATTATTCTTTAAAATTCTACATAATTTTAAAATTTTCATAAGCTTTGTTTTAAATGAACTCTTTTAAGAACTGTGAACATTTTTAATTTAAAAGGCCTGAAATATAAGTGTCATTCAATTCATAATGGTACTAAATAAAAAAATGGATGGAAACAACCCAAGCTGAAAAACCAGGCAAAAAAATTGGCCAAATATATACAAAAAATCATCCTTGTGCGATAGGACATAAAGTGCACGAACGAGGTCAGCCCACCCTAGCGGGGTGCACTTTTCCTGCAAACATTAAGCATTCCCCGCCGCATGCAGAGAGAGCGCATACACTTTCTTGGGCAGTTCGTCACTTCTGATTGTGGGAGTTGAAGATCCTGCCACCCTCGAGGCAATCACATGCCGGGAAGCTTTAGCTTTGGCTCAAGACCTACAACTACAGAATTTCATCGTCACCTCAAACTCCAAGCAAGTGATTGGGGATATCAGCAAGGGAAGTGGTGGAAGCTATGAGCCATCATTAGCGAAATTAAAACTCAAGCTGCTTTATTTCAGTGTAATTTTACTTTGAAAGGTCGTGCATCGAATAGCGAGGCACATAGCTTAGCTAAATTTTCTCTTTCTCTTAGTCAAGGTCGCCACGTGTGGTTCGGTCAACCTCATGACCCGATTTGTATGCCATATATTGTGGTTTTTGATGAATAAACCTTGGTTTACCCCCTAAAAAAAAATTAAGCATTCGCCGCAATGGCTATGAGCTCCCTGAGCTCCCCATCTTTTTTGTGTGTCTAAATACACTCTTTATTAATGATCATAAACAAGGTTCATGGGATACAATTTAGACCCAGAGGATTGAGGAGCCATAGATGGCCTCAACATTAGTTTCCCGCCCTTCGAAGATGAAGGAGCAACACATAAAATAGACACCAATTATTTAAAAAATGCATGAACAATTCTTAAATTTGTGAATATATATTTACAATATGTGGACAAAAAAATACATGAATATTTTTAGAATTAAGTTTTCATGTATCTCTAAAATACATTGTTTTATTTTACCTGCAAGAATAGACGGAAAAAAAGAAACGTAAATGAAGAAAGGAAAAGTACAGGCTATTGCAAGGAAGTTTGATCGAGCTAGTGACATATTAAGACAGGACAAAAGACATATCATTGTCTGGACTAAGAAGGATTGTTTTTTTTTTTTCGTGTCAATTTTGTTCGCATCATCTGTTACTATATTTGCACGGAAATTTGGATCAGTGACAATACACCCACGATATGACCCAAAATTCTTGTCTTAGATTTATCTAGATACGGATGTATCTAACACTAAAATGTGAATAGATACATCCGTATGTAGACAAATCTAAGACAAAAAATTTGGGATGGAGGGAGTAGTATGTGCAAGTAGATGGTCGTTCTCATCACCATCGCTAATCGTTGAGGTGCGTCATCCATGTCAGATCTTATATTTACTAATTGGAGGCACCTTTCGAGGCTTTACGTTAATTCACATCATCAAGATTAATTCAACCATTAGATATAAAATGTAATGGTCAAGATCTATTAGAAGTCCTGATTTATATAAAGAAACAATGTACGTAAAGAATTGTACCAGCACGTACAAAAAAGAGAGGCACAATAGCTTTATAATATAAAAAGGAGATCACAATCCGGCACGTACAAAAAAGAGAGGCACAATAGCTTTATAATAAAAAAAGGAGATGACAATCCTAAAAAAAGAAGGAGATCATGTAAAAAAAAATGAGTACAAAAAAGAGAGGCACAATAGCTTTATAATAAAAAAAGGAGATGACAATCCTAAAAAAAGAAGGAGATCATGTAAAAAAAAAAGAGTCCTGACGCTATAAGGAAAGGGCCAAAGAAGGAGATCATCTATACCAATATAAAAAGACCCAAAGGGTCAGATCCAACTGATCTCGGCCATCAAACTAAATCAATCCAACAACCTAGACTGCTCCAATGGCAAGCGTTCAACGTGTTTAACGTGCAATTAATATCATACCAAATATTACACTAATCATAGAATTAACACACAAATAATAACATACCTAATATCCACGTGCAATTAATATCATACCAAATATTACACTAATCATAGAATTAACACACAAATAATAACATACCTAATATCCATGTGCAATTAATATATTGCCTAAATATTAAACGTGTGTTGCACGTGTGCATTTACTAGGGTAAAAAAAGAGAGTCCTGATGCTATAAGGAAAGGGCCATCATGGTTCTTAAAAAGATCGATCATCACACACGTCCAATTTCCCAAATATCACGTACAGAAAAAAGAAAGCGTGTCTTTCTAATATAAAAGAAACCATCAAGTAAAAAAGAGTCCTGATGCTATAAGGAAAGAGCCATTGTGATTTAAAAAAAGTCCGTCATCACACATGTTAATGTCCCAAAATATCAAGTGCCTTCTCCGTCTTAAAAAAATAAAGGAAAATTATATGTACAAATAAACATGTCTGTTCTCCCTTTTCTTAAATAAGAGGAAAAAGAATACATTAATCCAGAACCAACACGTACAGAAAAGAGAGACACTGCCTTATATTGTTAAACAAAAACATCAGGTAAAAAGTATCCTCATGTTATAGAAAAGAGCCATCGTGTTTTTAAAAAACATGTCGTCATCATGTATGTCCATGTTCCAAAATATCATGCGTCTTCTCTGTTTTGAAAAACGATGAAAAATGATACATACAAATAATCACATGCCTTCCATGTTTTTTATTTGTGGGTTCATGTCACCAGATTATTTTCTACAAGCTTTAGTAACGTGTTGCTATTTTGCGATTGGATAGTTAGACTGATCCTTGCATAGTACCTAGATTTATTTTTTAGACGCCCATTTCATATACATGGTCGTAAAGATGTTATAAATATATTTACCCAATACTAGAAATCAGTAGTGTACACTTATTTATCATAATATACTACTAGAACCAGTTAACCACTAAATGTTTTTGAAAGATATTCGGTAACTAGATTAAATAAGCATATTCACTCTAATTCAAAACCTATGATTTATAGCTACATCTGTTAGAATATTTGTAGTTTGTACGATTATAAAGAAAAGAATATTTGTCTCGGTGCAAATCACTAAATGTAAATCATACCCCTAGATCGCATACATGCTAATTGATGATGCTCATAAATCCAAAGAAATCAATTGAATTAATCGAAGATATGTACATACCCTTTTGCCCTGCTCATAATAGTGGCAACTCTTACATCTTGCACGTATTAATATTTTCTATGTTTACCCATAGAATTTTCACTTTGCAATTTGTAAAAGTATTTTACATTTTTTAATGAAAGTTCTTATCTAATGATCAACATAGCTAGCCCGTGCAGATGCACAGGTTGTTGACTAGTGTTTCTAATTGAAGAAATATATACTACCATGTACTATAGCACGTACATGCATGTGGGACATGTCCTGTTGGAATCTTATCTTGGTCGCATTATCCAACTACCCACTGCCACGATTCTTATAAATTACACCCTTTGTACTGAACCTTTGATCTTCATCTCTAGTCTATACCTTAAGGATTAAGAGCATCTACGGGCGCCCCAAACCCGCATTAAAAAGCCGGCCGAACGGCATGGTTACTGACCGGTTACGAAAACTCGATTTAGACAGGCCTCAAATGCATGGGCTAACCGGCAACCCTCATATCCAGCCCAAACATGGGGCTGATAAGGGGGCGCCTGGACCCGTCCGTCACGTTGGACCCGACAGCCTTATCCCACATCAAATTGTACCAAATCCACTAAACCCTTCCTGCTCTTCCAGCCTCCCTCCTACCTTCCCGCGCCTGAGTCCTCTCCGTCCGCCACCCTTGCTCCCCATCCTCACCACCGGTCCTGATCTGCCGCCCTAGATGTCGTCCAGCCCGTTCCCGACCGCCGCGACGGAGACTGTGTCCGCCTCGTCTGTCGGCATCCCGTCCTCGGCTCCATCGTGCAAGGCGGAGAACGTCGCCAAGATCTATTAGAAGTCCTGATTTATATAAAGAAACAATGTACGTAAAGAATTGTACCAGCACGTACAAAAAAGAGAGGCACAATAGCTTTATAATATAAAAAGGAGATCACAATCCGGCGCGTACAAAAAAGAAAGGCACAATAGCTTTATAATAAAAAAAGGAGATGACAACCCTAAAAAAAGAAGGAGATCATGTAAAAAAAATGAGTCCTGATGCTATAAGGAAAGGGCCAAAGAAGGAGATCATCTATACCAATATAAAAAGACTCAAAGGGGCAGATCCAACTGATCTCGGCCATCAAACTAAATCAATACAACGACCTAGACTGCTCCAATGGCGAGCGTTCAACGTGTTTAACGTGCAATTAATATCATACCAAATATTACACTAATCATAGAATTAACACACAAATAATAACATACCTAATATCCACGTGCAATTAATATATTACCTAAATATTAAACGTGTGTTGGACGTGTGCATTTACTAGTGTTAAAAAAAAAGAGTCCTGATGCTATAAGGAAAGGGCCATCATGGTTCTTAAAAAGATCCATCATCACACACGTCCAATTTCCCAAATATCACGTACAGAAAAAAGAAAGCGTGTCTTTCTAATATAAAAGAAACCATCAAGTAAAAAAAGAGTCCTGATGCTATAAGGAAAGAGCCATCGTGATTTAAAAAAAAAAAGTCCGTCATCACACATGTTAATGTCCCAAAATATCAAGTGCCTTCTCCGTCTTAAAAAAATAAAGGAAAATTATATGTACAAATAAACATGTCTGTTCTCCCTTTTCTTAAATAAGAGGAAAAAGAATACATTAATCCAGAACCAACACGTACAGAAAAGAGAGACACTGCCTTATATTGTTAAACAAAAACATCAGGTAAAAAGTATCCTCATGTTATAGAAAAGAGCCATCGTGTTTTTAAAAAACATGTCGTCATCATGTACGTCCATGTTCCAAAATATCATGCGTCTTCTCTGTTTTGAAAAACGATACATACAAATAATCACATGCCTTCCATGTTTTTTATTTGTGGGTTCATGTCACCAAATTATTTTCTACAAGCTTTAGTAACGTGTTGCTATTTTGCGATTGGATAGTTAGACTGATCCTTGCATAGTACCTAGATTTATTTTTTAGACGCCCACTTCATATACATGGTCGTAAAGATGTTATAAATATATTTACCCAATACTAGAAATCAGTAGTGTACATTTATTTATCATAATATACTACTAGAACCAGTTAACCACTAAATATTTTTGAAAGATATTCGGTAACTAGATTAAATAAGCATATTCACTCTAATTCAAAACCTATGATTTATAGCTACATCTGTTAGAATATTTGTAGTTTGTACGATTATAAAGAAAAGAATATTTGTCTCGGTGCAAATCACTAAATGTAAATCATACCCCTAGATCGCATACATGCTAATTGATGATGCTCATAAATCCAAAGAAATCAATTGAATTAATCGAAGATATGTACATACCCTTTTGCCCCGCTCATAATAGTGGCAACTCTTACATCTTGCATGTACTAATATTTTCTATGTTTACCCATAGAATTTTCACTTTGCAATTTGTAAAAGTATTTTACATTTTTTAATGAAAGTTCTTATCTAATGATCAACATAGCTAGCTCGTGCAGATGCACAGGTTGTTGACTAGTGTTTCTAATTGAAGAAATATATACTACCATGTACTATAGCACGTACATGCATGTGGGGACATGTCCTGTTGGAATCTTATCTTGGTCGCATTATCCAACTACCCACTGCCATGATTCTTATAAATTACACCCTTTGTACTGACCCTTTGATCTTCATCTCTAGTCTATACCTTAAGGATTAAGAGCATCTACGGGCGCCCCAAACCCGCCTTAAAAAGCCGGCCGGACGGCATGGTTACTAACCGGTTACGAAAACTCGATTTAGACAGGCCTCAAATGCATGGGCTAACCGGCAACCCTCATATCCAGCCCAAACATGGGGCTGATAAGGGGGCGCCCGGGCCTGTCCGTCACGTTGGACCCGACAGCCTTATCCCACATCAAATTGTACCAAATCCACTTAACCCTTCCTCCTCTTCCAGCCTCCCTCCTACCTTCCCGCGCCTGAGTCCTCTCCGTCCGCCACCCTTGCTCCCCATCCTCACCACCGGTCCTGATCTGCCGCCCTAGATGTCGTCCAGCCCGTTCCCGACCGCCGCGACGGAGACTGTGTCCGCCTCGTCTGTCGGCATCCCGTCCTCGGCTCCATCATGCAAGGCGGAGAACGTCGCCCGGAGGATGCGGCGACGCCAACAGCGAGAGATGGAAGCGGCGGCGGCGGCGCAGGAAGATGCGGAAATGGACGAGCAACTATGCCCTACCCCCCTGTCGCGCCTTGAACCCCGCACCCCATCCATCCAGCCAACAAGTGAGGCATCTGTCACGATCGGACATTTATTTCATTTTGGCATGCCCGGATTGTTGAACTATGCTTTACTTTGCTTTGTTTCGAACTGTTAAATTCGGACAATTTGTATCGTATGATCGACGTGCATGAGTTGTATGGATTTGTGGCTCTGCATTTGAGGTATGTGGATGTGCGGCAGCCCATATGAAGGGCCGGCGGGCGCTGTCCACAGACGCGTCAAGACGCGCTCGCGGGCGTATAATGGGCCGGATTTGCCAAGTCCGGTTGTAGATGCTCTAAGTAACAAGTGGATCACAATCTAAGTTTGAGATTATCTCCAATGTCTAATTAACCGGCGTCATACGTCCCATCCTTCAGGATGAATAGGGTCACATGTGGCAAAATAATTATTTCATGGTATCTGTTTTATATTCTCATATATGTTAGTCAGAAAATTAATATATATATATATATATATATATATATATATATATATATATATATATATATATATATATATATATATATATATTCACAAAAAATATTATGAATGACGAATCTACTAACAATATTTTCAATGAGCCAATTTTAAATAGTAT
Source organism: Thinopyrum elongatum (assembly GCA_011799875.1). Taxonomy (NCBI): domain Eukaryota; kingdom Viridiplantae; phylum Streptophyta; class Magnoliopsida; order Poales; family Poaceae; genus Thinopyrum; species Thinopyrum elongatum. Next base: position 132,234,981 of record CM022303.1, read on the forward strand.
TGCCACATACGGGGAGATAGCAGCACAGAATGTAACTTACAAACACTTAATGATATGCAGGTTATTAGAAGCAATAGAAAATGACAAAACTTCAAATTAAACTAGGTGCATACATTTCGAGGACAAGCATGAGATATTCCGTTTTTATGAGATGTTATTGCAAGTAAAAGCTGATATACCTTTTTGGAACTTTTACCATGTCTCAAACCATGTACTTATATTTAGTTTGTTAGATTATTTTTTTTCAAAAACAATATACTCCCTCCGTTCCTAAATATAAGTAGTTTATAGTGAAATCTCTAAAAGATCTTATATTTAGGAACGGAGGGAGTATAAAGGAAGAACACTTAAGGACGCCATTTTTGGCACACATGTGCATGTGCTCCCTAGCTAGAGCCAAAATGGATTTCCGATAAAATGGCTTTAGCTTGCCCAAAATAGCTCATACATAGGAATCTCTCACAAGTAGGAAAATTGTTAGAGATTCCTATGTATGAGCTACTCTTGGTAAGCTAAAGACATTTCATCCTCTAAACTCTTGCTGAAGTCCAAAATTAACCCGGAACCGCGAGTAAACAATAGAACAGATTAGAGTGTCACGCTGGTCATAGATAGCACCACACTGGAGTAATTTTCTACAAGTGATGTTAAATGACAAAGACCGTCACTACTAGAATCAACTACTTTGCCGACTTCCTCGGCAAAGACCCAAAAACACTCGGCAATGTGTTTGCCACGTGCGGTACTTTGCAAACAATACTCGGTAGAATACACCGGCAATTGTTAACTTTCCCGAATTTTGATACTGAAAATTCGAGAATACTCATGGAGTCTTTGTCGAGTTTCCAAAAAGGAGAACCCTAGAAACCACTAGCGCTAGACGAAACGGCCTATTAATGATGGTGCCACGTGGCCAGAGCATTGCCGAGTTCTCCCATGCCGAACCCAGCAAACGCCTGATGAATAGAAACGTGGCGCGTGGCAGAGGTGGTTGCCGAGTTCTTGCCTTTGCCAAGCGTGGAACCCAACAAACGTTCAACGAATAGTACAGGCAGGGGGAACCATGGATCTGTTTGCCGGGTCTGTAAATAGGGTTAGGGCTAGGTGTGTGTGGGCCATCGTCCCTGATGGGTCGACCGCGCTGCGTCTCCGCTGGCCCCGGCTCCGGCGAATCGGCGATGCCGGCTGCGACTTCCTTGTTGCGGTTGCTGAGGCGGAGGTGTCAGCAGCAACGTTGGATTTTGGCCATCGACCTCGTCCCCGCTGTGACGGTGCGTGCTCTGGCGCCGGCGGGAGGTCGTGTGGGTGTGTACAGGAGCGCGGTTTCTCTCTAGCTGTCCCTCTCCTCGAGCTTCTGCGGGTCTTGCCTCCGGCTCCGGCCGATGAAGGCTGACCTGACCGTCGGTTCGAATCGGGGCATCGCCCCCGCCGATATGCTTCTGTCCTGCTCCAGATCCCGTCGGTTGCGGCGGGTGGCTACTGCGGCGACTATTACGAGGCTGGGTCCTCTGAAGATTCGCTCCGGCGACTCAGCTGCGGCTCCGTTCGGCTTCGTCTTCCTCTTCGGTGGAGCGACGGCGTCCTCGCGAGCGGCGGCGGATTTCTTCCAGTAGACATGTGCCCGAGGGCTTGGTTGTAATTTCGTTTTCTTTCAGGGTCCTTTCTGCAATGTAGGGACAGCTGTCCCAGGTCTGGTTTGGTCTTGTACCAGCGTTTTCCTTATCTAATATATCCTAGATATGGTTTCAAGTTCTTATCTTTGCCGAGTATGTTGCAGGAGAACTCGGTGAATACTTTGAAGAATAGAAATGCGACACATGGCACAGACGACTGTCGGGTTCTTGTATTTGCTGAGTATGGCGCCACGGGGACTCGTCAATACCTTTGCGGAGCTTTCTGCAGGGTGAACTCGGTAAAGAAAACCGGGGGAAGACGTTCAGGAGCTGCTTCCGCATTTTCTTAGTGTGGAACTCGGCAAAGATTCCTGAAGCTACCAGCTTCTGCCACGTGTCACGTTTTGCCGAGTACTGCACTAAGCAAAATGCTCCAGGAATAGTTTTGTCCAATGACAGAACTTGGCCAATGTTCAATCATGTTTATTTATTATTTATTGTTGCGAAATCTTGCATACAAATCAGTACGTATACATATATATCATCGAAAAGATACATAACATCATTCAAATATCATTTCACAAAATCAACAAGCAATATGGCGATCATTCCAACACATTTTACACAAGTGACATCGTCACAAATTTATCCAAGTTAGTCTCATTGAAGCCATGTTTCTCTAATGACTGTAGATTAAGATCCAGCTGTAGCACGGGCAGGGTCGGTCCTGGGATTTCGGTGGTCCCGGGTGAAACTAACACTCGGATCCTCTCAATATAAACATCATAACAATATACACAAATGTTTAGATTATTAAATGTTACCGGTAGACATTTAAATACACAAAAGAATATTCATATCAAATAATATATATTACGTTAATTTTTCTTCTAACTATTCTCAATACAAAGCCATTGATGATGGTGTTGATGTCAAATCTTATCCAACAATTTTTTATTGATGCAAAACTTTGCCAAATCATTTATTCTCTCTTGAGTCATCCACATGTTTTTCCTTTTCATTTTCGCATTACCAGATGCATTTTTTCTGAAAGATGTACAGACAGACATAATGCTAAGAAAATTGAATCAAAGTTTGAATAGTACCAAAGGTAAATTAGTTAATTAAAATATACCTATATGGAGTAAGAATGATAATACTTTTCTACTAGGAGTGAATGGTGATATATATTAAACCTCCGATTCATTGGATCAGTGTCGCTCGGTCGATGATCAGTCGCTCAACCATCAGGCTATGAGGAGACCATCGAAGTGACCGGAGTCTGGCTAAGACGCTCGACGATGTTGTATAGCCATGCGTGTACCTCCAGTGCCTGGGTGTGGCGACCGGATATCATGTGTTGGAGTTTGTTAGTCATCGGTGTCGTAACTCACGACCTGCCTCCTGCGACTCACGAATTCACAATCAGCGCGACAGGGCCGAGGGTATGGGAATAGCCAGAGATCGTGATGAACTGGCATCACCTGATAATTCGATTAGAAGGGAAATACGCAAGACTAGGTCGCGCTTCTTGTGGACTCATGGGATACCTACATCCGTTGTGTGATACGTCTGCGTCAGCTAGCGCTACCTGGACCTACATGTGCCTCATGGGCCTTGGGCATATGAGCCCGGGGCGGCCGCCCCCTGACCCCCTCTCAGAGCCGGCCCAGGTGAAGACCTTTGTTCGGTGTGGACACGACAGCGGCGACGCTCTACGCCGTTCTCCCTCTTGGGGGCGTTGTCGTGGAGCTTGGGTGTGCTAGCTCGTAGCATGGGGGTGTTTAGTTCTTCTAGTGCTCGTTGCTGGTAGTCAGTCACTGGACAGGAAAGAGAATGAAAAATGTGACCCAACAGGACCCCTCATATCATCCCTATATGGCCGGGTTGTCCACAAACCCTCATATTGAGACCAGATGTAGGGAGGATATGATAGCTCGTAGACGCGTCCGGACGCACCTGGTCATTCCGCCATGTAGGATGCGGCCCACTCCGAATCACCTTTTCTCTTCTTTATTCTTTTTTTCTTTCTCTCTCGTCATCTCAAACAATCACATGCAATGATAATATCCCGACATGTAAGAGGGAGGGGGGGGGGGGGGGGGGGGGGTTGGCAGCTACATTATGTGAAATATCTGGAAGAGAGACCAATAAGAATGTTTCAGTCCACCTCGCGTACCTCGGCTCAAGTTGTGACCCTTTACCGTGAAGCACCAACTATATGTAAGTTAGCTTAATATTGACGAATAGACCTAGTCATGAACGAATCCATATCATTTGTCTGTGTTAGTAGATGCCGAGTGATCTTGCACTTTTTGTAATCGCCCATTGGCCAACTAGCTATTATTTGCCTGGACGAATTGTCTTATATTATATATGCTGCCCTCTTTGTTACAGTTGAAGATTTCTAAGAGCGCCAAAAGGATGTCCCAAAAGATGTTTTATCCACAGCTTTTACATTCTTTATTGAGATGTTCTACAAAAGCGGTGTATATACATATGTACAATGTTTCAAGTGTACACTACATGAATTTGGCCATCATGTTTATTAGATGAACATATCTCAATGCTTAATGGTGACACACATATACACCAAGTTCTTCTGCTCTGTTAGCCCGTTGTTCGAGGTGATAAGCATCAATATTACCATAAGCAAATCAGTACTTAATTAGCTTTGATAGATATGTACTCTATTTAAACTTAATTTTAGGGAAGTCTAGATCAGAATATTAGCAGGTAGGATACACATCCGACCATACAGTTACATAAATTCCAATACAGATGCAAGTTGCTGGCATGTTAAGAACCTCTTTAACTTGTATGTACGATATTGACTTTTATCCATTGCAGGTCGGAGAGTACATAGTTATTTCCAAGGACCGGAATGCAATTTTCTTTTCTAGCGGCGGGTTTATTTCCATTGCTAAATCCATTAAATATAGATCATGTGGCTCTGTTGTAGAAAGTTAATTAAATGGATTTTCCACTGGCAAATAAAAATTAAATGGATTTTCAACAGATTGGTTTAATGTTTGGTGATCCGTATCAAAATTTACTCTCTATTGGGCTAGACTTTGCAAATAAAACCAATATCATAAACGCAACTTAATTAAATGGATCTTAACCTGTTCATAACGGGTATAGCTACATGCTCTATTTTAATTACTGTGATGTGATCTTACCATAATAATATTATTATGCAGTGCACAGCTAGCAAGCCGACTAAATATTCCTAATCTTACCACATCAAGGACTGCACTAACCGACATTTATAAACTGTACAACTGTAGTTCAGATGATTTGGAAATATTCTTTCGGTGGAACATCCACATCATGTTATATATACCACATGCTAAGCGTTGAGATCTATGTGTCCAATGGCTAAGAAACTAAGATACAAGGGCCACATCTATATAGCATCCATAGAGATTATAACATGGATGAACTTGACATACTGTCCACAACCATAATATATGATGACATACAGGTCCGTCCATACAATAAGAGCTACTTATTTGGCCTATGGATGCCTTCAGAAAGACAAGATCGGCTGGCATATACTAGCAGACTAAACAATATGGCTTCAATTTGACTATTTTAGGTCGTTTCGTCAATTTTAAGTTACATGCCCGGGTCAAGTAGATAGTCATGACCTTTCAACCTTTCAACAAAGCTAATAGCTGAGGTCGAGCGTGCATGCATGTGGTGATGACATGTGTGAGTGTTCAAATCTTAGCTAGAACGCACATGAATTATCACATGCATGCTAGTAATTAGTAGTACAACAGCTGAATGGCATCCATATACTACATCCTGTCATGATTTCTTTTATACGCCAGTGACATGAATCATATATGAAGTATAGAAGGAAATTTAGATAATCTAATTTAAATTACTATACATGCAACTAGCCGCCCTTGAGGGATATAATTGCATAATATCATTCTATATTTGCAACTACTGCACGGAAATATAATTGTGTCTTTTGTTTGTATGCAAACCAAGGCAAGTACTGACGTATCTAAGGCGTACACCAACTACCTGACTTGACACATTTAAATTATCTTAAAATTGACAAATAGAGACCATATTAATTGAATCAAAGGTCGAATAGTACCAAAGGTAAATTAGTTAATTAAAATATACCTATATGGAGAAAGAATTATAACACTTTTCTAGGAGAAGTGAATGGTAATATATATTGTACCTCCGATTGGTCGAATCAGTATCACTCGGGCGATGATCAGGCGCTTGACAATCAGGCGATGCGGAGACTATTGAAGTAACCAGAGTCTGGCTAAGACACTCGACGATGATATATAGCCATGTGTATGCCTCCAGTGCCTGGGGATGGCAACCGGATGTCATGTGTCGGAGTTTGTTAGTCATTGGTGTCGCAACTCACGATCTGCCTCCTACAACTCATGAATTCGCAATCGGCGCAACATGAACTGGGGCTAGGGGAATAGCCAGAAATCATGACGACCTCGCATATCCTGATAATCAGAAGGGAAATAGGCAAGACGAGGTCATGCTTCTTGTGGACTCATGGGATACCTACATTGGTTGTGTGATACGCTCTGCGTTAGCTAGCGCTACCTCAACCTACATGTGCCTCATGGGCCTTGGGCATATGGGCCAGGGGGGGCCGCCCCCTGAACCCCTCTCAGAACCGGCTCGAGTGAAGACCTTTACTCGGCAGCGGCGACGCTCTGCGACGTTCTCCCTCTTGGGGGCGTTGTCGTGGACCTTAGGTGTGCTAGGTCGTAGCATAGGGGTGTTTAGTTCCTACAATGCTTGTTGTTGGTAGCGTGGTCGCGTGCGTTCTGTGTGTGCCCTATATCCGATGATCGACTTTTTAAGAGAGTTCGAGTGTTGCTTTATTTATAAAGCATGGAAAAATCCTGTTTTGAGAGCCATCCCTGAGCACAGGCTCCAACAAACTTTGTGAGTGTGTAAGATGATCAAGTATTAATAAAAAAGTACACCTGTATACATCTTGACTTTAGGCTGACTATAGATGACATGACAATGAGATATAGCTAGCAGTTGGCTCTATCATTATCCTTGCGCTTAGAACATCTACAGCCGGGCTCCCCAAATTCCCCTCAAATGTCCGCAGACGCTCGGTTAGTTACCAGACATGGGAGGGAAAGAAAAATGTGACCCAATAGGACCCCTCATATCTTCCATATACGTCTGGGCTGTCTGCAAACCCTCATATTGAGACCAAATGTTGGGAGGATATGAGAGCTTGTGGACGCGTCCGTACGCACCTGGTCAATCCGTCATGTAAGACGCGACCCACTCTGAACCACTTTTTCTCTTTCTTTATTCTTTCTCTCTCTTTCAACAATCACATACAAGTGAACGGACATATAAGGGAGAAAATGAGGAGCATGGCTGCATGCATCGAAAAAATAAGGGCTCAAAACAGATACGCCCGGACACTGATCAGGCACGTCCGCGGATGTTTAGAAGGCCGGATTTGCTAAGTCAGGTCGTACATGCTCTTACGAACTGAACATCCTTCTGCACGCCGAGCAGTGGAGGAGCTAGAAACTCAACATAGAGGGGGCCAAACATGTTATATAATGTTAGACGGGGCCAAATCATCTAAATCTTGCTAATAATGTTTGACAAATGAAGGATTAGGAGCACATATAGCTTTATTTGTGAGAGCATAGGGGGCCAAGGCCCCTGCTTCCGCCACTGACGCCGAGACCACGCAAGGCTCAAACACACGGTATCTCAATGGGGGGAGGCCAGCTACATTATGCGAAATATTTGGAAGAGAGACAAATAAGAATGTTTCAGCCACCTCGCCTACCTCGACTCAACTTGCGACGCTTTCCCGTGAAGCAATTGACCTCCATGTCTTTGCCACCACGACTCCAATCCAACCATAGTTTTTATTTTCTTTAATTTGGAGGGTCGACAAACTGTGTTTGTTTGTCGACCTATCCTTTTCTTTTCATTTGTCTATGTTTTTGGCTAGCTTTCGGGCTTTGTCTCCCTGTACATATTGCACCTGTTCTCCCTGTATCCATGGCAGACATGTTGCCGCTTTCGTACAATACCACATATGGACTTGTAGTAGATTGAGATTGTCATGACCTTTCGTCACAGCTAATGGCTGAGTCCTCATGTACATGCATGTGGTGGTAACATGCGGACTGTTGAGAGATCTTAGCTGGAACGCACATTAACTATCATATTATGTCATAATTTTTTTAGAGGCCACTGCCATGAATAATATATGAAGTACAGAGGACAATTCAAATAATCAAACTTAAATTATTATACCTGCAGCCACCCCTCGGGAATATAATTGATACTTCTTGTTTTTTTCTCCTGACACTAATTGATACTTCTTGTTGGACGCAAACGGAGCCAAGTATGCGCACCAACTATCTGACATGACAGATGCAAGTTAGCTTAATATTGACGAATAGACCTAAGATGCTAGTCAATCCATATCATTTTTCTGTATTAGTAGATGCCAAGTAATCTTGCACTTTTTGTAATCGCCCATTGGCCAACTAGCTATTATTTGCATGGACGAATTGTCTTATATGATATATGGTGCCCTCTTTGTTACAGTGGAAAATTTCTAAGTGCGTCAAAAGGATATCCCAAAAGATGTTTTATCCATAGCTTTTACATTCTTATTGAGATGTTGTACAAAAGCGCTGTATATACATATGTACAATGTTTCAAGTGTGCACTATATGAATTTGGTTATCCTGTTTATTATATGAACATATCTGAATGCTTAATAGTGACACACATATGCTCCAAGTTCTTCTGTTCTGGTTAGACAATTGTTCGAGGTGATAAGCATCTATATTACCATAAGCTAATCAGTACTTAATTAGCTTTGATAGATATGTACTATATATAAACTTAATTTTAGGGAAGTCTAAATCAGAATATTAGCAGGTAAGTTACACATCAGACTATACATTTTCATAAATTCAATACAAATGGAAGTTGCTGACATGTTAAGAACCTCTTTAACTTGTGTGTACGATATTGACTTTTATCCATTGCAGGTCGGACAGTACATAATTATCTCCAAGGACCGGGATTCAATTTTCTTTTCTAGCGGTGGTTTTCTTGTATTGCGAAATCCATTAAATATAGAGGATGTGGCTCTGTTGTAGAAAGTTAATTAAATGGATTTTTGACCCGCAAAAAAAAATTGAATGGATTTTCAACAGCTCGGTCTAATGTTTGGTGATCCGTATCAAAATTTACTCTCTATTGGGCCAGACTTTGCAAATAAAACCAATATCATAAATGCAAGTTAATTAAATGGATCTTAACATATTCATAACTGGTATAGCTACATGCTCTAATTTAATTACTGTGATGTGATCTTACCATAGTAATATTATTATGTAGTGAACAGTTAGCAAGTCGACTAAAGATTCATAATCTTACTGCATCAAGGACTTCATTAACCGACATTATAGACTGTACATATGTAGATCAGATGATTTGGAAATATTCTCTGGATGGCACATTCCACATCATGTTATTACCATAGGCAGATAGGCTAAGCATTGAGATCTATGTGTCCAATGGATAAGAAACTAAGATACAAGCACCACATCTATATATAGCATCCATAGAGATTATAACATGGATGCACTTGACATACTGTCCACACCCACAATATATGATGGCATACAGGTCCGTCCATACAATAAGAGCTACTTATTTGGCCTATGGATGCCTACATAAAGACAAGATCAGTCGGCATATACTAACAGACAAAACAAGATGGCTTCAGTTTGACTATCTTAGGTCTTTTCGTCAATTTTAAGCTTACATGCATGGGTCAAGTAGATAGTCATGACCTTTCACCAAAGCTAATAGCTGAGGTGGCACGTACATCCATGTGGTGGTGACATGTGGAGGGTTCAAATCTTAGCTAGAACGCACATGAATTATCACATGCATGCTATTAATTAGTAGTACAACAACTGAGTGGCGTCCATATACTACATCCTGTCATGATTTCTTTTGTATGCCATTGACTTGAACCATATAAGAAGTATAGAGCGAAATTTAGATAATCTAATTTAAATTACTATACATGCAGCTAGCCGCCCCTGAGGGATAAAAGTGCATAATATAATTAATATCTGCAACTACATGGAAATATAATTGTGTCTTTTGGTTGTATGTGAACCAACGCAAGTATCAACGTATCTAAGGCATACATGGGCGTACACCAACTATCTGACTTGACACATTTAAATTATCTTAAAATTGATGAATAGACCTTCTTAAGATGCTAGTCAAAATGAATCCATATCCTTTGCTTGCATTAGTTGATGCCGCGCAATCTTGCACTTTCTGTAATTGTCCATTGGCCAACTAGCTCCTATTTTTCTGGATAAAATTTTCTTTTATGATATATGTTGCCCTCTTGGTTACAATAGAAAGTTGCTAAGTGCATCAAAAGGGTAAATCATCTAAATACGTTTTATTTATAGCTTTTATATTTTTGTCGGTATGTCATACAAAAGCGGTGTATATACCTTGTATTTAAGTGTAGACTACACGAATTTGTCTATTTATTAGATGCCCATATCTCAATACTTAACGTGGCACATGTATATTCAAAGTTATTCTATTCTACATATATGTTATACCTTACTATTGCTTGTTATTTCATTCTTCGATGTGATAATAATGTATATAACCATAAGGACCATAAACTTAGCAATATCTAGAAACTATAGTGATTTTGATAGTTGGCTTGTGAGACATCCTTATGCGGATAAAAAAAATCATACCTAATCCAAACATGGAAACTAGTCCGGTCAGATCCTTAGTTGAATCACAGGTCTAAGTTGCATCGGGTGTTGAAAGGCTAAAACAAAACTAATTAGATGTCCAAGACAAACCCACCAAAGGTGGGCACTAGCACTCCAAGCATTCTATATATAGGACACCTCTACCCTCTTATTCTCTCACAAAACACAACGAGATACAACTTCCCCCACCATTCAACTAGCCCATTGAGTTCTCTTTTCCCCCTTCTTGCAAACAATCATCACCATGGCTAGTCCATTCGGTGTCTCTGTTTTTCTACTCATAGTGCTACCACAAATCCTAGCTATTTCTAGCCCAAACGATGAGATTGCACCTCTTAAGACATGTCAGTTCCCTTGTATGATTGAGGTTAACTTGCACTTGTTCTTACACTAATTCATTGATGGGCAAACAACCCAAATCGCAATGAAGAGACCTTGAGTGTTACAAGTTTCCCCTTTGGGTTTGGGACAACGGTAGTCCATGATTGGACTCTTACCGAGACAACAAATTCTAGAGACACGGTTGTTGCACATGTACAAGGTGTGCATATCCAAGCTGGTTTAACCAAGCCTAACAGATGGTACATGACTCATAATATAGAGTTTCAACAAGGAAGGTAACATGTTTCCCTATTTTCCAATATCTCAGTATATTTCATGATTTCCTTATTGCAACATTAAATTTATGTCCTTACCTCTACTATATTTGAAGCTAAGGATTTTACACACCTTACCGGTGTTAATAGGTGTGCATTTGTCAAACTCTACATGCACTTCTAACCCTGTGGCGGAACTTGCTATTTTGAACATGAAACTGGTTTGTGGGGTCCACCCTTCAAGTAATGGGTATAACGGCAGGATTGGAAAGTGGGCAGTGGTCTATTGTCGGTGGAACTGGTCAGTTCATTATGGCACAGGGTATAATAAGTTTCACAAGTCATCCGATCTCTACTTTTGAAGATGGTATTAAAGAACTCAATATTCGTGTACGCTTCACAAGGGATATTACACAAGCTGTAAGTATAATCTTAAGAGTTTATATTCAAATTCTTATGCTCTATTTGTTGAAGGGAAATGGACTGGAAAGTACATATTATCCTACTGAAACTGCATTAGATTAAGATATTTATGGACATTCAAGTGCAAATACTTTAAAGGGTGTTTTATTTTAACAACATTGGCCATATTAAACTAAATCAAATGCATGTTTAATGTTTTATGCATTTATTTTATAGATTTTTGCTTATAAGTAATGAACCTTTTTGTACGAATGCATGACATGACACTAGCCATGATTTCACTTTTCTCTGCAGGCTTGAGGTGCACCTCGTCCGTTGAAAGACTAGCTCCAATGTCAGTAATTTGATGGCAAAATGTGTTTGCATTTTGCTTGTAGTGTGATGGATCATTGTTGTGGTTTTTGTCATTAGAGTATGCGTTAGCATACCCTCTTTCTATCTTTCACTCAAAATATGGTGTGGGTTTCTAGCACGGTGGATATCCAGTCCTTAATCTGTGTCAACCCATCTGTTTGTTGGTGTCTATGTAACCTCTTGGATATGACGTGGAATAATGGAGCTTATTTGTTTGACAAAGAGTTACCGCTAAAGAATTATATTTTTTGTGTTAATCATGCCACAAGCATATAAGAAAACTTAAAGCAAAATAAATTAATGAGCACAAGACAACTGTCATTCATACACTAACAGTGTCTATCCCAAAAGTAGTTTCCCTCGAGGACCATAAGAGCCCTAATGTTTTCCACAACGTCTAGGATAATTGCCAACAAGGATATCACCCCGGACGGCCATGACATAATGCAATCATATAAAAATTGTAGCCATGTTATTTTGTAGCATGGACATATGCATATACATGTCTTGTACTCTTTTTGCGAATACACAAATGATTTGTGCATTGATGTATTGGAGGGGAAAAGGTTGATATTATAGAAGTGAGGCTCTTAACCAGAAGGACCTGGGCTAGTTTGTCCCAATACAACCAACAAACCAGACAGAAAACGTCCGTGTGATAAAACATGCAGCGGCCGTAAAACGGACTGACCCATTCTTGTGGGGTGCGTTTTTCGGGGCTATTCCACACTATGGAGGTCGTCGGAAAGTCCTATTCCCCGCCTAATGCGCGGAATATTTTGTATTTTTTAGGAAACACACACTTTCCTCTAGCTAAGAGGCATACTACACCATAAACGTGATTTGTTTTGCTTTTTTGAAGATCGTTGATGGTTTTGGCCTGTTTTTTTGTTTTTTGTCTACCGTTTATATTGGGTTTTCATTCTTTTTTATTTTTTCTTCTCTCTCTTGTAATACTTTTCTTTTCCATTTTTTCATTTTAGTTTCCTTTTTATTTTTTTGTTAATTTCATTTTCATATTTCTTCTTTTTCTTTCTCCTTTTGTCTTCTTATGAAATTCTTGTTTTTAAAATTTGTGGACATTTCAAAATTTTAAAAATTCATGAACCTTTTCAAAAATACATGAACATATTTTCAAATATGTGAACTTCGTTTTCATATATTTTTAGCATTTTATAAAAAGTGTAGGGCATTTATATAAATTCATGAAATTTTTCCGAATCTTTAATTTTTTTAAGAGTTGTGAATATTTTTTAATTCCTTAACATTTTCCAAATGCAGATACATTTTCAAAGTCTATAAGTATTATTATAAATTGTGTGAACTATTTAATTTTTTAAAAAAATTTGAGTCGTGAACATTTTTAATTTAAAAGGGCTGAAATATATGTATCTTTCAATTAAAAATGGTACTAAAAAAATGGATTGAACCTGCCAAGCCGCAAAACCAGCCAAAAAATTGGCTAAACATATACATAGTCCTTTTTTTTTGAGAGAATACATAGTCCTTGTGTGTGATAGGACGTAAATTGCACAAACTAGGCCAGTCCACCCTCGCCGGGTGCAGTTTTCCTACAAACATTAAGTATTCCCCGCAACGGCGGGGAATAGGAGCTCCCAAAGCTCCCCATCCGTATCCACTTGAATGTGCTCTAATCCATCTCCTATCCCACCGGTCCAAATTAGTTGGAGGCATGCCGCCGATGAGCGGCCACAAAGAATATTTATCGCCTATGGCGAGTTACCAGTTTGCTCTTGCCTATAGAGCCACCAAACAAAGGTCGGCCAAGTATCGAGACGAATAAGAAGCGGTTCCTATCGATTATATTTGGATTTTGTGTTTTGTTTTTAATCTAGTTTTTATTCTCTTCTTTCATCTGTTTTCACCTTTTTGTTTTCTTCATTCATTAAATAATGAAACTTTTCTAAACTACGCTGAATACATTATATTTGAAAAACGACAAAGCTAAAATCCTGCCGACTGGCAGTTTGCAACAGATCCGCACGGACGCATTGCCGTCCAATTCGAATCCAACGACGCGCTACCGCTTTAGTGGTTTGATCCGAGACAGCGCTAGCCGTTACTGTTGCTTCTCGTCGCTGACAAGCGGGCCCGGCTGAAACCGCCCGTATCGCCCAATCACCACGATCTCCACTATCCCCTCTCCTCCTTCGCCCGCACTACTTCTCCCCCACTCTCGGGCTGCGGTTTCAATTCGACCATCGTCTCGCTCCCCTCTCCCTCGTCCGCAGCGGTTTCTGGTGGTGGCGCGGTCCGGTTCGCGGCGGGCGGCGGCTGAATCGACGGTGAGGAACGCATTTCCCATCTCCGCTGTCCTCCTGTTGCTCCGCTAGTGCGTTCTGCCGTCGATTTTGGTGATCGTCCCATCCGAATCCGCCGGGTTTTTTTTGTTTCCATTAGGTTAGTTTAGGTCGCCTTCTAGTTTCGGTTGGAGATGGCTCGGATTTTTTGTTCAATCTGTGGGAAATTGGTCGGCTGTTGGGTGGTGGATAGGTTGCATGGCGGATCTCCGTTGGTCGGTAGTATGATGGATTTTCCCACCGTTTTTTCCTTCTATCAATGTTTGTGGATGTGGATTTTTAGGATGTACAATAGTGCCGGTGGATTTTAGGTTGTGCATTGGTGGCTGTGAATTTGAACAGTAACCCTCAAAATGTTGCTATGTCTGAATTTTTTGTTGCGTTCTGACGATCTATTAGGGTTGTGATGCTCTAATTACCAGGCTACAATGCTACGTTCAGACGATCTATTATGGATCTGATGCTCTAATTACCAGGCTGCAATGCTTGAATTATCAGTGTCGTCTATGCTATTTATTTGTCATGGTCATGGTACTGCAATCACCAATGAAACACTGCTTTTGTTATCACTGGTGTTGCTGTGTGCCTAAACTTTCAGTTGGCTGGTAATTATTGTACCTACCAGCACTATTGTACTTGAGTTACCATGTGATATCTCTAGAATTATCAGGGTAATAACTCATCATATAGTACGTTGTTTTTCGCTTACCAGCAGCATGTTGGTTGAATTATCATGTGCATATTGCTTTTTTTTAACAGGGTCACTATGTTATTTATTGTCAGATGTGTGTTGATTTTTTGTTTTTTCAATGCTACGGGCTTTTGATTTCTTATCTTCTTAACGGGGGTTGTGTCAATCACGCTTTTGATTACCAATTGGTTTTCAAATAGCTAAATTCATATTTTAGGTTGCCAAAATTATGTATTTTTTTTTGGACAGCAGCCCCATGATTTTTAAGCTTCGTGCCTTCATTTTTTTGTATCACTGATGTTGTTGTTCAAGTAATTACCATGATCATGTTACTGTAATTACCACTAACTATGTGGTATAATTACCTGCAGCTCAATGCTTACCAGTGGTCTGGTAGTTTTGTGTGCTTTTTCCATCATCATTTTTGTGATTTTAATGACCATGTGTTAATGCTAAGATTATCAGGTGTAAATTGGCTGTACATCATCAAAATGATGCTGTTTTTCTCGCTTACCAATATAATTGTGCCTGAATTATCAGTTGCACATTGTTTAATTTACCTGAATTATGTGACAGGGACACAATGCCGAGGAAGCGCAAAGGAGATGGTGATGGAATTGATGAGGTTCCTTCTAAAAAGCCGGAGCGCCCTCCTCCGCGGAACAGAGCCTCGCCTAGTTCGCTCCTGGCTGCATGCAAAGACATGAATGATGACAGGAAGGTTGCCATTGATAAGATGTACTTCACAAGCCTTCGGAATATCCAGTGCGACCATCTCTTCAATGGTCTCAGTGTGTGGCTTGCCGACCTATACAATCCTGATTCCCGTGAGGTGGTCGTACCAGGGCGGGGTAGGCTTCCAGTTAATGAGGAATATGTGCACCGTGTTATGGGTGTGCCGCGTGGAGGGAAGGATGTCCCTTACAACCTTCCTACCGAAGCTGATATTGAGTTAGGGCTTGAGTTGTTTGGCGATCTCGGTTATGCCCCTAAAATGTCTGATCTTGTCGATCTCATCAAGGGTTCTGTAAATGCTGACGACACTTTCAAGCGTATGTGGCTTTTGCCTGCGGGCAATAAAGTCATCGCCCGACCACCTCCAACAAAGTCAGCCCTAGGTGGTATGCTGTGCTAGTAAGTGGTTATGTAATTATGTCATTTTCTTTCATGTGTGCCTGATAACTTTACTGTATGTCAGTGTGGTAACTTTCATAGTTTTTGTGTTTCCATTCGGTGAACTTCAGTTTCTTTGTTTTCAACTTGCAACGGGACATTGATGATATTAAAAATCTCAACTAGTCCAAATTCATTGCTGATGAATTACACAAGGCGCTGCTGAAACGCAAGCCTACCAGGGGCTACGTTCTCTTCTACAATGTAAGTGATGCTGCTTTCCTTTACTTTCTTTTTTTGTCCTTTTTCATCTTTGTAATTTTTCTCTAATGTTGTTCGTGTTTATCATGACGCTTGTATATTTCTTATCAGCTACTGTACATTCATGCGATTGACCTTTCTGGACTCGACATCGTACTGCCTAATGGTCCTTTTTCTATCAATGTCTGGACGAAGAAGCTGATAACTCTTGTCCTCAACAAGGATGTTCAGGCGGACAAAACTTCTTTTGGGAAACTACCGGTATATCTATATTATCTATGTTTTCAGTTCACACACTACTTGCAACTGTATTTTCTTTTCATTCTTTTTGGTTGTTACTTATCTGACTTATCACTTCATTTTTTCCAGTTGAAGTCTGAGTTTGGCATGAATTTCTGTCTGTTTGGTTGTCTGGAAGGTCTTGATAAATTTATGCATGTTCATGCTGCCCCAAGCTGCAGTCAGGAGGTGTCCACGTAACCTGTTTTATTTTTTCATGCTATTCTATGTTTTTTATAGGCTGATAACTTTTGTTGCACTCAATGTGGTAACTATCTTTTGCTATCAACTTTGTGCTCTTTACTAATGCCATCAGATATTTGTTCTTTTTTTTCCAATGTGGCATAGGCTCTATAAAGGATAATAAATTTGTTGCAATCTTGTGATAATTCTTCTTATAATGTCTTGATAACTTGTGATGTGAAACTCATGCCATCATGTTTTTTATTCTTTCATGTCAGCATATGTTCTCACATAGCTTGATAACTTGGTTGTGTTCTTGTGGTGATTCTTTTTGTAAAGCCTTGATAACTTAATTCTTTGTTGTTGCTGTTTACTTATGCCATCGTATATTGTTTCTTCATTTTCACGATGACTGATGTTGTTAAATCATGATACATTCATGTGTTTTTTGCAACAACATCGTACTTTGTTTCGCTTTTTTTTTGTGTTTTGTGAACTCCTGATAACTTCTGTTGCAATTGGGTGATAACTTTATGACACTCTACGTAATGTGTGGTTTTACATGTGTGTGTTTACTGTAATTCTTTTGCATTTTTTCATCCACTGAGCATTTAATGTGATCTTAACTTTTTTTTGCATTTTTTCTATTGAGCAGAAACTTGCCAAATCTACTCAGATAATTGGTCGATTCACGTCTGCCATGGCGGGCATACTTGGTGATCTTGTGCAATCATTCACCTCTTTGGATGATGAAGGCCATTCAGATGCCTCCCGTCAGCTAGACGCTGGATTGAATGTGCTTTCGTCTGCTGCTCGTACTACGGCAAGGACCATGCGCTCATCACATAGCAGGCGGCCAGAAAGCCCTGGGAAGAACATTGCTGATGATTCTGATAGTGATGACGAGTACCCCGGTGGCGATGTTGCTGCTTCTGATGATGACTCCGACGATGATGATGGTGGTGATGATATGGATTATTGATTTGTTCGTCGTCGCAGTAAGGATCCTTTCGTTGCTTCAGGCAGTGGTACCGCGAATGTCGCTACAGGCAGTGGGCCAGCTGATGATGACACCACACACCCGGAGGATGCAACTGTTGAAGCTCATGACAGCAGAGCAGCAAATGTCGAAGGCACGCCTGTCCGCACTGGTGATGAGAACCTTAATGAGTCTCAGATCTTGCTCACTGGCACCTCTCATACAGTATCAGTCGGATCAGGTGATGGAAGGCTTAGCCAGCGAGATTTGACCGACACGCAAGCTGAGGCGGCCACTGAATCTTCTGTCAAGCGGTGTGGTTCTCAGATTCTAAATTTTTTGGCTTACCAGAGGCGCAAGAAACTGAGGCTTCCATCACCCCCCGTCCAGCTTCACCGGCTGTGCCGCCCCATCCAACTTCTCCAGTTGTGCCGCCACGACCTCATTCACCAATTATGCTGCCAAGCCCACCGCAAAGGCCATCTTCACCAGATGCCCCGTCAGTAGCTGACACACATTTATTTGTGAAGAAAATTGTTGTCCAAGAGTTTCGTATCCGTGTGGCTGAAAAAGGCGCTGGTGTCACCGTCCCACCATCCGCCCAGCGGAAGCAGGTGCCACGCAGGTGAATCCGTTTTATTCCATGGTTTTTTTGCTGTTCTTGATACTATGTGGTAAATCCAGCTGTTTGTGTATGGTAGTTTGGGCAGTTACCTCCTGATAATTAGCTTTCTCATATTTTTCAGCACCTTCTCTTTTTTTTATGATTAACCCTTTTTTTTCCTTTGCAGGGCACCTGGCAAACAAGCTGCCGCGGCTAAGGATTCACCTAGTGCACCAGAAAAAATGTCTTCCCATTCTTTTTTATGCCTCTTACTTTTGTTTATGTTCAGTTGTTCTTTGCTGTTTTTGTGTAATATCTCGTGTGCACTGAACTATAGTTTGGTTTACGTTAGCGTGAACAATATGCTGGTAATTTTTGTTCATATTATCTGATAACTCATTTGATGAACACTGATAACTCAGTTAGGCTCCCCTGATATTTTACACCTACCAAGTTTTATAAATGTTTGTGCTTGTAACATTTGGTTAATTTTTTTTTCATGCAGGGCACCTTGGAAACAAGTTGCTGCTGCTATGGCTTCGCCAAGTGTATCCGGAACAAGGTATTTCCCAGACCTTTCCTATTTGCATTTTCCCCGTACATTCTTATTTTTTTGCACTGAGTTATTTTCTGTTTCAAGTTATCGAAAACAACATGCTTGTATTTTTTGTTCATATCATTTGATAACTTACATTACTAATCATTGATAATTTAGTAATATTTTCCTGGAAGATTTTATACCTGAAGCATGTGAGAACTTTTTGTGTTGTTAACATCTGGTAACTTAAGTTTAACAACATGTGTAATCTCACAACTCCTATTGTGTACCCCTATTTTCAGTCGTTCAAAAGAGAAAATCACTGTGAGAAAGGTGCGATTTTCCAAGACCAGATCTTCTCCATGACTAAGGGTAGCATCATCGCAGACAACAGAAGTTATCCATCTTGACGAATCGCCCACGGCGACGTCTCCGTCTACGGTCGAAGATCTTGATGCGACGGGTGGTTGTTTAGCTTCTGATGAAGCAGCAACATCTAGCTTGGGTGCATCTGATGCTATTGCGGCGACATCCGCTGGTGTTTCTGCTGACCCCGTAGATCAGCTCGCTGCAGCGGCCACTATTACCGCTGTTGTAGAAGATATCGCCAGCGCGGCTGTTGATGTTGAAGCTGAAGATGTTGCCACTGCGGGACATGATGAAGGTGAAGCTATAGGTTATTTCTGTCTCCCATCACCTTTTTTTGTCTGTAGTGATGATTTATGTTGACGATGTGTTCACTCTTTTCCGCTGCAGCCGTTCGTCATTGAAGATGTTGTGGGAGGTACCCGAGTCAATGTGCCTAGTGATACGGCAATTGCTGAAGGTCAAGAGCATGATGCCCAGAATCCTGTGGTAACCAAAAATGTTAATGAAGAGAAAGCTGCCCCAGGTTGGTAACTTGTCTATTTTCTGTTGATAACTTGTCTGTTTAAGCCATGGTAACTCATGTTATTGTTCTGACGTTAACAAATACAATGTCCATTTCATGTTTATTTGATGCCTTTTTCCATTTTTGTGTTACTTTTGGTGTTTATTGCAGAAGTTGACCCTGTCTTGGAGTCGAGCACCCCTGGAGCTGGAGAAGACGCCGATGTGTATATAGCCTATGGTGATTTTACGCCACCCAACTGCTCTCTTGGGCTTGATGCCATTTTTGGTGCGACTCCACAAGTGCCACCATCGACTGAAGCATCTCCAACAGTTCAAGATGCACTAGTATTGGCTCCTACGGGTCAAGCTACACCTCCATCACCAGAAGCTTCAGCAGTGGCGGCATCAGCTCAAGTACCACCTGCAGCACCAGAAGCATCGGCGGCGGCGGCATCGGCTCAAGTACCACCTGCAGTACCAGAAGCATCGGCGGCGGCGACATCGGCTCAAGTACCACCTGCAGCACCAGCTACTAGCCCTGTCGCGGTTCTAGGGCTTGCATCTCCTAGTGCTGCTAACTTTAAGGGCAAGAAAGGAGGGAAAGTTATCAACGTGCAACCTGTTGCTTGGGCTCCACCATGCAACTCTGGTTAGTGAAGACCTTGCGTGTTCGCTTTCCGCAGCGAGACTGATGGATGGAAATATGTCAGTGTAGACCTTTTGTTTTTGGTTGGGTGTGCTTTCGTTATTTATGTGTTTGGCTTTTTTTATGTTTTCATGTGTATGGATGAATGTAAGACGACTTTTATGCTTGTGTGATGTGAAAATGAACATTCGTGCTTTCAGTACCCGGAATATATTTTTTGTTGTGTTCCCTAAAATTTTGTTGTACGATGCTAGCCGAGATGATAACATACAATATGTTTCTTCTGGTAACATGCCTGACATATTGGTGATAACTCAAACCTCTTCCCTCTGGTAACTCTGTCAGTGTTGAAAGCTGTTGATATCACATCAACCATGGGCCTGGTAACTGACCACTTTTATCTATTTCTAACTTTATTAAGCATGTGATACATACATCTCCTATCATTGTGTAGTTATTTTCCTTCACATTTATCGTGCTTACGTAACATGACTGCACTAGTACTAGCAGATGTGTACTCTTTTCTCCTCTGAAATTTGTTATTATCCTGATAAGTCTTTTTGCCACTATCCTGGTAACTCAAATGTTCATATTTTGGTAATTTCTGTACCATGGACATGATAACTCCACCCAGATATATTCATTACCAATTTAGGCCCAAAAAATTCTTTGGTCATCTATTAATACATCTTTTGATGTTATCACACCTGCTCCTCATTATGCCCCAATCTTAACATTATCTAACATGTTTTTTTAAAAGCCCATGCTAGTGTGCTGGTAATCTACCTTCACATTAGCTGGTAATTTTTGTCATGTGGGCCTGATAACTTCATGTATATTGACTCATTTTTTATACTTCTTTCTCTCAATATATTATCTTGCTTATCACTACTGTTCATGTCCTCATCCCTCTTTTTTTCTTTATGTAACCCCAGAAGTCGTTGTGTGCAAGTGTATGATGTCGAGATTGACGATGATGAGGTTCTCATGTGGTGGGAAGAGTTTGAACATGACAATCCAGCAATAAAAGGGAAATCCAATGTTCAAAAAGGTGATTTTTTTCTTCTCCCTGAACATTGCAACCCCTGCATAAATCCCTTTCTTTGTTTTTCAACCATGCAAAACATGTGACAGTTGATAAGTTTTGCCCCACCACTTGATAAGTCCCTCACCCATTTGCTGATAACTTATGTTTCAATGTTTTTTTGAACTTGCTTACTCATGTTCTTGTTACACTATACATCTTAGTTTTGTTTTTTTGTTTTTGTTTTCACCAGACCACCCTCAAAGTCCAACATTTGTTACACTAGAATTACCACCTCGCACAGAGCAATTAGTATGCAGTGCAACCCCTAAATCCTTTATTCGGAAAGTTAGGGTCACCCACCCGTCCAAATACCTGCTCCCGCCTTTTGCTACCCTCACATCGACTGACGAGGAAGAGTTTGTTTACAATGAAGTTATCAAGCATACTACTGATTCTAACTCCAAGATTAAAGAGTTTGTTTCCCTCTTTTCCTCATTTTTAACATAAATCATTTTTTTGCCATTTTTTGAAATGTATTTTTTAAATCTTTTTGTATTGTAGTGTTAGGGTTATCGACATTGATGGTAGGTGGGTCACTCTCGGCGAGCTTGCCAACTGTGTGAAGGGAATTGGGCAACTATCAACTAGCATTGCTGAGTTACATGTTCGCATTCTTCAGTATAAGGAAAGCTCAAAAAGGCTCATCTTCCCTTGGCTGCTGTTTGTATATTTGTTGATAGGAGACTTCAAATCCAAGTCTGTATAGAAGCATTTCTGACGGGACCAGTTTTACATTCTCAGTCACCAGGATCAGGTATGTTATGTTAGCTAGATTATTTTCACATTTTCATGTCTCTTTTCTGACATGTTAACTGTTTTTTAATGCGTTGTTTTTCTCCAGTACATGGTTACTCTAGTATAAGTTCAGTGGTAACTTTACAAATAGTGTCCTGATAAGTTTTTTGTGTTTTGCTTTCCTGTTAATATCAGTATTTTTTAACCATGGTAATTTTGTTCTTTCTGTCATGATAACTGATGACCCACAAGTATAGGGGATCAATCGTAGTCCTTTCGATAAGTAAGAGTGTCGAACCCAACGAGGAGTAGAAGGAAATGACAAGCGGTTTTCAGCAAGGTAATGTCTGCAAGCACTGAAATTATAAGTAACGAGTAGTTTGGTAGCAAGATAATTTGTAACGAGCAAGTAACGGTAATGGTAACAAAAATGCAGCAAGGTAGCCCAATCCTTTTGAGGCATAGTACAGGCCAAATTGGTCTCTTATGATAAGCAAAGCGTTCTTGAGGGTACACTGGAATTTCATCAAGTCACTTTCATCATGTTGGTTTGATTTGTGTTCGCTACTTTGATAATTTGATATGTGGGTGGACCAGTACTTAGGTGCTGTTCTTACTTGAACAAACCTCCTACTTATGATTAACCCTCTCGCAAGCATCCGCAACTACGAGAAAAGTATTAAGAATAAATCTAACCATAGCATTAAACTTTTGGATCCAAATCAGTCCCTTACGGAATAGCACATAAACTAGGGTTTAAGCTTCTGTCACTCTCGCAACCCATCATCTAATAACTACTCCACAATGCATTCCCTTAGGCCCAAATATGGTGAAGTGTCATGTAGGCGACGTTCACATGACACCACTAAGGGAATCACAACATACATACCATCAAAATATCAAGCACATATCAAGTTCACATGATTACTTGCAACAAGATTTCTCCCGTGACCTCAAGAACAAAAGTAACTACTCACTAATGATAATCATGCTCAAGATCAGAGGGGTATTAAATAGCATAATGGATCTGAACATATAATCTTCCACCAAATAAACCATATAGTAATCAACTACAAGATGTAATCAACACTACTAGTCACCCACAAGTACCAATCTATAGTTTTGGTACAAAGATTGAACACAAGAGATGAACTAGGGTTTGAGAGGAGATGGTGCTATTGAAGATGTTGATGGAGATTGCCCTCCCCAAGATGGGAGAGTTGTTGGTGATGATGATGACGATGATTTCCCCCTCCGGGAGGGAAGTTCCCCCAGCGGAATCGCTCCACCGGAGGGCAAAAGTGCTCCTGCCCAAGTTCCGCCTCGAGACGGTGGCGCTTCATCCCTAAAGTCCTCTCCTTATTTTTTCTAGGTCAAAATGACTTATATACCAGAAGAGGGGCACCAGACGTGGGCCGAGGAGGGCACAACCGGCCAGGGCGCGCCTGGGCTCCCCGACGCGCCCAGGTGGGTTGTGCCCACCTGGTGGGCCCCCTCTGGTAGTTATTTGCTCCAATAATTCTTATTTATTCCATAAAAATTCCTCGTGAAGTTTTAGCTCATTTGGAGTTGTGCAGAATAGGTAGCCTGACGTAGCTTTTTCAGGTCCACATTTCCAGCTGCCAGAATTCTCCCTCTTTGTGTGAACCTTGCATATTATGAGAGAAAAGGCATTAGAATTACTCCAAAAAGCATTATTATGCATAAAAACATCATAAATAACAGTAGGAAAACATGATGCAAAATGGACGTATCAACTCCCCAAGCTTAGACCTCGCTTGTCCTCAAGCGAAAACCGAAATCGAAAAACATGTCCACATGCTTAGAGAGAGAGGTGTCGATAAAAAAAAATACGGACATAGAAGCATCATGTATATTATTATAACAGCAACAAACTTTACTATAAAACTTTATCATAGAACTTTTATCATATAACTTCTCATGAACAAGTAACAATTCATCACAACATCGAAGTATAAAGCATAAACTCTATTGAAAACCGACAAACTTTGTTCTCAGTCAACTTTGCAACTACAATTCATCATCTTTTCAGGAAGGGTCACATATCGGAGCCCTTTTTTGGCAAGTCCACATACTCAACCATCATATAGTCTTCTATGATTGCTAACACTCACCGCATACACATGAGCAAAACGTTTCAACCGGACACATAGAAAGATAGGGGCTTAAAGTTTCGCCTCCCAACATACTCACCTCGAGGGTGATGTCAACAATAATAACTCATGCTACTCATATCCAACTGGATATATGTTCCTAGATCTTTCCTCACCACATGATGCTTGCCAAAAGAGAAAATAAAAAGGAATAGAGAGAAGAACTTTGACTCTTGCATAAAAGTAAATACATAAAAGTAAAAGATAGGCCCTTCGCAGAGGGAAGCAGAGGTTACCATGCGCTTATTTGTTTGTATGCTCAATCCCTTAATGCAAAAGAACATCATGTTATATTGCCCCTTATGATAGCAACCTTTATTATGCAGTCTGTCGCTTTTATTCTTTGCCATCACAAGTTCGTACAACGCTCAATTTTCTCTTACACTAAATGATCCAACACTTTTAGAAGCAATTTTTATTGCCTTTTTGCACCGATGACAACTTACTTGAAGGATCTTACTCAATCCATAGGTAGGTATGGTGGACTCTCAAAATAAGATTTGGGTTTAAAGGTTTTTGGATGCACAAGTAGTATCTCTACTTAGTGCGGAATTTTTGGCTAGCAAAGATGGGGGCAAGCACCACATGTTAAAGGATCTATGACAATATAACTTCTATGTGAATATGAACAAACATAAATCATTACATTGTCTTCCTTGTCCAACGTCAACAATTTTGGCATATAATATTTTGATGGGGGCTCACAATCACAAAAGATGTCCAGGATAGTGTATTTGCATGTGAATCTTCTCTTCCCTTATTAATTCTTTCATGAATTGCATTATTGACCAATGCTATGTTTGTCAATCTCCAATAAAATTTTCTACTTATACTCTTCCTTATGTGATGTCATTACTTACCATAAAATTAGCATATGATCTTTTTCATTTATTTCCTTTCTTTTTATTGAACATGAAAGTAAAGAAAACAAAACTCAAACTAAACTTTATTATATATCTCGCACACGATTACAAAGATAGATCACTAAGTAAACACTCGAAAAGAAAGGATCGAACTAAACTTTTATTCATCTAAAGCAAAAGATAACTATGGATCGAACTAAGATAAGTAAAGGCAAAAGATAGTGGAGGTGATACGATACCGGGGCACCTCCCCCAAGCTTGGCACAAGCCAAGGGGAGTGCCCATACCCGATTACTCAATTTTCTTTTGTTGATGAAGAAGGAGGTGGTGGTGATGAAGTAGAGGGTTTGTCTGCCTATTTCACCAACTTATTTTGAAGTTAAAATTATCTATCCTTAACTCTTCATTCTCCATCTCAAGCTTTATTATCCTCTTGCATAACGCCTCCATGCTTTCATGCTTGAAACGAGGAGGGACTGGTTCATCTTCATCTTCTTCATCGGAGAACCATATATAGGGATAGGTATCCTTGAAGATATTTTTATCTAAAGGCTGATAAGAAACTGGGCACTCCTCCTCGGAATCTTGAGATGACATATTTTCAGATCTGTCAGGAAAACAGCAAGAAAAGAAGAACAGAAGATTTCTCCGCGATACGGTGGTCAATAGGTTCGGGGGGTATATAAAGATTTTTTATCTTGGGAAACAAGCAAACGGAAGAAAAACGGAGTCCGGAAGGTACCCGAGGTGGGCACAACCCACCTGGGAGCGCCTGGCAAGCCAGGCGTGCCCTGGTGTCTTGTGCCCACCAAGGGTGCCTTCCGGTTGTTTTTTATTTTCCTAATTTTTGTTATATTCCAAAACGGACAGAAAATATTTTTACAGATTTTTCGGAGTCCGTTTACTTACCGTATCACGTACCTCCTTTTTTTTTCACGATTCTGGAGTGTTCCGGAAGGTTTCCTTTATGTGTTCTTCCGGTGTCATGGTTTGGATAATATTGCTTTCAACGTTAATGGGTGTACCTGAGATATAATGTTTTATTCTTTGCCCATTGACAACCTTCGGGTTAGTACCTTCGGCATTATTTATCTTGATGGCTCCGGATCGACAAACCTCCTCGATAACATAAGGTCCTTCCCATTTGGAGAGGAGTTTTCCTGCAAAGAATCTGAAACGAGAGTTGTACAAAAGAACATATTCTCCAACTTTGAACTCACGCTTTTGGATTCTTTTGTCATGCCATCTTTTAACTTTTTCTTTAAATAACTTGGTATTTTCATACGCTTGGGTTCTCCATTCATCTAGTGAGCTAATATCAAATAACCTCTTTTCACCGGCAACATTGAAATCATAGTTGAGTTCTTTAATTGCCCAATATGCTTTATGTTCTAACTCAAGAGGCAAATGACAAGCTTTTCCAAAAACCATTTTATACGGAGACATGCCCATAGGATTTTTATATGCTGTTCTATAAGCCCAAAGTGCATCGTCTAACTTGTTAGACCAATTCTTTCGGTACCTATTGATATTTTTTGTAATATTAATTTTATTTCTCTATTGCTAAGTTCAACTTGACCACTAGACTGAGGATGATAAGGTGATGCAATTCTATGGTTAACATCATATTTAGCAAGCATTTTACGGAAAGCACCATGAATAAAATGTGAACCACCATCAGTCATTAAATATCTAGGGACTCCAAACCTTGGGAAAATGACTTCCTTAAGCATTTTAATAGAGGTGATGTGATCAGCACTACTAGT
Source organism: Thinopyrum elongatum (assembly GCA_011799875.1). NCBI lineage: Eukaryota > Viridiplantae > Streptophyta > Magnoliopsida > Poales > Poaceae > Thinopyrum > Thinopyrum elongatum. The sequence continues at coordinate 132,261,911 of CM022303.1, forward strand.
TGGAATAGCTTCTACCCACTTAGTAACATAATCAACAGCAACCAAAATATGTGTATACCCATTAGAGGAAGGAAAAGGTCCCATGTAATCAAATCCCCAAACATCAAATGGTTCAACAGCAAGAGAATAATTCATAGACATTTCCTGACGCTTACAAATATTACCAATTCTTTGACATTCATTACAAGATAAAACAAACTTACGGGCATCCTTGAAGAGAGTAGGCCAATAAAAACCCGATTGCAATACCTTGTGAGCAGTTCTATCTCCCGCATGATGTCCTCCATAAGCTTCAGAGTGACATTTTCGTAGGATTTGTCCCTGTTCATGCTCTGGTACACAACATCTAATAATACCATCTACTCCTTCTTTATAAAGATGTGGGTCATCCCAAAAGTAATGTCTTAAATCATAGAAGAATTTTTTCTTTTGTTGGTATGTGAAGCTAGGTGGTATATATTTAGCAACAATATAATTGGCATAGTCAGCATACCAAGGTGTGTTATGAGAAACATTTATTGCAGCTAATTGTTCATCAGGAAAACTATCATTAATAGGTTGTGGGTCATCAAGAATATTTTCTAACCTAGACAAGTTATCAGCCACGGGGTTCTCAGCTCCCTTTCTATCAGTGATATATAAATCAAATTCTTGTAGCAAAAGAACCCACCTAATGAGTCTAGGTTTAGCATCCTTCTTTTCCATAAGATATTTTATTGTAGCATGATCGGTGTGAACAATCACTTTAGAATCAACAATGTAAGATCTAAATTTATCACAAGCAAACACCATTGCTAAGAATTCCTTTTCAGTAGTAGCATAATTTCGTTGAGCACTGTCCAGAGTTTTACTAGCATAATGAATAACATTTAATTTCTTATCAACTCTTTGTCCTAGAACAGCACCAACAGCATAATCACTAGCATCACACATAATTTCTAAAGGCAAGTTCCAATCAGGTGGTTGAACAATAGGTGCAGAAATCAAGGCTTTCTTAAGTGTTTCAAAGGCTTCTACACAATCATCATAAAAAACAAATGGAACATCCTTTTGTAAAAGATTTTTAAGAGACCTAGAAATCTTAGAGAAGTCTTTAATAAACCTCCTATAGAAACCAGCATGACCGAGGAAACTACGAATACCTTTGATATCTTTAGGGCATGGCATTTTCTCAATTGCATCAAATTTAGCTTTATCCACCTCAATACCTCGTTCAGAAATTTTATGTCCCAAGACAATACCTTCATTAACCATAAAGTGACACTTCTCCCAATTCAAGACGAGATTAGTTTGCTCACATCTCTGCAAAACTCGATCAAGGTTGCTCAAGCAATCATCAAAATAAGTTCCGTAAATAGAAAAATCATCCATGAAAACCTCAACAATCTTTTCACAAAAGTCAGAGAATATAGCAGTCATACATCTTTGAAAGGTAGCAGGTGCATTGCATAAACCAAAAGGCATACGTCTATAAGCATAAGTTCCAAAAGGGCAAGTAAAGGTGGTTTTCTCTTGATCAGGTTGTGAGACACATATTTGAGAAAAACCGGAATATCCATCAAGAAAGCAAAAATGTGTGTGCTTTGATAGTCTTTCTAACATTTGATCAATAAAAGGCAGAGGGTAATGATCTTTTCTAGTAGCTTTATTTAGTTTTCTAAAATCAATTACCATTCTGTAGCCAGTGACAATTCTTTGTGGAATAAGTTCATTCTTATCATTAGGAACAACGGTAATACCTCCCTTTTTAGGGACACAATGAACGGGACTTACCCATCTACTATCATCTATGGGATAGATTATACCCTCTTCCAGAAGCTTCAGTATTTCTTTTCTTACCACTTCTTTCATTTTAGGATTTAAACATCGTTGGTGATCAACAACGGGTTTAGCATCAGGCTCCATATTAATTTTTTGCTGACAGAGAGTCGGACTAATGCCCTTTAAATCATCAAGAGTATATCCAATGGCAGCTTGGTGCTTCTTCAGAACCTTCAATAATATTTCTTCTTCATGTTCTGAAAGGTTAGCACTAATAATAACAGGATACATCTTTTTCTCATCAAGATAAGCATATTTCAAAGTGTCTGGCAATTGTTTTAATTCAAACACAGGATCACCTTTAGGTGGAGGAGGACCTCCTAGAGTTTCAATAGGCAAATTGTGTTTAAGCAGAGGACGTTGTTCAAAGAAAATCTTATCTATTTCATTTCTTTCATGCAGATGCATATCATTTTCATGGTCTAGCAAATATTGTTCTAGTGGATCGGTAGGAGGCACAGCAATAGAAGCAAGACCAATTATTTCATCCTTACTAGACAACTCTTTATTATGATGTTTTCTACTGAACTTGGAAAAATTAAACTCATGAGACTCATCACCAAAACTAACATCGACAGTTTGCTTCTCGCAATCTATTTTAGCATTAACGGTGTTCAAGAAAGGTCTACCAAAGATAATGGGACAAAAGTCATCTTGTGGGGAACCAAGAACAAGAAAAACAGTAGGGTATTTTATTTTCCCACACAAAACTTCAACATCTCTAACAATCCCAAGTGGTGTGATGGTGTCCCTATTAGCAAGTTTAATAGTAACATCTATGTCTTCTATTTCAGCGGGTGCTATATCATTCATAATTTCTTGATATAAGGTAAAAGGAATGGCACTCACGCTAGCACCTATGTCGCATAAACCATGATAACAGTGATCTCCTATTTTAACTGAGACAACAGGCATTCCAACAACGGGTCTATGTTTATCTTTTTCATCGGGTTTGGCAATTCTAGCAGCTTCATCACAGAAGTAAATAACATGCCCATCTATATTTTCAACCAAGAGATCTTTAACCATAGCAACACTAGGTTCTACTTTGATTTGTTCAGCAGGTTTAGAAGTTCTAATATAACTTTTGTTGACCATAGTTGAGACTTTAGCATGTTCCTTTATCATAACAGGGAAAGGTGGTTTTTCAATATAAGCAGTAGGCACAACTGGATCAACATTGTAAATAATAGTTTCATCTTTAGCTATTACTGGTTCTTTAATTTCTTCTTTGATAGGTGGGTGATATTTAAACCACTTCTCCTTAGGGAGGTTAACATGAGTAGCAAATGATTCACAAAAGGAGGCTACTATCTCAGAGTCAAGTCCATATTTAGTGCTAAACTTTTGAAAAGCATCGATATTCATAAAAGATTTAACACAATCATACTTGAGCTTAATACTTGACTCTTTACCTTCGTGGGGTTCCCAATCTTCAGAGTTGCGTTTAATTCTTTCTAAAAGATCCCACCGGAAGTCAATAGTATTCTTCATAAAGGAACCAGTACAAGAAGTATCAAGCATGGATCGATCATCATGAGAAAGCCGAGCATTAAAATTCTGAATAATAATTTCTCTTGAGAGCTCATAATTGGGGCATGAATATAACATTGACTTAAGCCTCCCCCAAGCTAGAGAGATACTTTCTCCTTCACGAGGCCAAAAATTATATATGTAATTCCGATCACGATGAACTAGATGCATAGGATAAGTTTTTTGGTGAAATTCCAATTTCAATCGATTCCAATTCCAAGATCCAATATCATCGCATAGCCTATACCATGCCAATGCTTTTCCCTTCAAAGATAAAGGGAAAACCTTCTTCTTAGCTTCATCTTCGGGTAAACCTGCAAGCTTAAATAATCCACAAATTTCATCCACATATATCAAGTGCATATTAGGATGTTCAGTTCCATCTCCTGCAAAAGGATTAGCTAGCAGTTGTTCTGTCATACCTGAAGGAATTTCATAACCAATATTTTCAGTAGGTTGAGGGGTAACTAATTGTGGTTCTGGTCGAGGTGAAGATACCCTGAACAAACCCCTCAAAGGATTGTTTTCCATAGTAACAAGTGACAATAAATTTCAGGACGTAGTAATAATTTTTCCTTACCGATTTCCACTTACCAAGAGCGCTTCACCTGCCCGGCAACAGCGCCAGAAAAGAGCCTTGATGACCCATAAGTATAGGGGATCAATCGTAGTCATTTCAATAAGTAAGAGTGTCGAACCCAACGAGGAGCAGAAGGAAATGACAAGCGGTTTTCAGCAAGGTAATGTCTGCAAGCACTGAAATTATAAGTAACGAGTAGTTTGGTAGCAAGATAATTTGTAACGAGCAAGTAACGGTAATGGTAACAAAAGTGCAGCAAGGTAGCCCAATCCTTTTGATGCAAAGGACAGGCCAAAGCGGTCTCTTATGATAAGCAAAGCATTCTTGAGGGTACACCGGAATTTCATCTAGTCACGTTCATCATGTTGGTTTGATTTGTGTTCGCTACTTTGATAATTTGATATGTGGGTGGACTGGTTCTTAGGTGCTATTCTTACTTGAACAAACCTCCTACTTATGATTAACCCCCTCGCAAGCATCCGAAACTACGAGAAAAGTATTAAGAATAAATCTAACCATAGCATTAAACTTTTGGATCCAAATCAGTCCCTTACGGAAATAGCGCATAAACTAGGGTTTAAGCTTCTGTCACTCTCGCAACCCATCATCTAATAACTACTCCACAATGCATTCCCTTAGGCCCAAATATGGTGAAGTGTCATGTAGTCGACGTTCACATGAAACCACTAAGGGAATAACAACATACATATCATCAAAATATCGAACACATATCAAGTTCACATGATTACTTGCAACAAGATTTCTCCCATGACCTCAAGAACAAAAGTAACTACTCACTAATGATAATCATGCTCAAGATCAGAGGGTTATTAAATAGCAGAATGGATCTGAACATATAATCTTCCACCAAATAAACCATATAGTAATCAACTATAAGATGTAATCAACACTACTAGTCACCCACAAGTACCAGTCTATAGTTCCGGTACAAAGATTGAACACAAGAGATGAACTAGGATTTGAGAGGAGATGGTGCTGTTGAAGATATTGATGGAGATTGCCCTCCCCAAGATGGGAGAGTTGTTGGTAATGATGATGACGATGATTTTCCCCTCCGGGAGGGAAGTTCCCCCGGCGGAATCGCTCCACCAGAGGGCAAAAGTGCTCCTGCCCAAGTTTCGCCTCGAGACGGCGGCGCTTCATCCTGAAAGTCCTTTCCTTATTTTTTCTAGGTAAAAATGACTTATATACCAGAAGAGGGGCACCGGAGGTGGGCTGAGGAGGGCACTGCCCACCATGGTGCGCCTGGGCTCCCTGGCGCTCCTAGGTGGGTTGTGCCCACCTGGTGGGCCCCCTCTGGTAGTTATTTGCTCCAATAATTCTTATTTATTCCATAAAAATTCCTCGTGAAGTTTCAGCTCATTTGGAGTTGTGCAGAATAGGTAGCCTGACGTAGCTTTTTCAGGTCCAGATTTCCAGCTGCCAGAATTCTCCCTCTTTGTGTGAACCTTACATATTATGAGAGAAAAGGCATTAGAATTACTCCAAAAAGCATTATTATGCATAAAAACATCATAAATAACAGTAGGAAAACATGATGCAAAATGGACGTATCAATAACCTATTTGTGCACACTGGTAACTTTGACCTTATTGCCCTGATAATTTTTTTGGTTTCCTCCCTTGTGAAATTCAGTATCTTTTTTACCTTGGTAATTTTGTTCTTTCTGCCCTGCCAAGCTTACTGCCTTTTAATTGCAGCTGCTATTCCCTGCTTTGCAAAAGTTGGGTGGCGGTCCAAATGACGGACATTGGTATGTGTTGTCACTCAATCTCAGGGCGAAACGGTACGAAGTTCTAGATTCATTGCGCAAACAAGACCGTCCTTCTCTTATTGAGCATGCGACAAAATACATGAACGCTATAAAGAAGGCTTGGTTGATAAATTACAAGGACTCGCATAAGCAAATTCAGGACTATGAACTTGTGTACATTGATGTGATGAAACAGGATAATGGGTTAGTTGTGGATTATTCACCCTCTTTTACACCTCACTATATATTCTGATCACTGTTTTTTTTGACCGTTCACAACCTCAATCAAGCTGATTGTGGCTTGTTTTTCATCACAAATGTTTTCAGCACCGATTGTGGATTTTTCGCCTGCACGTATCTTGAGGTGTGGGATGGAAAAAATATCCCGGCCTTAACTCAAGAACAAATTCCAGCTCTCAAGAAAATTCTGACATTGAGGTGGTTAAATCATGATCAAAACAAATGCACACAGTGGCGTTATCATCTATTTGGCAGCGGATGATGAGGTGAGAATTGTTTACGAATGTGTTGTTATACTTTGTTTAGTTGCATTAGAGGCACATCATCACAGGTATATCTTCATGTGAAGGTTGGTAACTGATGGTGTCACATTGTGATAACTTTCACCAAACTGTCCTGATAACTTTTTACATGAATCTGTCATGATAATGTCATGTAGCAAAGTGTTGACATGCTATTTTACTATAGTATACAAATCCATTAACCAGATGATAAATTCATTGCCAGTCATTATAAATTGGATCACATTTCTTATTTGATAACTGCGAGCATCTTGGTTGACGACCGGGATTTCTTGCTTCTAACTTTTATAAGCCCAAGCAGTCGTATTTTTTGTTCATAACTAATACAATGCAGTGCCGGTAGCTTACAAAATGTAGATATAAATTCTTTTGGTTTACAAATCTATGACAACTTCATTATACAGTGCTGGTAACTGGCATAGCAGGGTGCTGATAGCTTGCATAAAATATAGATATAAAAATCTTGTATTACAAATCCATGACAACTTCATCATACAATGCTGGTAACTGGCACAGCAGGGGGCTGATAGCTTGCACATTATGGTCCATGAAGAGAATGTAGCCACCATCTTCCCATTTTCAAAGCACCTTCTTCATTTATCTTGCCTGGGGAGAATTGCATTTGCGTTTGTCGTGGTCCAGGCTCCCGCACACACCACATTTCCTTTTTGACTTGGGCTTCGCAATGTCAAAACCTGACTGCTTCCTTTTTGACTTTGGCAGCCCCTTCATTGTAGTCTTGGGAGGGTCTAGTATTATCTTTGTGTTTGAGGATGGAGCTGCATCAGGATGTGGGGGCTGGATGACAAAAGCATGATTGTTTTTGCTAGCATGTATCGTCACAGGCACACTTTCTTGCTGTGTGGCGGGGTTCTCCTGTCGCTGTGCATTAGTGGCACTTGTTTGCTGTGTGGGAGGGGGGGGGGGGGGGTTCTCCTGTTGTTGTGCATTGGGGGCGATTTGGTGCTGTGTGGCGGAGTTGTCTTCATTCACCCGTCCCACAGGTATCGAGCAGGGATCTGGTTGTCCTTGAAACAATCCTTTTGCTTCTTCCTTTTCCTTTCTTGCTTTTTTAAGTTGACTATTCTTCAGGGTTTCAAGCTCCTCCCTGAAATTATACAGGTGTTTTCTTGCCAATCTGGTTCCATCATCTGTTAGGCAATCATCTTTGGCTGATGCCTTAAATTATTTTAGAATTGACATATATCGCATGATGCTTTTCCCCTCCTCTGGCATCGACTTCTTAACTGTTGGCTGTTCGAAATCAGGTTGAATAAGATCCTCCTCTGGATCCCAAGTCCACCTCTTTAGGATGTACTTTTCAGGTATCTCGTACACCCCAATCTGGTCCATCACTCGTAGTATGTGTGTGCACAGTAGTCCATCACGATCAAACTTGCAGTAAGAACACAAGTATGTCCCTTCATCCATGTTTGCTTGCACATGGTAGTCCTTGTCCCCATATTTTGGTATTATCCCCCGTACTGAGCTGACCTTGAAGGTACCATCATCCAATGTGTCGCATCTGTAGGCTGATTTCACCTTCATGTCTACCTAGAACTTGCATAACAGGTTATGTGTGTACAGCCCCCGCACCTGCAACTCCAGCGGGTTCATCGAGTACATTTCGGTTTCTTTGTACACTATTTCCAACTGCTCTTTTGACATGCTAGCCATCACCTTATCCTGTATCGCAGTGTACTATTGTGCGAATTCGACCAGTGAGTTGTTTGGGTTGACATACTTCTTGAGCACAGAGTTAAACCCCTCACTTCTTGCCGTGGTCTGCAAGGACGGAAAAAAATAGTGCATATAGTATGTCGGGACCCAACACTTCCTGTTTTCCCACAGCCAATGGAAATGCTCGTTGTCGGTTTGGCCATACGCTTCCATCATCACCCACCATTTGTGTTCAAACTCCTCAACTGCATTCAAAACATAAACATGGTAACATCAGGTCTTGAAGGGTGGTAACCTTAGTACATACAGATTGGTAACTAAAACACCATAGTTGTTGATAATTCTATGACACACACTTGTTTATTTTAGTTCATGCAACATGGTAAGTACATTTGCACATATGATGATTTTTTTCCACGACGAATACCACTCGGTGTCTGTAGTCCAAGCATCTTTTCAACGAACAAAAAACAAAATTCCTTTGAATCACAACTAGTTGGGGATGCAAAGTTATTTTGTAACTAGTGGGGCGTACAACCGAAATGCGTGCAACAAACATGTTAGGTTCAGTATAGAAAATAATGGAGGTAACTTTGTTATAATTCTCTGGTAACTTTAAGGTAGTAAGGGTGGGAAGTAAAATACCAGTCAAGTTGTTGTCAACACAATCCTTGAATGCCTTGTTTAGTGGCTCATCGTCAGCCATCAGCTTCCCAAGCTTCTCCTGGGCTTTTTTCATTATATGCCAGCGGTAATTCCTGTGTACTATCCCGATGAACACCTCATCAATAGCACTCCTCATCGCAAAATCTTGATATGTTATTATGTTGTTTGGCGCAATTCCACCCATTGCATGCAAGAATGCATTAAACAGCCACACAAAGTTAGCAGATAGTTCGTTTTGAACAAATCCACAACCAAACTGGATTGACTGCCCATGGTTATTAATGCCAATGAAGTGCGCACAGGGCGTCATGTACATGTTTGTCATGTATGTTGTGTCGAATGAGATGACATCATTGTATCTAGCATATGCCCTGCGCGACGCACCATCTATCCAGAACAAATTTTCCACTCTGTCCTCGTCATCAAGCTTTATTCTCCAATAGAAATCTGGATCTTGTGCCTTCATATCTTGGAAGTATGAGATTGTGCTTACCACATCAGCGTGGCGGTACTCCATGCGGAATTTAGCTCGCTGGTTTGCGATGTCCTTTGTCGTGTATGGTACATCTTTAGGAGAGCCGTAGAACCATGCCATTAGTTGCATCTATCTTGCTGTCTCTATGTTGCATCCGTGCAATATCTTCAAGAAGTCCTGCTCATACTTGGGAATGTTCCTATGTGATGATAGGAACTTTGTCAGGGACGGCTTTTTGATTAGAGGGTGGTTGTGGTCGTCGTTGAATCGTTTGGCTCTCCACCACGCATCCGTGTGTGTAATGTAAAGGTGGGCCGGACATCCCGACCTCACAACCTTCCCTCTTTTCCTCTTCTTCATGATGCCTTTTGGGTTCTGCACATCCTGTGTCTCCTTTTTTTTGGCTTTCTGCTTTTCCCACAAACCAAGAGGACTCTGCTCACAGTCTCGCCTTTAATTGTTTTCCTGTATTCCAGCCTTATCCCAAACACATGTCTAAGCGCATATTGCTTGTAGTGATCATAAGCTTCCTCATAAGTGTCAAACTTCATCGTTTCATCAGAAGGCTTCGGTGTTGAGTTGGCCTCGGTGTTTTTGTCTCCCTGATCAGCATTCACCCCTCCTGTTTCTGGACTCGCTGGCTCACTGACTGACTAATTAAAGAAGCTTCCCCCCCTATGCTGCTAGTAGTCAGTTCTTTGCTTGGCTCTCAGACCATTGTCTTGCTTCTAGATGTACCACCTGTAATGTTTTTGAAGATGTTAGTTTGTGTGGTAATTCTGGACACCAAAATGTGTGGTAACTTGCACTCCATTGGCTTGGTAAAGTTTGCATGCAGTAAGCTGTTTTTGTAGTTGTAAACTAAAAGCATGGTAATTGTAATACAGATTGCATGATAATTTGTATGCAGCGAGTGTGTTAATTGTACCAAATTTCATGGTAACTGGTGTGCATTAAGCATGGTGATTGTTGAACTAATGCATGGTGAATGTGGTAGTTGTAAACAAAATAGTTGGTAATTGCAATTCAAGTTGGATGGTAACCTGGCTGTGTATAAAAATGTGGTAGCATGGTAAATATTTTACCTTCGTCTGTTTTGTTGATGTTGGCAGAACCAAAGCTTGCAGTGTGTGCATCCTCACACTGTTGGTTTGTCCCCACAGCACTCATCATGATATCCACATTAACCCCCGTTGTCCTGCGCCATTTTTGTGTTGCAGCACCTGCTAGCACATATAATCGCATACACCAATTCCACATTTCCAAGCAATATTGATTATTTTTTCACAACAAATATTAATTTTTTCTTTTTTTTTGCACTGATTACTTCATTTTTAATAACAGGTATCATTTTGGGTGTAACCAGCGTATGAGAGTATGACAGCGATAGTATCTACAACCTCATTTCATCAACATCAGTTCTTATCAATCAATTCTGATTGCAACAATGTAAATCAACACATGGTATTCTTGTAGTGTTTTAGCACCTTGGTTCTGTGTGCATCCATGTGCTGATAAGTGTTGGTATAGAGTTTTTCTGGTAAATTCTTCTGAATTAGCATGATAAATTGTTCTAACATGGGTTTGTTGTGTCCTGTCTGTTTGTTCACATACACTAATGGTTCTTGAATAAAAAAAGATTTTTTACGGTGAATAAGTGTTAAAGGATGCTTTTTTCATTTTTTATTTTTTTATACTGATTACTCAGTGCATAAACTTTGGTAATCTATATTGATTGGAAATGGTAACTCAATTATTAATGAGAAAATTCATACATTGAGGTCCTTCGTACATCTAGTTTTAACATGCTTCAAAAAAGATAGCTTATTAGAATCATGATGGTAACCTATATGGATTATGATGGTAACTCAATGACGAGGAATGAAAGAACTAAGGAACTAATGTAGAATTAGTAGGCTAGGAAAATGGATCACTTTTACCAACTTTTTGGCTTTAAAAAAGGCAACCTAATACAATCTTGTTGGTAACCTGACTGAATTTGAATGGTAACTCAATTATGACGGAGGAATTCCACACTTGTAGTAAAAGGGCTATCTTTTTTTGCATCTTATTGGCTTTGTTCTTATCCCATGGATTTTTTGCCTTGATTTCCTTGGTATGAAATGAAAATGCAGCATGTGTGGAGGTTGAATCACTTACCTCCTTGATTGTTTGCCTGATTATGGCAAAATTCAGACGAACTGGGGTAATTGCTTCCGTAGCATGTGGTAAGCCTTGTGATGATGATGTGGTAAACCAGGCCCTCTCTCAAATCCTTGTGTTTGGGAGTGTTCTTGGTGGATCAGATCGGGGGCGCTGGTGGTTGGCGATGGAGGCACATCGGGGGCGCAGGTCATCGGCGATGGAGGCGCGTCAGGGAGAGAGGAGAATAGATCGGGGGCAGGTGGGTGTTTCTTGCGATGGAGGTAAGAAACTGGGGTTTTTGGGGTGGTAAGTCACGTGCGAGGACAAGGTGGGCCAGAGGTGCTGTTTTTTTGTTGGGCCGCATGTGCTGCGCGTGCTGGGCCTTGAAAAGGAAGGCTTGGTCATCGTCGGTTGCCCTGGCGAAGCGGGTCGCGCGGGAGGGAGGTGGGGTGACGATCGTGCGGATCTAATGCTTAATGTCCAGTCGATTGGTCGTTAGTCGCGTCAACTTGAAAAATGATCACCATTTATTTTTAAAATGTTCACCATGTTTTTATAAAATTGTTCATCGTGTTTCAAAACATGTATTTTCAAAAATGTTCATCATGTTTTAAAAAAATGGTCATGATTGTGTATCTGAAGATTGGTCACCGTGTTTAAAAAATTTGATGACTTCTTTTCTACATGAACATTTTTATAAATAGATATCAATTTTAAAAAATGGCGAATACTTTTTAAATTGATGACTATGTATTTACAACATGTGGACACATTTAAAAAAAGAAATCAACATTCTTGAGAATCAAGTTTTCACGTATCTCAAAAATATATTCTTGTATTTTACCTGTAATAATAGAGGGGAAAAAGAAACATAAATGAAGAAAGGAAAAGTGCATGCCATTGCAAGGAAGTTTTCCCGAGCTAGCAACATATTAAGACAGGTCCACGGGAATCTCGGTGTTGGCCACCCACACAGTCAGTCTCTTGGCATAACCTGCATAGTTGTTCACATAATTCAACGTTAATTCCTATCATTTTTGTCCCTTAACCTTAGGTGGCTAGGAAAAAATCTCCCCGCAAGATTCACCAGCGAGCCCGTCGATTCGCCTTCCCTCTGTCTGCCATTTCAGCGGCTGGTGGTGGGGGGAGGAATCCCGGTGCCTATGCTCTGGTTAGTAGCTTAGGTTAGGGTTTTTTAGCCCTCGCATGTGGGACGCTCAGGCAGATTGCGACGCTTCTTCTTTGAGTTTGTATTTCGGGCTCTGATCCTCCTCGAGTTCGTCCATATGGACATAGTCGATGTATCTCCAATGTAGTTTCTTGCCGTCTCCTTGGGGCGGTGAGGTTAGATTCTCTCGTCATATGACGACGAAGGTTGTCAGAATCATGATTTTGAATCAGATCGGAGCTCTGATGGTAGGATCACAATCGTAGAAGCTTAACTATCAGGATAATAGAAAGATAGATTCTATGAGCTAAAATCATAGAATCAGAGGCGTCAGTTTGGATGGTAAAGTCAAAGAATCGTATAACAGAATCATGATTCTAACAACCTTGGTGACAAGATTTGATGTCAGATGCTTCAGATTTAGTGGCGACGAATGCAGCTCCAGGGCACTCGTCCTTAGGGACACATGCATGAATACTTCTCGGCTGTCATCGACAAGGTCAAGCGGACTCCGGTAGGGGCGCTGTCATGGGTGTAAGTCTGACAATAGTGTATAGGGGCACGAACTAGAGGGTAGAGCCTAGCTACGGCGCAGTTGTTACACTCGGATTTACGAGTTCAGGCCTGCTACTTGTGAGCTACGTTGGGATTTCCCCGAAGAGGAGAGGATGATGCAGTATAGTAGAGATAAGTATTTCCCTCAGTTATGAAACCAAGGTTATCAATCCAGTAGGAGAACCAAGGAACACTATGTAAACAGCACCTGCACACAAACAACAAATACTTACAACCCAGCGCGTAGAGGGGTTGTCAATCCCTTAATGGTTACAAGCAAGATTAGATTGTATAGGTTTTGATAGATAGATCTGACAAAAATACAAGATAAAATAAATAAAAGAAAATTGCAGCAAGGTATTTTTAGTTTTAATATATGATAAAAGGTAGACCCGGGGGCTATAGTTTTCACTAGAGGCTTCTATCGAGAAAATAGCATACGGTGGGTAAACAAATTACTGTTGAGCAATTGATAGAAAAGAAAATAATTATGACGATATCCAAGGCAATGATCAAATATATAGGCATCACATCCGAGATTAATAAACCCAAACGATTCTGCATCTACTACTATTACTCCACACATTGACCGCTATCCAGCATGCATCTAGTGTATTAAGTTCATGGAAAAATGGAGTAATGCTTTAAGCAAGATGACATGATGTTGACAAGATAAACTCACGTATGAATACACCCCATATTTTTACCCTTAATAGCAACGATACATACGTGTCATGTCCCCTTCTGTCACTGGGATTGAGCACCGCAAGATCGAACCCCTTACAAAGCACCTCTTCCCATGGCAAGATAAATCAATCTAGTTGGCCAAACCAAACCAATAATTCGGAGTAGAAATACGAAGCTATATTAATCATGCATACAAGTGTTCAGTGAAAACTCAAATAATATTCATGGATAGAACTGATCATAAACTCACAATTCATCGGATCTCAACAAACACACCGCAAAAAGTCATTACATCAAATAGATCTCCAAGAACAACAAGGAGAACATTGTATTGAGAATTAAAAAGAGACAAGAAGCCGTCTAGCTACTAACTATGGACCCATAGGTCTATGGTGAGAGGCAGCATGTATGATGAAGAACCCCTTCATGACCGTTTCCCCCTCCGGCAGAGTGCCAGAAAGGGTCCCTAGATGGGATCTCTCGAGAACAGAGGCTTGCGGCGGCGGAAAAAGTATTTCGTGGACTCCCCGGTAGGTTTCCTGATTTTAGAGTATTTATAGAGGCGGAGTTAGGTCAAACGGAGGCTCGTGGGCCCCACTACCCACTAGGGCATGCCAGAGGCCCTTGGCACGCCTTGGTGCCTAGTGGGCCACTCCTTCGTCTTCTCGTGTCTCCCGAAGCTTCCAGGCTCTCTTATCGCCAGGAAAAAATCTCCTAAAAGTTTCATGGCATTTGGACTTTGTTTGGTATTAATTTTCTTCAAAGTCAAAAACAACGAAAAAAACAACAACTGGCACTGGGAACTAATTAGTAGGTTAGTCCCAAAAACTGATATAAAATTGCTTGTAAATGTATATAAAACATCCAAGATTGATACTATAATAGCATGGAAAAATAAAAAAGTATACATACGTTGGAGACGTATCAAGCATCCCCACGCTTAATTCATGCTCGTCCTCGAGTAGGTAAATGATAAAAACATAATTTTTGATGTGGAATGCTACCTATCATATTCACCATACAATCTTTTCTTTTATACCATGGACATTTGGACTTGAATGATTCAAAGCAATAGTCTATAATTTGACATGAAGACATCAATATGCAAGCATATCAACAAGCAACCATGTCTTTCAAAATATCAACGCTAAAGAAAGTTATCCCTAGCCCATTATGCTCAATCATTGATCCATTCATGAAACACACTCAAATATTAGTTATATCCAATGCACAAGTATGACAATAGTGTTCCCAAGTTGGTGCTTTATAAGAGAAGATGAAGACTCAAAATTAAAATAAAAATTGCATAAAAGCAAATAGAAAGCCGTTCACAGAGGGAAGTAGAGATTTGTAGAGGTGCCAGAGCTCATAGCTTAAATTGAGAGATAAAATTATTTTGAAAGGCATGCTTTTCCTGTCAACGAAAATGACCGAGAATTCCCAATATCTTCCATGCTAGATAAATCATAGGCGGTTCCCAAATAGAAAGTAAAGTTTATTTCCTTTCCATCATTCTTACACAATCCAGGGCTAGCTGTATCCACAGGTGCCTTAGATACCAACACTTTCCAAGGAGTTTATTATTTAACAACATATTTTTTTTCATTTCGGGACTGGGCATCCCTATTACCTGCCACACTCTCGTGCAATGACAAGTGAATAAACACTCATCGTGAGAATAACATACCTAGCATGGAAAATATTGGCCACCCCCTGCCGCTTCATGAGCGGTACAGGCACACAAAATGGAAATTCATTTTGAATATTAGAGTTGGCACATGCAAATTTACTTGGAACGGCATGGAAATACCGCATATAGGTAGGTATGGTGGACTCATTTGACACAACTTTGGTTTAAGGAGTTGGATGCACAAGCAGCATTCCCGCTTAGTACAAATGAAGGCTAGCAAATAGATTGAGAAGCGACGAACCAAAAACCAAAAACGGTCATAAACATGCATTAAACATAACTAACACTGAATAATGAACCACAAGTAGGATATAACTTCATTGCATAACTATTGACTTTCGTGCTTTCATAGGGAATCACAAACCTTAACACCAATATTCTTACTAAAGCATAATTACTCACCAACATGACTCACATATCACTATCTCCATATCGCAAAACTATTGTAAGGAATCAAGTTTATAATATCCAATGATCTTGATCAAAGTTTTTATTATATCCCTCTTGAATATTCATCACTTTGGGACCAAATTCATATCTCGTGCAATACCATTGCTATTATCAACTCTAAAAAAGATTTAAGTGAAGCACGATAGCACAAATATTTCTTCAAAATTTATCATATCAACTCTCAAAATAATATAAGTGGAGCATGAGAGTGCATTTCTTCAAAATTTATCAACTCCCAAAATAATTTAAGTGAAGCATAAGAGCATATTTCTTCAAAATTAAATCACCACCGTGCTCAAAAAGATTTAAGTGAAGCACATAGAACAATTGCCTAGCTCAAAACATTTAAGTGAAGCACATAGAGCAATTCTAAAAAATCATAATAAACTTATGGCTCTCTCAAAAAGGTGTGTTCAGTAAGGATGATTGTGACAAACTAAAAAGCAAAGCAAACAAAGACTCATATCATACATGACACTCCAAGCAAAACTCATGATATGTGACGAATAAAAATATTGCTCCAAGTAAAATTACTGATGGTCGTTAGAAGAAAGAGGGGATGCCTTCCAGGGCATCCCCAAGCTTAGTTGCTTGGGAGTCCTTGAATATTACCTTGGGCTGCCTCGGGCATCCCCAGTCTTAGGCTCTTGTCACTCCTTATTCCTTCATCCATCATGATTTCACCCAAAACTTGAAAACTTCAATCACACAAAACTTAACAAAACCTCGTGAGATCCATTAATATAAGTAAACAAATAACTACTTTAAGTACTGGTGCAAACCCATTCATATTTTGTTATTGCATTATACCTACTGTATTCTAACTTTAACATGGCTGATACCCCCCGATACAATCCATAGATTCATCAAAATAAGCACACAATGCAACAAAAACAGAATCTGTCAAAAACAGAACAGTCTGTAGAGATCTGAATATTTCTCATACTTATGTAACTCTAAAAATTATGAACAATTAGGACGATGTGGGATATTTTTATACCAATTATGTGGAAAAAAACCAGAGCAAAAACATGTTTTTGTGGACTTACAAAATTCTAGAACTGGGCGCGAAAGTTTCTGTTTTTTCCACAGAATCAAGTCAACTATCATCCAACATAATCCTAAAGGCTTTACTTGGCACAAACACTAATTAAAACATAAGAGCGCAATCATAAAAGTAGCAAAATTATGTGAACCAAAAAAAAGTAAACAAGAAAAATTAAGATAACTATTGGGTTGCCTCGCAACAAGCGCTATTGTTTTATGCCCCTAGCTAGGCATAATGCATAGTTTCAAGTATTTTCATCTTTCTTCTTTTCAAAAGATGTGTTTTCATCAGGAGGTTTTTCAAAAATAACATGAAACACATCGTCCATAGAAATTATAGCATTAGCAAGTTGCCCATCTGCAAACCCCCCTTGATTACCGGCTACAATCCAAGAGTATTGTTGGTTAACATCATTGAAAACTTGTTGAATCATACTTAAAGGAGGGACTTCCTTTTTAATATTATCATCAAAGATGCAATCATTTCGAAATATATGCCTTAACATATAATCACTATTATAAAGGATCTCATCTATTACCATTTTTTCATGGTTCATACCATAAAAATCAAAGATCTCTCTAGCTTCTCGCACTATGTGATCAAATTCATTCATGAGGACAAGGGTAGCTATCTTTTTAGCCCTAGGATTTTTTATAACTGGCAACTCATAAAATAATCTTTGCAAAGTAGGATGGGTTCAAATAAATCTTCTCTCAAGTTTAAGAACAAGTGCGGAAATAGCATCGGCATAAGTTTTGGTTCTTTTAAGTATAGGGGTGTCATCACAAGCCAAAGTCCCAATGCAATAAAAGAATTCTAGGATGACACTTTTTCCTATAGCATTCCCTTGTCCAAACACAAAAGTTTTAGCATCAAGATTGGCAGAACCTCCAATTTAAGGAGTTGTACCATCATCCGTTTCTGCCATACCGAAATCACTCACGATGACGGTTCAAAACATGTAAAAAGGCAAATGAAAATTATTTTTGTAAAACTTTTTAGAAGTGGGGGAGATGAAAACGAGAGGCAAATGGAAAATAAAGTAATTGCAAGGAGATGAAAGTTTATGCGTAGGAACTTGATAGATGTTGATGATGTCTCCCGGGCAATGGCGCCAGAAATTCTTCCTACTACTTGTGAGCTGCGTTGGGATTTCCTCGAAGAGGAGAGGATGATGCAGTACAGTAGAGATAAGTATTTTCCTCAGCTATGAAACCATGGTTATCAATCCAGTAGGAGAACCAAGCAACACTATGTAAACAGCACCTGCACAGAAACAAGAAATACTTGCAACCCAACACGTAGAGGGGTTGTCAATCCCTCAACAGTTACGAGCAAGTAATTGTATAGGTTTTGATAGATAGATCTGACAAAAATACAAAATAAAATAAATAAAATAAAATTGCAGCAAGGTATTTTTAGTTTTAATATATGATAAAAGATAGACCCGAGGGCCATAATTTTCACTAGAGCCTTCTCTCGAGAAAATAGCATACGGTGGGTAAACAAATTACTATTGAGCAATTGATAGAAAAGCAAATATTTACGACGATATCCAAGGCAATGATAAAACATATAGGCATCACGTGTGAGATTAGTATGCCGAAACGATTCTGCATCTACTACTATTACTCCACACATCAACCGCTATCGAGCATGCATCTAGTGTATTAAATTCATGGAAAAACGGATTAATGCTTTAAGCAAGATGACATGATGTAGACAAGATAAACTCACGTATGAATAAACCCTATCTTTTTACCCTTAATAGCAATGAAACATATGTGTCAAGTCCCCTTCTGTCACTGGGATTGAGCACCACAAGATCGAACCCATTACAAAGCACCTCTTCCCATGGCAAGATAAATGAATCTAGTTGGCCAAACGAAACCAATAAATCAGAGAAGAAATACGAAACTATATGAATCATGCATAAAAGAGTTCAGAGAAAACTCAAATAATATTCGTGGATAGATCTGATCATAAACTCACAATTCATCGGATCTCAACAAACACACCGCAAAAAGTCATTACATCAAATAGATCTCCAGGAACAATAAGGAGAACATTGTATTGAGAATCAAAAAGAGAGAAGAAGCCATCTAGCTACTAACTATGGACCTGTAGGTCTATGGTAAACTACTCACGCATCATCGGAGGGGCAGCAAGGATGATGAAGAACCCCTCCGTGATCGTTTCCCCCTTCGGCAGAGTGCCAGAAAGGGTCCCCAGATGGGATCTCTCAAGAACAGAGGCTTGCGATGGTGGAAAAAGTATTCCGTGGACTCCCCTGTAGGTTTCCTGATTTTAGAGTATTTATAGAGGCGGAGTTAGGTCAAATGGAGGCTCTTGGGATCCACTACCCACCAGGGCATGCTAGAGGCCCCTGGCGCACCCTGGTGCCTAGTGGGCCATTCCTTTGTCTTCTCGTGGCCTCCCGAAGCTTCCAGGGTCTCTTATCGCCAGAAAAAAATCTCCAAAAATGTTCGTGGCATTTGGACTTCGTTTGGTATTTATTTTCTGCAAAGTAAAAAACAAGCAAAAAACAGCATCTGGCACTGGGCACTAAGTTAGTAGGTTAGTCCCAAAAAATGATATAAAGTTGCTTGTCAATATATATAAAACATCCAAGATTGATACTATAATAGCATGGAACAATAAAAAATTATAGATACGTTGGAGACGTATCAAGGCCCCTTGCAGAGGAGGTAATAGCCCTACATCTTGGTGCTCTAGAGCTGTTGATTGAGTGTATGGTTTACAAAGAATGCAAACCCTTGTTATGGAGCTGAGGTGTGGCTTATATAGAGTCTGCCAGGTCCCCATGAATGCCTCCATAACCAAGGGTTAAAGAGAGGGTTTAAGTGCGCCAGCTACTCGTAACGGGCGCACTAACTACAGTTGATGAGGGCGGACGCACGTCCTGACCGTTGCCATCCCGGTGGTCTTCTGGCCTTCTTCACTCGGAGTTGCGATGCTCTTATCGAGTGAATAATCCGGTCGACTGAAGAGTTGTCCACCGAGTGGTTAATTGCCTTCTGAGTGAATGTCAGGTTGCAAAATGTATAGCCATTGGTCTAACCTTGGGACCCAGCTTAAGGTGCTTGGTGTCCTAGGGTAGGTTCTGTAGGTCAGGCCTGTTACCCTATCCCTAGTACATGTCCTCATCATTAGCCCCCAAATCAGTCGAGGTTAAGCAGCTTGAGTTGATACGAATTTCCAGGGGCGTTGAGCACTTCGGATGCGCTCGAGAGCTCCCACTAGTCATTCATCGACTTCGCCAACGCACGATACCTTGACGGATTCTAGACCATATGCTGAACGAGTGAAAGTCCTCTTGCGATCTCGAGTGAGACGTGAAGTGACTCCGCCCGAGTGTAATGAGCCACTGCGTGTCGGGTGGCAGAACTGATCTGAGCATTTTTGGAATGTCTTTAAAGGGCGAGCAATTGGATCATCGGATCTCGGATTCTGGGGGATTTGAAATCAGATATGGGCGCATGCGAACGGTTGCGACATGGTGAGTGGGGAAAGCGGGGCGAGACACCTCGATTTTCACCTCACTTTTCACCACATATAGCACGATCTCCGCCGGCGATATTCGAGGCAATCTGCAGGCCCGGGAGCCAACGGCGTGGATCTATAGGTGGAGAGGCTGGTGATATAAAAGGCCTCCAAGCCGAAGATGGAGAGAGAGAGAGCCAGATCCCCTTTTCTTCGTCTTCTCCAGTCTTCCAATCTTTCCCTCCGCTCCCACTCTGCGCAAGCTTGCTCGATGCTGGGGCACCCTGTCACGATGGCAAAGGACAAAATGACAAAGATGGAGTGCGTGAAGAAGGCGGCGAAAGGGAAGAGAGTGTCGAGCTCCAGGGTTGCGCCCCCGCGCGGGTGGATCCAGGGCGATTGGCTTCCACCGACCACCACGGCGGAGGACATCGACGGACTCATCGTCGATGGGCTGGGGCGCGACGGGAGGTGGAGGATGCCAGAGGAGGGGGAGATTGAACCTGCGCCATGCCTCGGGGAGCGCGTGCTTGCTACTTCTTGAGCTTGCGTTGGTTTTTCCCATGAAGAGGAAAGGGTGATGCAACAAAGTAGAGATAAGTATTTCCCTTAGTTTGAGAACCAAGGTATCAATTCAGTAGGAGGTACAAGTAAGTCTCCAATCTATGCACCTGCACAAACAATCAAACATTTGCACCCAACGCGATAAAGGGGTTGTCAATCCCTTCATGGTCACTTGCAAGGATGAGGTCTGATAGAGATAGATATAAAAGATTACTAAAACATAAAACAAAGTAAAAACAAGTAAATTGCAGCGAGGTATAGATCTGAAAATATATGATGGAAAATAGACCCGGGGGCCATATGTTTCACTAGAGGCTTCTCTCTTGAAGAAAGCATATGGTGGGTAAACAAATTACTGTTGAGCAATTGATATAAAAACGCAAAGTTATGATGATATCTAAGGCAATGATCATGAATATAGGCATCACGTCCGTGATAAGTAGACCGAAAAAATTCTGCATCTACTGCTATTACTCCACACATTGACCACTATCCAGCATGCATCTAGAGTATTAAGTTCATAAGAACAGAGTAATGCCTGAAGTAAGATGACATGATGTAGAGGGATAAACTCAAGCAATATGATATAAATCCCATCTTTTTATCCTTGATGGCAACAATGCAATACGTGCCTCACTACCCCTACTATGTCACTGGGTGAGGACACCACAAGATTGAACCCAAAACTAAGCACCTCCCCCATTGCAAGAAAAACCAATCTAGTTGGCCAAACCAAATCGATAGTTCGAAGAGAAATACAAAGATATCAAATCATGCATATAAGAATTCAGAGGAGACTCAAATAATATTCATAGATAACCTGATCATAAATCCACAATTCATCGGATCTGAACAAACACACCGCAAAAAAGTATTACATCGAATAGATCTCTAAGAACATCGAGTAGAACATTGTATTGAAGATCAAAGAGAGAGAAGAAGCCATCTAGCTACTAGCTATGGACCCGTAGGTGTGTGGTAAACAACTCACGCATCATCGGAAGGGCAGCAAGGTTGATGTAGAGGCCCTCCATGATCGAATCCCCCTCCGGCAAATCGCCGGAAAAGGCCCCAAGATGGGCTCTCATGGGAACAGAGGCTTGCGGCGGCGGAAAAGTATTTTGGTGGATGCTTCTGTTGGTTTGGGAATATTTTGGAATTGATAGGCCAAGGATTAGGGTGAGGAGACTCCCGAGGGGCCCACAAGCCAGGGGGCGCGCCCTAGAGTTTTGTGGCCTCCTCGGGACTCCTCTGGCCCTCTCCCCAAATCTTCTGGGTTTCTTTTGGTCCAAGAAAAATTATCGCGAAAGTTATATTCCGTTTGGACTCCGTTTGATATTCCTATCTGAAAAAGGTAAAAATAAGGAAAAAACAGAAACTGGCACTGGGCTCTAGGTTAATAGGTTAGTCTGAAAAATAATATAAAATAGCATATTAATGCATATAAAACATCCAAAACAGATAATATAATAGCATGGAACAATAAAAAATTATAGATACGTTGGAGACGTATCAAGCATCCCCAAGATTAATTCCTGCTCGTCCTCGAGTAGGTAAATGATAAAAATAGAATTTTTGATGCGGAATGCTACATAACATATTTATCCATGTAATTTTCTCTATTGTGGCATGAATGTTCAGATCCATAAGATTCAAAAAAAAGTTTAATATTGAAATAAAAACAATAATACTTGAAGCATACTAATAAAGCAATCATGTCTTCTCAAAATAACATGGCCAAAGAAAGTTATCCCTACAAAATCATATGGTCTGGCTATGCTCCATCTTCATCATACAAAGTATTTCATCATGCACAACCCCGATGACAAGCCAAACAATTGTTTCATACTTTTAGTGTTCTCAAACTTTTCAACTTTCACGCAATACATGAGTGTGAGCCATGGATATAGCACTATAGGTGGAATAGAATATGGTGGTTGTGGAGAAGACAAAAAGATGGGGAAAGTCTCACATCAACTAGGCAAATTAATGGACTATGGAGATGCCCATCAATTGATATCGATGCAAGTGAGTAGGGATTGCCGTGCAATGAATGCACTAGAGCTATAAGTGTATGAAAGCTCAAAAAGAAAATAAGTGGGTGTGCATCCAACTTGCTTGCTCATGAAGACCTAGGGAAATTTGAGGAAGCCCATCATTGGAATATACAAGCCAAGTTCTATAATGAAAAATTCTGACTAGTATATGAAAGTGATAACATAAGAGACTCTCTATCATGAAGAACATGGTGCTACTTTGAAGCACAAGTGTGGAAAAGGATAGTAACATTGTCCCTTCTCTCTTTTTCTCTCTTTTTTTTTCTTTTTTTTCTCTTTTTTTTTTCTTTTGGGCTCTTTGGCCTCTTTTTTTTTTCTCTTTTTTTTGTTGGGCTCTTTGGCCTCTTTTTTATTTATTTAAAGTCCGGAGTCTCATCTCTACTTATGGGAGAATCATAGCCTCCATCATCCTTTCCTCACATGGGACAATGCTCTAATAATGATAATCATCACACTTTTATTTACTTACAACTCAAGAATTACAACTCAATGCTAGAACAAAATATGACTCTATATGAATGCCTCATGCATATGAGAACAATATGACAATGATGGTGTGTGTCATAATAAATGGAACGGTGGAAGTTGCATGGCAATATATCTCGGAATGGCTATGGAAATGCCATAATAGGTAGGTATGGTGGCTGTTTTGAGGAAGGGTATACGGTGGGTTTAATGCACCGGCGAAAATTGCACGGTACTAGAGGGGATAGCAATGGTGGAAGGGTGAGAGTGCGTATAATCCATGGTCTCAACATTAGTCATAAAGAACTCACATACTTATTGCAAAAGTTTATTAGCCATCGAAACAAAGTACTAATACGCATGCTCCTAGGGGGATAGATTGGTAGGAAAAGACCATCGCTCGTCCCCAACCGCCACTCATAAGGAAGACCATCAGAAAATAAATCATGCTCTGACTTCATCACATAATGGTTCACCTTACGTGCATGCTACGGGAATCACAAACTTTAACACAAGTATTTCTACCAATCCAAAATTACTCACTAGCATGACTCTAATATCACCATCTTCATATCTCAAAACAAATGCAAGGAATCAAACTTCTCTTATATTCAATGCTCTTTATATGAAAGTTTTTATTATATCCCTTTTGGATGCCCATCATATTAGGACTAAATTCATAACCTAGGCAAATTACCTTGCTGTTTAAGACTCCCAAAATAATATAAGTGAAGCATGAGAGTTCATCAATTTCTATAAAATAAAGCCACCGCCGTGCTCTAGAAAGATATAAGTGAAGCACTAGAGCAAACTGCCTAGCTCAAAAGATATAAGTGAAGCAGATAGAGTATTCTAATAAATTCAAGATTAATGCGTGTCCCTCCCAAAACGTGTGTACAGCAAGGATGATTGTGGCAAACTAATAGCAAAGACTCATATCATACAAGACGCTCCAAGAAAAACACATATCATGTAGTGAATAAAAATATAGCCTCAAGTAAATTTACCGATGGATTGAAGACGAAAGAGGGGATGCCACCCGAGGCATCCCCAAGCTTAGATGGTTGGTTGTCCCCAAGCTTAGATTCTGTTTTTCAGCAAAATCAAATCAACAATCACCATAGATCATCCCAAAGGTCTCACTTGACTCAAACACTAACTAAAACATAAAAACACTTCAAACCAGAGGCTAGAAGATAAATTTATTGGAAAACAGGAACAAAAAAGGTAAAAAATAAAAATAAAATTGGGTTGCCTCCCAACAATCGCTATTGTTTAACGCCCCTAGCTAGGCATATTGCAATTGATCTAGGTATTGTCATCTTTGGTATGCAATCCATAAGTATCTCTCATAATAGATTCATATAGGAATTTAATTTTCTTTCTTGGAAAGTGTTCCATGCCCTTTCTTAATGTAAATTGAAATCTAATGTTTCCTTCTTTCATATCAATAATTGCACCAATCGTTCTAAGGAAAGGTCTACCAAGAATAATAGGACATGTAGGATTGCAATCTATATCAAGCACAATAAAAACTATGGGCACATAATTCCTATTTGCAACAATAAGAACATCATTAATACTTCACATAGGTTTCTTAATAGTAGAATTCGCTAGATGAAAATTCAAAGAACAATAATCAAATTTGTTGAAACCGAGCACATCACATAAAGTTTTTGGAATAGTGGAAATGCTAGCACCCAAATCACACAAAGCAAAACACTCATAATCTTTAATTTTAATCTTGATAGTAGGTTCCCACTCATCATAAAGCTTTCTAGGGATAGAAACTTCCAACTCAAGTTTTTCTTCAAAAGATTTCATCATAGCATCAATAATATGTTTAGTAAAAGCTTTATTTTGATTATAGGCATGAGGTGAATTCAACATGGATTGCAACAAGGAAATATAATCTATCAAAGAACAATTATCATAATTAAAGTCCTTGAAATCCAAAAGAGTGGGTTCATTGCTACTTAAAGTCTTGACCTCTCCAATCCCACTTTTATCAATTTTTCATTAAGATCTTTAAACTCCAAATCATTGGGACGTCTTCTAGCTAAAGTAGACTCATCTCCAGTCCCATCTTTATCAAGATTTATATTAGAAAACAAAGATTCAATAGGAGTCACTCCAATCACTTTAAGATCTTCATCATTATTATCACAAGATTCATGTTTAGTGGCCATCTTATTCACTAAAGTAGTTTGTCTATCGGATATTTGGCCTACCAAACTTTCAATATCAGCAAATTGAGATTTAAGGCTATAAATTTCCTTAGTCACATCATCAAGCTCTTTATTAATATATTCCATCATAGTTTTTCGTTCTTTAAGCTCGTTCCTAAAGAAACTATTATGCTCATATTGCAACGACATGAAGCTTTTTGCATCATTCTCAATCTTTTCCAATTTTGTATGATAAGGATCAAAGCTTTTAAATTGAGACATGATGACACAAAAGTGATCTAGCACACAAGCAACCAAAAAGCAAACGAAAAGACGAACGAAAAAGGCAAATATTTTTGTGTTTTTCTGAAAATGTTTTAGAAGTGGGGGAGAGGAAAACGAGAGGCAAATGGCGAATAATGTAATGCAAGAGATGAGAGTTTATGATGGGTACTTGGTAGGCTTGATGTAGAACCTCCCCGGCAACGGCGCCAGAAATTCTTCCTGCTACTTCTTGAGCTTGAGTTGGTTTTTCCCTTGAAGAGGAAAGGGTGATGCAGCAAAGTAGAGATAAGTATTTCCCTCAGTTTGAGAACCAAGGTATCAATCCAGTAGGAGGTACAAGCAAGTCTCCAATCTATGCACCTGCACAAACAATCAAACACTTGCACCCAACGCGATAAAGGGGTTGTCAATCCCTTCATGGTCACTTGCAAGGATGAGATTTGATAGAGATAGATATAAAAGATTACTAAAATGTAAAACAAAGGAAAAACACAAGTAAATTGCAGCGAGGTATAGATCTGAAAATATATGATGGAAAATAGACCCGGGGGCCATACGTTTCACTAGAGGCTTCTCTCTTGAAGAAAGCATACGGTGGGTAAACAATTTACTATTGAGCAATTGATAGAAAAGCGCAAAGTTATGACGATATCTAAGGCAATGATCATGAATATAGGCATCACGTCCGTGATAAGTAGAACAAAACTATTCTGCATCTACTAGTATTACTCCACACATCAATCGCTATCCAGCATGCATCTAGAGTATTAAGTTCATAAGAACGGAGTAATGCCTTAAGTAAGATGACATGATGTAGAGGGATAAACTCAAGCAATATGATATAAATCCCATCTTTTTATCCTTGACGGCAACAATGAAATACGTGACTCGCTACCCCTACTATGTCACTGGGTGAGTACACCGCAAGATTGAACCCAAAACTAAGCACCTCTCCCATTGCAAGAAAAACCAATCTAGTTGGCCAAACCAAATTGATAGTTCAAAGAGAAATACGAAGATATCAAATCATGCATATAAGAATTCAGAGGAGACTCAAATAATATTCATAGATAATCTGATCATAAATCCACAATTCATCGGATCTGAACAAACACACCGCAAAAAAGTATTACATCGAATAGATCTCCAAGAACATCGAGGAGAACATTGTATTGAAGATCAAAGAGAGAGAAGAAGCCATCTAGCTACTAGCTATGGACCCGCAGGTGTGTGGTAAACTACTCACGCATCATCGGAAGGGCAGCAAGGTTGATGTAGAGGCCCTTCGTGATCGAATCCCCCTCCGGCAGATCGCCGGAAAAGGCCCCAAGATGGGATCTCACGGGAACAAAGACTTGCGGTGGCGAAAACGTATTTTGGTGGACGCTTCTGTTGGTTTGGGAGTATTTTAGAATTTATAGGCCAAGGATTAGGGTCAGGAGACTCCCGAGGGCCCCACAAGCCAGGGTCCCCCCCTGGGGCGCGCCCTAGAGGCTTGTGGCCTCCTCGGGCCCTCTCCCCAAGTCTTCTGGGTTTCTTTTGGTCCAGGAAAAATCATCACGAAAGTTTTATTCCGTTTGGACTCCGTTTGATATTCCTATCTGAAAAAGGCAAAAACAAGGAAAAAACAGAAACTGGCACTAGGCTCTAGTCCCAAAAATAATATAAAATAGCATATTAATGCATATAAAACATCCAAAACAGATAATATAATAGCATGGAACAATCAAAAATTACAGATACGTTGGAGACGTATCAGTGCTCCTCATTACCCATGTGGAGAGAGGTTTTTCCATGCCACCCCATCCTTTCCTTCGTGGTTTTCTGAACTTCTTCGGTGCTCAGCTCCATCATATTCCCCCAAATGCCATTTCATATCTTGCCACGTTTGTTTCCATGTGTGAAAACTTCCTGGGCTGCCAGCCCCACTGGGGGTTGTTCAAGCATATCTTCATGTGTCGTTCTCAGTCGGTTAAAAAGGCCGACTCGGAGGGGGAGAGAACACATGTTACCCAGATGTGTGGTAGCTTGGGTGTCCAGATGAGGGGTAGAAGGCGTTCCCTGCCATGACTTTCCCGGAATCAGTTAGGGACTGGCAGTCAACCTGGTTCTACTGTGACGACATCCCTTGCGCTGGTTCATCGAGTGGTCTTCCTCGCTACACGCCTGACAGGGTCAACACTCCTCCATCAATGACGGTGGACAAGGAGGAAAAGAAATACTTGGGGATCCTGGTGGCCGCCATTATGGGACTGATTTAGGGTGGCGTGACGAGCTTGGATCTGCTGGAGGTCTTCCTCGGTCGGCGAATCCAGCCGCTGCAGGAGCGGGCCCACCCCATGTGGCGGTACGCTGGGGCTAACGACCCGACTCGAGTTCATCCGGAAGATGTCAATGAAGAGACTGTGGAACAGTGGCTCAGATTCATCACTGGTGCGTGATAACCCACGGGGGTCGATACGGATCCCGCCCTTCGACAATGAGCACCCAGCAAGAGAGGTATGATATGCACTTCCGAATGAACTATTCGTGCGAGAATGATTCAAATGAACTGAATGGTCTGACTGTCTTTGTTTTTTGTGCTTTGCAGGACTTCTAGAAGATGCTCTCGCCCGTGCCAAACAGGGTCCACCTTGCTGGGAACATGGATAGTGACCATGGTAGCGTTGAGGATAGCTACGTGGACGACAGCAAGGAGGGGAGTGACGACTCGGATGGAGGTGACGAGGTCGAGTCTTCTCCGTCTGTGGAGGCATGCACGAAGCGCCGATCCAAGCAGACTCAAGATCCGAGTGCCTGCCCGAGCAAGATAGCAGCCCCGAGTGCCAAGATTCCGAAGTGCACTCGGACAGCGACGCCGGAGCCGACGGAGAAGGCCGCCAAGCAACCCAAGGTCACATCGCCTAAACCTTGTAAGGCTCTTCCTAGGATCAAGGTCACTGTGCTTGTCACTTCAACATGAGTGCCACATCTTCCCTTTCATAAACTTTCGACATTTCTGGCTGAGTCAAAATGATGAACCAGGGCCGCCACCTCAACGACATCGCCTTTGCAGATCGATGAAGACCGTGTCGAAGCCGAGTCAGCAGACGCGGCCACCTCTCAGAAAGGTATTGATGGTTTCGTTCTTTGACTTTGATCTATAGTCCGACTGAATTGTGCATTGTGACTGACAGTGTCGAGTGGAAGTAGTGTCTGCAGAGATTATTCACCTCCAGGACGACGACAATGAACCGCCACGGAGGACCATTAAGAAGGGGAGCGTAGCTCCGATTGCCTCTTAGACCACTGCTCAGAAGACGCCACCAAGCAAAGTGTCCCAAGTTACTCCTGCTCCTGGCATGACCGTGCCTCTGGGCAAGCTTCCTCCTGGGCCGGAGCAGACCCTATGGTGACTTCATTGACTGCCTTGACTCCAGCTCCGACTCCTCCCGTCAAAATATTCAATCTACATAGGGTGCCAGAGGGCCAAACCGGAGCCAGCAAGGAGGCAATGTTCCAGGTGGACCTGATGACCTAGCCTCTGAAGGAGGTGTGTGACGCCAGCAAGCTGGGATATGATGCCAGTGCTGCTCTCTAGGCGAATGTTCGAGTAAGTGCTCTTGTAAGTTGATCTCCAATTCATTTTTCTTCCTAAGAATTTCAGTCGATGAATGTTTAGCACATCCACACCCACTGGGGGTGTTCTCTTGTGGGGGCATGCTGAGTGCACCCACAGGGTGTAGTCCCCGAGACTGTTGTCGACTGCAGGCAGTCGGTAGAAGTCTTAGAATCTGGTCGTTTTTGTTAGGCCGTCACTCGGGTTGGGTGGACCATTCCGCGTGGATAACTATCTAGTGGGGGCACGCTGAGTGCACCCACTGGGTGTAGTCCCCGAGACTTTTGTCGACTGCAAGCTATCAGCAGAAGTCTTAGAGTCTTGTCGTTTTTGTTAGGCCGTGACTCGGGTTGGGCGGACCATTCTGAGTGGATACCTGTCTAGTGGGGGCACGCTGAGTGCACCCACTGGGCGTAGTCCCCGAGACTGCGGTCGATTGCGGGCAATCGGTGGGAGTCTTATAGAACACACATAAGATTTTTTTATCTCATCAACAAGAGTCACTTTGCAGTGGGGGCACGCTTAGTGCACCCATTGGGTGTAGTCCCTGAGACTGCCGTCGACTGATTGCAGTCGACTGGAGTCTAATAGTACTCATACTTTAGGATTTTGTATTGGTCAAGCTTGTTCCTCCCCCAGTGGTACTTTAGGATTTGGTACTGGTCAAGCTTGTTCCTCCTCTAGTGGTACTTTAGGATTTGGTACTCGCCAAGATTGTTCCTCCCCGTGGTGTTGGTCTCCATGCACTCAGAGTTCTCCTTATCGCTAACTGACCTGCTTTCTCTTGCGTTTCAGAAAACCTGTGAGCTCGGGGCTCAGTATGTGTCATTGTAGAAGGAGACGAACCAGCTCCGACTGGACTTGGAGGTGGAGAAGAGGAACATAACTCACGCACAGGCGGAGGTGAATACCATGGGAGGTAAACTTCAGTAACCTAGTGTTCCATTTTCATTTTCTTCCATTCTTTAAACCGAGTGACTCCACTCGCGCAGATTTGCTTAATGAAAACCATCAACTCGAAGTGCAGCCCATGACTACTATTTCTTTAGAAACTATATATGAAGCAGGCACTCGAAAACAAGGACAACGAGCTGGCGGGAGCACAGAAGGTGGCAAGGGATAAGACCAAGGCTGCCGAAGAAAAGTTGGCTTCAGTCGAGAAGCTTGAAGAGGAGAACAAGTCTCTGAGGGTTGTTGTCGAGGAGGCGAAGAAGGAGGTTGCCGAACTCAAGAAGCAGCAAGCTGAGTAGGATGGCAAGTTCAAGACTCAGGCAAATGCTTTTGAGCAAGAGAAGCAAACCTTGGGCGAGAAGATCGCCCAACTCACACAGAAGAAGGATTCTTTGGAGCAGTATATAGAAGAATTCACGGAGGAGATGTACACCAAGCTTGCGCCATTCGAGTGAGATTCCGTTTATTCCCGAATGAACTTCGCATGTGCCGGTTTTGATCCCATTCATGCATGTAGAGTACTGGCGAGACTTCGAGCTAGAGACGGACCTAATCGAGTGGGACCTGAACCCCACCAGGCCACTTGTCAGGGACAAGGCGGCCATAGGCATCCTGCGACTCGAAGCTCGCCTCGATGATGCCCTAGGGTACATCATCTGTCTGCGGGGTGTGATGGGGAAGATCGACAAAGAGCTGTGGCCAGAAGATATGATCTAGAATGACCTAGAGACGATGATGACTTGTCTCAATGAAATTCCTCGCCGAGTGCAAGCATGGAAGAAATCAGCCGCCCGTTGCAGGGACGATGTGGCTCTTTCACTCATTCGCGTCCACTACAAAGACGCGAAGGAGGAGAAGCTGAAGTCTCTCTAGGTCGCCAATGATACGTCTCCAACGTATCTATAATTTTTGATTGTTCCATGATATTATATTATCTGTTTTGGATGTTTTATATGCATTAATATGCTATTTTATATTATTTTTGGGACTAACCTATTAACTTAGAGCCTAGTGCCAGTTTTGGTTTTTTCCTTGTTTCTGAGTTTTACAGAAAAGGAATATCAAACGGAGTCAAAATGGAATAAAACTTCCGCGATGATTTTTCTTGGACCAGAAGACACCCGTAGGACTTGGAGATCAAGTCAGAAGAGTCCCGAGGGGGCGACAAGCCGTAGGGGCGCGCCCTAGGGGGGTGCCCAAGGGCTTGTGGGCCCCCCGAGGCTCCTCCAACCCTAATCTTCGGCCTATAAATTCCCAAAAATTCCCAAACCAACAGAAGCGTCCAGAAAAATACTTGGGCCATTTACACTTCTGCCCCTAACTGGATCCCACTACTCAGATTTGCCCCTAATTTCGAAGGGTGCTCAAATTTGCCCCTCTACCGTCAGTTCCACTTATAGAAATGCCCCTCCGTGCCGTTTCCGTCCGGTCAAGGCTGTTTGACCGCTAACTTGCCGTCAGTTTGACATATTTGCCCCTCCGTCCTTACAAGTGGGCCCAAAACTTACCTGTTCGATGCAGTATATCTCTCATTCTGTTTCTTCAACCTCTCGGCGATGGCAGGGGCGATTTGGACGGCGACGGGAGGCGGCGGGAGGTCATGGATCTAGAGGGCGATGGCACTGGGCTGTTGATGTGCACGTCGGGCATGTCTTCGTCGAGCTCCTCAGTTCATGGCGAGGTAACTGTTCTGACTCGATTTGGGTATTTTTTGTGGGGATTAGGGTTCATAAATTTGGGGATTTTATGCATTTAGGTGGATGGTGTTGGGATTGTTCAGTTTGAATCCGAGTTCTACCTCCCAGATCTGACATTCGATGGGCCCGAGATGGGCACGATGAAGCGGTGCCCGGGGCACGGGCTTATTCCGGCTCGACGCGTCGCCTGGGGAGGAGCAAGCACGGGAAGAAGATTCCTAGGGTGCCCTCTTGATGTAATTTCTCTTTTGCTTGTCATTGGGCTTTAATTAGTTGCAAATGATTCTTTTTTTAATCCAAGTTATTATTTTGCAGCTCCCTGATGAATGTGACTGGGTTGTTTGGATTGACCCACCTCCGACAGATCATGTTGCTCGTGCATTTGAGGAACTTCATGCAGGATTGGAGAAAAGTTGGCTAAAAGCTCATGATTTGGAGCGCAGGGTGATGTATCTACAAGATAAGAACAAGAAAATGAAGTTGAAGATGAAGAAGAGAAATGAGCATATGCAAACATGGGGATTTCTCATAGTTCTTTGCATTAGCATTTTGGCAACATTGTTTCAGAATCCAAACTAATTGGATGATTGTGTGTAATGTGAGGACCAACGTGTTTGGACCAAAGTTGTACTGGTAATGTAAGGATGATTGTGAACTATCTCAAGTAGCTGTCAAGTGTTTGGACCAAAGTTGTACTGGTAATGTAATGTGACATGTTTCATTAGGAAAATGTTCTATCTATTTTGAGTATGTTTGCTACAATGTGCTCCCATGAACAAACTTGACAGTTAAAGAGTAGATTTACCACATGAGGTATCACATAGCACATGACACATGATATAGCAGAAAGCACATGAGATAGAAGTTCTACATTAGTTGCCAATTCCACATTTGAAACATGAGCTAAGAGTTCACAAAAACTAAGAGCATACTACCACAAATCTGGTGCATCACCATACAGTTTTGAATTGAAAAAGACAAGCTAATAGTTCACAAATCCAACAAACACTTCACAACTACTTCTTCTTGCTCCTGGTGTTGCA
Source organism: Thinopyrum elongatum (assembly GCA_011799875.1). Classification (NCBI taxonomy): domain Eukaryota; kingdom Viridiplantae; phylum Streptophyta; class Magnoliopsida; order Poales; family Poaceae; genus Thinopyrum; species Thinopyrum elongatum. Next base: position 132,295,057 of record CM022303.1, read on the forward strand.
AGCTGGGTTTGAAGAGAGCCTAGAACTCCTCCTGCTGCTCACTTTCTTGGTCAGAACTGGAGTAGAAGACCTGCTCAAATTGTTGCTTCCAGTGACAGAACCTATAGTCTCCTCTTCTTCTGTAGCTTTCATCTTCTTCTTTAGTGGTGATTGTCCTCTCTCAGCTGGTCTTTTGTAGTTCTTTCTTGGGCTGCAAAAAATGACAGAAGTCGGTTATATAACACTCAAAAAATGACAGAAGTCAGTTATATAACACTCAAATAATGATAGAAGCAAACAAATTTACCTCACTGCACTACCAACTGTTGTTGCATCCTGGTAGGGCACATGCTCAATTGTTGGATCTGTAGCAGCAACATCTGTAGCAGCAGCTGTAGCAGCAGTTGTATTAACTGCCACAGGAGTTGGTGCATCTCCATCTTGTATTGAATGCTCAGCTTCTGTTGCATATGCAACATCTGTAGCAGTATCAACATCTGTAGCATTTTCAACATCTGTAGCTTCATGAATTGCAGCTTCCTGTACATCATCTGTACCTAGAGGTTCATCAGTTGCATTATCAGCACCCCAGTGTTCTTCTTCTCCAAATGCAGGGTCAATTGACTCTTTGCAGTGGCTCCCATGGTGCCCAAGCTTTCCACATCTTGAACACTTTTTCTTCCTTCCTCCAAGTCCTTTTCCCTCTGATTTTGCTCTAATTCTTGTCTTCCTAGGTCTGCCAGGGGGCCTATTTTGCACTGGAGCACACAATTTAAATCCTGGATTTACCACATCCCATTGTTGCTTGCCCTCCAAGAGTGGCAAATTATCAGCATAAGTTGCATTGAATTTTGCCACAGAGAAATACTCATGTACATACTGATCAATTTCACTGACTGGACCTCTCATTGAAGTGATAAAGTATAGAGCATGTATGCATGGTTGTCCTGTTATTTGCCACTTTCTACAACTACAACATCTGGTTTCCAAATTAACAGGATATCTCCACTCTCTTTTTTCCTTGTCAATTGCAGTAATTTCTGCCTCAAATGTGCTTCTTTTCACTATGGTCATATCAAGGACCTTAGATTTAGCATGAAGCATTATCATGATTTTAGGGATTATTGTGTGCCCAATGTATGTGGCAGCTGCAATCTGCTGTCTCAAGTCAAACTTCTCCATTATGAACTGCCTTATTTTGTCAAGCAAGTCCACAATGTGTACCCCCTTCCACTTCCTAATTTTGGAATTGAATGACTCGGCTAGATTGTTGTTCACATAATCAACTTTGCGAATTTCATTGAAGAGGGCCCTGGCCCATAGCTTGGTGTGATGCTCCTCTAAGTACTCTTTCACACCAGGCTTGCTGTACAACTGTCTAAGATGGTAGTTGTGTTTTTTCAGGCTATATGTCAATGAACAAGGCCATAAATTTTCATCAAAAAATTTACCTCTAAATTTTTTGGAAAAATTGGCTGCCAAATGCCTCATGCATTCTCTGTGCTCCACTCCTGTGAATACATCTTCTACAACAGTCTCTAGTCCTTTGCATGCATCTGTATGGATAACAAGACCTGGTGGATGCCCTATTAGGTTTTTTAAATTCTGGAAAAACCATGTCCAACTTTCTATATTTTCAGACTCAAAAACTCCAAATGCTACTGGGAAGATCCAGTTGCAAGCATCCACTGCACATGCACTGACAAGTTGCCCTCTATATCTGCCATTTAATGCTGTGCCATCTACTGCAAGATAAGGCCTACATCCATCTAAAAAACCTTGCCAGCATGCTTTGAATGAAACAAACACTCTCCTAAAGCACTCTTTCTGTCTACTTTTTCCATTTTTTTTGTACTCTACAGTGTGCTTATCAATGTTTACTACACTGCCAGGAGATGCTTTCTCAACTTCTGCCTTGAAAGTATACAACAGTTGAAATGAGTCAGTCCACTTATCATAGATGTTGTCAGGTGCCATTTGTTTCCCATAGAACACTCTCATGTATGGCACCTCCAGGCCATATTTTTTCTTCAGGTTCTTCTACAACTGTCTAACTCCAATCTCTGAATCCTCTAAAACCCAGTTCTTCACAGCATCACCAACCCATCTGCTCTTAGCTGACTTCAGTATTTTCCTTCTGTTGACACTTGGACAAGTATGAGCAGTCTTGTTCACTTTGACCTGCAATTATGAAAGTTGAAATACATGTTAGGACATATGTGGTGCAATAGATAATTGAAATAAAATTTCCAAGTAACTATGCATGCATCCAGTGTTACTAACTTAAGTTAGTACCTAAAATAGTGTGCTATGCCTCATTAAAGAGGCATGCATCCTCCACCTACACCTCTTATAAGCACAATGAACAGTCAACCTGGTAGGATCACTTTTGTCTATTACAAATTCACTTTGAGTCTTTATTGAGAAATTGGCTAGTGCATTCCTACAGTCTAAAGCACTGGAAAATATAGTTCCTTCTTTTAGAGAAGGATCATCTCTATTATACTGCACATCTGGCCTTGCATCATCCGAATCCTCACTGTATCCCATGTCCATGTCCTCCTCCAACTCATCTTCACCTGGCTCATCAAACATTCCTTCTGGTGGTGGAATATAATCTTCTTCCCCCTCCTCATCTTTCTTTTTGGCCTTCTGCCTTGTAACAAACTGTGGGAAAAGCCTTTCATCCTCATCATCTGTAGGCCAATCATCAGGAAGTCCCTCTTCAATATTTGGATCAGCAGAATCTATGCTACTACTAGGACCTGCATGACTAGGAACTTGCACTGCTGGTGTACCTGGTACCTGCATAGAGCTCTCTTCTGTCTGTCCTCTTTTTCCACTGCTTTCTGTCTGTCCTCTTTTTCTCTGCATAACATTGATCTCCAATTTGACTAGGACCCAAGCATGTGCTGTAAACATTTTTCCTAGCTCATCATCACATTGGACTGGGACCCAAACATCACTATCAATGTTCCAGTACCTGAATTCTACCGCATCATGTATTCCCCAGGGGTATTTCGAAAAAATCAGAGATCTAAATTGTTCAAACTTCAGTGTGCTCTCCACAACCAAAGGAAATGAGAACCCTGTTTCCACTGCTTTTGTACCAGCAGGAACTAGCAGTGTCGTTTGCATCCTACAATCCAGACAAATATGTCCCGCCCTACGGATAATCATGGAAAACAGGGAAAAAATGCACGAAATGAGCACTACGAACGCAGCAACCACCAGATCCAAGTACAATAACTAAAGAGAACAAAGAACATGCTTCAGATCTGAAAGAAAGGACTTACCCAAGTGATGCATCCATCGCTGGCGTTGTGCTCCCTTCTTGGCCGTCGCCGCCGAAAGCACCGTCACCCTCCATCCGCAGCACAGCAGCATACGGAGTCAGACCAATGGAATCTCCACCGCGGCCGCCATTAATCTGGAGCTGTGCTTCCCGGAGATCGAAGGGTTAGGGTTACTCTGTGATTTGGGGGAAGAGAGAGCGTGCGGGTCGACCGAGAGAATGAAAGAGAATGCATCGAACAGATAAGATTGGGTGAGGGGCAAATATGTCAAACTGACGGCAAGTTAGCGGTCAAACAGCCTTGACCGGACGGAAACGACACAGAGGGGCATTTCTATAAGTGGAACTGACGGCAGAGGGGCAAATTTGAGCACCCTTCAAAGTTAGGGGCAAATCTGAGTAGTGGGATCCAGTTAGGGGCATAGATGTAAATGTCCCAAAATACTTTTCCGCCATCTTGGGACCTTTTCCGGCGATCTACCGGAGGGGGATTCGACCACGGAGGGCTTCTACATCAAATCCATTGCCCTACCGATGATGTGTGAGTAGTTTACCACAGACCTACGGGTCCACAGCTAGTAGCTGGATGGCTTCTTCTCTCTCTCTTTGATCTTCAATACCATGTTCTCCTCGATGTTCTTGGAGTTCTATTCGATGTAATATTCTTTTGCGGTGTGTTTGTGGAGATCCGATGATTTGTGGATTTATGATCAGATTATCTATGAATATTATTTGAGTCTTCTCTGAACTCTTTTATGCATGATTAAATATCTTTGTATTTCTCTTCGAATTATCGGTTTGATTTGGCCAACTAGATTGGTTTTTCGTGCAATGGGAGAGGTGCTTAGTTTCGGGTTCAATCTTGCGGTGTCCTCACCCAGTGATAAAGTAGGGGTAGCGAGGCACGTATTGTATTGTTGCCATCAAGGGTAAAAAGATGGGGTTTTCATCATATTGCTTGAGTTTATACCTTTACATCATGTCATCTTGCTTAAGGCGTTACTCTGTTCTCTTGAACTTAATACTCTAGATGCAGGTAAGAGGCGGTCGATGTGTGGAGTAATAGTAGTGGATGCACAATCATTTCGGTCTACTTGACGCAGACGTGATGCCTATATTCATAATCATTGCCTTGGATATCGTCATAACTTTGCGCTTTTCTATCAATTGGTCGACAGTAATTTGTTCACCCACCGTATGTTTTCTTTCAAGAGAGAAGCCTCTAGTGAAACCTATGGCCCCCGGGTCTATTTTCCGTCATATATTTTCAGATATATAAACCAAAAACCCAAAAATACCTCACTGCAATTTATTTGTTTTTTCTTTGTTTTACGTTTTAGTAATCCTTTTTATCCATATCTATCAGGTCTTATCCTTGCAAGTAACTGTGAAGGGATTGACAACCCCTTTATAGCGTTGGGTGCAAGTGTTTGATTTTTGTGCAGGTGCATAGATTGGGGACTTGTTCGTACCTCCTACTGGATTGATACCTTGGTTCTAAAAAATGAGGGACATACTTATCTCTACTTTGCTGCATCACCCTTTCCGCTTCAAGGGAAAACCAATGCAAGCTCAAGAAGTAGCAGGAAGAATTTCTGGCGCCGTTGCCGGGGAGGTTCTACGTCAAGCCTACCAAGTACCCATCACAAACTCATCTCTTGCATTTACATTATTTGCCATTCTCCTCTCATTTTCCTCTCCCCCACTTCTAAAATGTTTTCAAAAAATCACAAAAATATTTGCCTTTTTATTCGCCTTCTTTCCGTATGTCTTTTTGCTTGTTTGCTATCTTTGCTTGTGTTTCCATGTGCCTTCTATTTGCTTGCATCTTTGCTTGCTAAAAATCTATTGATATGGATCCACTTAAAGTTTTCTACTTGGATCATCTTCGATCCATATGTGCTCGTGTTGAAACCCCAACTAGCTTAGTTGATGGGAAATCTTTAGATGAGCATGCTCATTTTGTGTGTCATCGTTTGTCTCAAAATGGGGACTCTTATGGAATCAAATAAATTGTGTGCTATGCTATGCTTGGAATCTTTGTGAAATTTATGATTTTAATTGTTGCTCGAAGAACCCTAAAAAACACCTTCCCTACCTTTGTGAGTTTAATGATAATGAAATCTTAGCTTCTTATGCCAAAGATGTTTATAGTTATTATGATATCGAACAAATTGAAGAATTTGTTGCTTTTAAGGGTGCTTATGAAGTTGCTTCTTTGATTGAAAAGTATGATATTACTCTCTACAAATCTGAAATTTTGACATACTCAAATATTGCTATGAAAACTATTCTCATAATGCTTATGTTAAAGAATTTATTGAGAGAATGTCCGTTGCTTTGGAAGAAAATAGTGATATGGATGAATCTTTAGATAATTATGACCCTGTTGATTTGATTGAATTATCCCCTCTTGATGAACATGATGCTTGCTATTCTTATGGTCATGATGCCAATGTTAATGATGCTTATGGAGATGAACTTGCTATAGTTCCTTATATTAAACATGAAATTATTGCTATTACACCCACACTTGGTAGTCCCTAAATAAAAAGCATGATTGCAATGATGTTATTATAAATTCTTTTAATGTCAATTGTGCTAATAATATGCAAAACCCTAAGTTTGGGGATGCTAATTTTGCTATGTCCACCACATATTGCAATGATCATGATTGGGGTGATTCTTCTTATGATCTTGAAAATTTATTTAAGCCTCATGGTGAATATGTTTGCGATAATATTGAAAGTGGGTTTGGAAGAGTGTCAACTTTAGGTAATAATGATCCCACTACTTTGGAGAATGATCAATCTTATGAATTTTTTAACAAAAGTGGGTTTGGAGAGGTCATGACTTTAGTTAATGATAATCCCACTATATTGGAAGAGTGTCAACTTTGCATGCATGTGGATCATGTAGAAAATATGTTATGTGATAGGTATATTGTTGAGTTTGAATATGATCCCACATGTAATTACTAATACAGAGGGAAATATCGTTGTAGAAATTTTCATATTACTAAACTACCTCTCATTATGTTGAGATTGCTATTGCTTCTTTCTTCTTCCTTGCATATGCTAGTTTTTGCTTGCCTTGATGATTTGTTTGCTTATAAAATGCCTATGCATAGGAAGTACGTTAGACTTAAATATGTTTGTCACATGCTTCATGATACTCTCTTTGTGTTTCAATTATTATCTTTCATGTGAGCATCATCGAAATCTCTATGCCTAGCTAGGGGCGTTAAATAATAGCGCTTGTTGGGAGGCAACCCAATTTAATTTTTATGTCTTTGTTTTTGCTACTGTTTTTCAATAAATTACGCATTATTACCTCTGTAGTAATTGTATTTTGGTGTTTTAATTAGTGTTTGAGCCAAGTAAGACCTTTGGGATGGTCTACGGTGATAGTTGATTTGATCTTGCTGAAAAACAGAAACTTTTGCGCCCAGTAAAATAATTCTAGATAATTACCGAAATGTGCTTTTGCTCTGATTATTTTTTGACAAGATTAATATACAAATTACCCAGGTCTTCCTAATTTGTCAGAATTTTTTGAGTTCCAGAAGTATTTGAAATATCCAGATTGCTACAGACTGCTCTGTTTTTGACACATTCTGTTTTCTATGTGTTGTTTTCTTATTTTGATGAATCTATGGGTAGTATCGGGGGTATGAACCATGGAGAAGTTAGAATACTGTAGATATTACACAAATATAAATTTAGAATGAGTTCACAACAGTACCTAAAGTGGTGATTTTATTTTCTTACACTAACGGAGCTTATAAGTTTTCTGTTGAGTTTTGTGTTGTGAAGTTTTCAAGTTTTGGGTAAAGATTTGATGGACTATGGAATAAGGAGTGGCAAGAGCCTAAGATTGGGGATTCCCAAGGCACCCCAAGGTAATATTCAAGGACAACCAAGCATCTAAGCTTGGGGATGCCCCGGATGGCATCCCCTCTTTTGTCTTCAATCCATCGGTAAATTTACTTCAGGCTATATTTTTATTCACCACATGATATGTGTTTTGCTTGGAGCGTCTTGTATGATATGAATCTTTGCTTTTAGTTTGCCACAATCGTCCTTGCTGTACACACCTTTTGAGAGGGACACACATTTATCATGAATTTATTAGAATACTCTTTGTGCTTCACTTATATCTTTTGAGCTAGGCAATATGCTCTAGTGCTTCACTTGTATCTTTTTAGAGCACGGCGGTGGCTTTATTTTATAGAAATTATTGAACTCTCATGCTTCACTTATATTATTTTGAGAGTCTCTAAACAGCATGGTAATTTGCTTAGGTTATGAATTTAGTCCTAATATGATCACTACAAAAAAAAGACACATCTGTGACATTTTGGGCCGAACGAATTTTTTTCTGGCATGCTTATGACACTTCTATGACGATAATTGTGACAAAACCCGGTATCATCATAGATGTGGTGGGATCCTACTTCTATGACAAAAAATCATGACAGAAAATGGGCTTTTCATCCTGGGCGGGCCGGAGACGCAGCTGCATGACATTCTTTGGGCCGTCCATGACGGAAAAAATCATGGTAGAAGCGAGGGCGAGGAAAATATCGGGGAGTTCCCGGTTACGGTGGGTGGTCGGGGCCGAGCGATGCACGAAGGTTTGCGCGTTTTCTCTTGTATACATACGTGCATGTGTGCGAGGCGTTGGGCTCTAACTGAACCTGAGCGATTGCACTAGCTATGTTACTGAACCCGAGCGATCGATCCCTTGGCTGCCGACTGAACCCGAGTGATTCCTTCGCTGTTGCTGCTAACTGAACCGAGCGATCGATCACTGCTGCTGTTTTCTGAAGCCGATCGAGCCCCTATGCGAGACGTAGCCAGCCGGTGTTGGGTTGCCTCTCGATGAACAGTGACCGTTGCTACCGTGCGCGCGGTACGTAGAACGAGTCGAGACGTGGTGAGTCGAGCCGGTTGGTTAGCTGTAGATGTACAGTTCCCGGTGGGGGTTGGATGAACAGGACCCCGTGGTAGTAGGCCATTGACGCTGGATGAACAGGACCCCGAGGAGGCCACCGCACCCCAGCTGGTTGGGGGTGGATGAAAAGGACCCCGTGGAGGCTCTATGAACAACAGCCGGTGGAGGCTGGATGAACAGTAGCCCGTGGAGGCTGGAGGAGGTCGACGGTGGATGAACAGTAGCCCGTGGAGGCTGGAGCGAGGCAGTAGACGGTGGATTAACAAGACCCCGTTTCGACTGTAGGCGCTCCAACACAAGTCCGTTTCCTCCGTTTTGCGGTACGCCACACCCCTCTCGATCAACAGGACCCCGTTTCGACCGTAGGCACTCCAACACAAGTCCGTTTCCTCCGTTTTGCGGTACGCCAGACCCTTCCCGATGAACAGGATCCCATTTCGACCGTACGCGGTCGAACAGAAGGCCCGTCTCCTTCGTTCTGCGGTACGCTAGACCTTGTTTCGGCTGTTCCGTCCAAGCCGGTTGGCTCCCGATGAACACGACGTATTCCGTTGCCTCTCGATGAACACGACGCATTCTGTTGCCTCCCGATGAACACGACGCAGTTTCTCTGTTCTGGCCCAGCCAGTTGGCTTCCGATGAACAGGACACCGTTGCTGCCGTCCGTTTCCTCTCCATGTACACGAGCCCTGGCCATATGTATGCGCGAGTACGCGTTCGAAATCCTACCCGTATGTACGTACGTGGCCATATTTTTTGGCATCTGGCTGTACGTACGTGTACACGGTTTTGACTGGACTGCCTGAACTGCTACTGCTCCTTACTCAGCCACGGTCCATCGTGGCAGACAGACCGATCGACCGGTATGTACACAGACAACGCTATGTACGCTTCGACCGGGTGGGTCCCAACTGTCAGGGAGGATAAGGACGCACTTCCTTGCATGCGAAGATATAGCTGGTGGGTCCCAGCTGTCAGGGGGAAGAATCATTTTTTCTTTGCCCGTAGTATGGACGCACTTCCTTGCGTGCGAAGATGTAGCTAGTGGGTCCCAGCTGTCAGGGGTGAAACGTTTTGTCGAAAAATACAAAGTCCCTTCCGGTGGGTCCCTGCTGTCTGGTGGAGGAATAATTATTTTACGCATAATAGGAGGCACTTCCTTGCTGCAGCCATGGACCCACCTGTCAGCCTCTCCACGTACAGTCCTCTTCCGATGGAAGTTGTTCCTTGACCATGTTGACCACGCCGCGCCGAGAGCACCAAGTCGGTGGACGACGGCGAGGCCTAGGAAGGGGACGATGCGAAGCCAGGGAAGATGCGGCAGTGGATGCCCACGCAGAGAGGAGTACGAGGGTTTACTGCTTCGGCTATAGTGTGAGGCTGCCGTCGCTGGAGAATAGCAGTTGGTCTGGGTGAGTACAGGGATGGCCAGGCCAGCGATGGTAGTAGGATGGGGCGGTGAGGCCTGCGCGGTAGCACAGCCGGCCACGGGATGCAGGAGCAGGCGGCACGACCCGCGATGGTTTGGGCGGCTGGAGCAAGAAGACCAGAGGTTGAAGAAGCACGACAACCATTGGATGGACATCGTACGGTCACCGCAGCTAGAATCGTTTATATTGACTAAGTTGACAAAGCCCTGCGTCCGCGTCAACTTAGTAGGCCCACAAGTCAGCCTTCAAATATCGTGAGTCCCACCTAGCAGCTGGAGTATTCATTTTTTTGTGCGTAATAAGGAGGCACTTCCTTGAGTTCGAAGATATAGCTGGTGGGTCTGAGCTGTCAGCGGGGGGAATGTTTTTTTCGCGAAATACAAAGGCCCTTTTGGTGGGTCCCCACTGTCAGGTGGAGGAATCAATATTTTGCGCGTAATAAGGATGCACTTCCTTGCTGCGGCCGTGGACCCAGCTGTCAGCCTCTCCACGTACAGTCCTGTTCTGATGGAAGTCATTCCTTGACCACCTTGACCACGCCGCGTCGAGAGCACCAAGGCGGGGACGACGGCGAGGCCTAGGAAGGGAATGACCAAGAGCCGGGGAAGACTCGGCAGTTGTTTCCCACGCGGAGGGGAGTACGAGGGTTTACTGCTTCAGCTGCAGTGTGAGGCTGCCGTCGCCGGAGAATAACAGGAGGTCTGGGTGAGTAGAGGGATGGCTAGGCCAGTGATGGGAGTACAGTGGGGCGGTGAGGCCGGCACGGCAGCACAGTTGGCCGCGGGAGGAGGGAGCAGGCAGTCCCGCCGGCGCTTGTTTGAGCGGCTGGAGTAGGAAGAGCAGAGATTGAAGAAGCACGACGGCCGTTGGATGGACATCCAACAGTCACTGCTCTCGTGTGTTGACTAAGTTGACACGGCATTCCGTGTGCGTCACCCTTTTTTTTAGGAAAGCATACGTGTCAACCTATAGTAGGCGCACAATTCAGCCTCAAATGTATGGAAAACATCATACAGTCCATTTGCCATTATTTCTAATAATTTACAACCCATTTGCTAATTCTTAAGGATTTTTTTGAGCCCATATTCTTTTTGTTAGCATTATAGCCCATATTGTGGCCACGGTTAAAAAATTATACGAAATTTTGCATATTTCGGTGCGGTCCCAACTGTTTTTAATCCCGAAATTTCGAGCCACGTTCAAACTAATTTGAAAAATAAATTTATATCAATATAAAATCCAAATAATTGTCCACGCATAAAAATCAATGGAATTTAAAATCTTGAAATGAAAAAAAAGAAATTTGAAAGTAATTGCCGGTTTGATGTGTTTTAAAAATGTACAACCCATTTCTCATTACTGATAGCCCATTTTCTGGGCAAGCCTAATGAAACTCTCCTTGTCTTGAAAGATTTGCAGCCCAGTAGGGCTGACAAAGCAAGTAGGCCTCAGTTGGGTATTCTGCAAAAGAACAAAAAAACTGGGCTAGCCATTTTCAGAAAGAAAAAAACTACTGGGCTGGTCTTGTGGTAAACATAAAATAAAAGGCTGGCTAGACAGGCCAGAGTGCCCCGCACAGCCCAGTTGACACCCTGCTTCCGTCTAAAAAACAAAAAGAACTGGGTGAGCTGCTGGGTCCCTGGTGTCAGCCGCTTGTTGTGCAATTCTTTTGTTTATTGACTACGTTGACAATTGCATGGGACCCAGATGTCAGAAATCCATTAGGAGAAACCTTTTTTAGCTTGAAATAAGGAGGCCCTTGCTTGCGTACTGCCATGACCCTGGTGGGTCCCTGCTGTCCTCCTCTCCATGTACAATCATCTGCTGATTGTGTACGCGTCAACCTAGTAGGCCCACAAGTCAGCCTCTAAACCCGTGGCGGACAAATACAACCCATTTAAAAAAATAATAGCCCATTTCATACGTTCAAACGGAAAGTTCAACATTCTGAGCAAAGTAACAGGTCTGATCCAGATATAGAGTACTGAACTTCCACGTTGACAACCATCATAGCCAGGTTAACTATCTACTCCCACTAATACCCTAGTAGTGTACAAGTACTAACTTACTCTTAGCTAACTAGACGATGCTGGAAGCAGTGTGCGGTACACGCTAAACGCCGGCACCGACGTCCTCCTCCTCGCCTCGGACTTGCCAGAGGTGCGATAGGGCGCGTTGCTCACGTGCGTTGGCCCTTTCCATGCCGGCGTGGTTCACCGAAGCTTCGGCTTCTAAGCGGGAAACCCACTTGACGAGCTGGTAGTAAAATTCAGCATCGCGAACGCGTGCGTGCCCAACAGCCTCCAGGGCTATTTGCCGAGCGCCGACCTCCACGTAGTCGGCCCAGTTACAGGCGCTCTGCTCACGACTTAGAGCGTCGGTGCGCTGCTGCTCCATGCCCCGCTGGCGGTGCAAATCGGCGATACGCTGCTCCTCCGCCAGGCAGTCGCGCTCCAACAAGTCCTCATACTCCGCATTGCCATCTAAAGACCGATAGAATGCCTCCCGCCATCTGCCTTCCGGTGAAAAACCGAACACTAGTTTCGGTGGTGACCGCCTCCGGCGTTGCCTATTGCGGACGGGCGAGGGCATGACGGACGTGGCGAGAGCGAGGGCAAGTGGCGAGCGATGTCGGGCCGGGGGGGGGGGCTTATGAGGATAGGGCGAGTTGGGTGATGGTGCCACCGGAGAATGCCGGGAACTAGTAATTATAGGCGGAAGGTAGGTGAACCAGCGTGTCATGGAAAATGCGACGGTCATCGCGGTCATCAGAATTGAATGCATAAGTAGGCATTGCTTAGCACGCCAGCTTGCCGTGGAAAACTAGAAAACCTGAAATTATGACTGTGCCATCCCGTCCCGTCAGTGGTGCGTCCCGTCCGTGCTGGGTCGCACGTCGGCATGACGGTCAAACCAGTGCGCTCAATTCATCCAGATGAGGTACGTGCGTGATCTGCTCGTTAATCGTGTAGGATTGAGTCGGTTGGATAGTGTATGTGTAGGATCGCAATAGCTGATGAATGTTCGCTGGGAGATAAGGCATTTGCGAATGGTTTTGCTGGCAGTTTCTTCAGATTCGCATGGCATTTTCTGCAGAACAGCATGTCAGTTTCTTCAGAGGTAGGCATTTTTATTCAAAAAACTTCCACCTTCGGATCTTGCATCGCAAGTAAAACTGCCAGGAGCGTATTAGTAGGCTAGCTAGTGATCGATCAGTAACTTGTAAACACTGAGCGAACAGAAATAAGGAACTGCTAGTAACTTGTAAACACTGAGCACACAGAAATAAGGATCATGCTGTGCACAGTAGTAAGAGCCGATCCGTTCGAAATGTTCACACGAGACTCACAGGCCTGGCATTGTAATATGGTCACATTAGTAGCCCAAATTCACAACCAACTAGTATGATTCCCATACATAAGATCAACATGTTAATGCATCTCAATGATTCACAGAGCATATACAAATATGTAGCTACAAAAGCAAAGATCTAGAAAAAACATCTGTTCTTGCTACTAACATGGATGCTTCTCTGGGCCAACATTCAGTACAGAGTAAAAGACAAATTTGTTTGTGAAGTCTACAATTCCTCTTGCAAACATAAGTGGTTTCACCAACAGCTGGAATCATGAGAATGAACCACACATGATGGAGGAACATCCACTGCAATATGATTTGGACTTCTCTCGATCACACGGCGAGACTATTTCTGGAATACAAACTTTAACTTAGGCAAAATGATGCACATTGTATAATCAGACCAAAGCAATGAAGCACCTAGTGTTGGCCAATAAATAGTACAATACTACTTTTGTGCAGTCCATGAAGTGACTATCCAATCTTTCTGTGTCTATTTTCAAATGGCACTGCATGTAGTGACTATACTATTCTCTTGTGCAGTTCCACCAAAATTGAGGTCACTTTGTTTGTTTGCCAAATAGCAACGGGCAGACATCTATCTGCACAAATATCAAGCAGCTAGTAAACATATGCCCCACCTTGTATTTTCGGTTTAAACACGTCTCTTCCGCTTAGTATCTGTCATGTTTTGCACTGGACAATTTGATACTATCATGTTTTGCCCTGGACAATTTCATACTGAATTGATTTGCTGGTATAGAGCAGAAATATAGTGCCTATTATTCATCAGACCAAGGATATCCATGTTCGCAGTGATGGAAGAGGTGAAATCGATACAACCGAAATTGAGCATCGAATCATTGAATCATGTCCTGCACCTCCAATGTAGGTCCACCCTGCCAATATATTCACATGCAAACCACTAATATTACTATCTAATGACAGTACAAAAAGAGTAGCAAGATAGTAGCAAACCATGTACCTTCGTAATGAACAGCTCATAGTGCCACCAACTGGATATAACGGTTTGGAAGAAAACATGCTCCTAATGTTGAACCATTTGGACTTTTTGTGCAGTTCCACTAAAATCGAGCATCCCTGTTTGCACAGATATTGAAAGTGTGATTACTATAAAAGTGGCACTAGTTGAAGCATAGACTCACAAATATAAGCATTCCAATTTCTTAATGGGAAAAGGTAGCAAGACTGTTTCTAACCACCTGTTTGAAGGAATAAATAAGGCGAGAGCGGCTGATGTCAAGAAGGCATACATAATATTCTCTTAAAAACTGAACCATTCTTGACCTTTCCTCTTCTTTTAAGCATATTTTGTGCAGTTCAACTAAAATAAAATGCCATCACCGCCTTGACAATTTAGTGACACTGTACAAAAAGAAATGACTTACCATTACATCATGATGTCAGGTATGTGATCGACAGGCATTAGAGACAAACATGCAGACCTCCTTCGATAACATAATGAACATTAATTTTAACAAAGGTGTGACTAGCTTTACCGGCATAATTTGAGTGAACTCTACACCTTCTGTTCCTTAATATAAGGCGTTTTCGCAGTTCAATTTAAAGTACCCAAACGTCTAGTATTTATAAAAACAGGTAGTAGTTTTCTTGAGCACATATCTAGGAAAGCTTGCCACACCTTATATATGTCCATACGCTAATGCAACACCATTCAAATAGTACAAATATACACTAATCCAGTGGCTAGTGCAACAGTAGAGTAGTTTTTTTATTACGGGGTACAGTACAATGGTTTTACTGAACAGATTTCCATAAGCTAGCACTGGAAGATTTCTATAAGCATTAACAATACAAATGTAAAGGTAACAAGTTTCAGCATTGGTATACTAGCTGTGCAACAGCATTAACCAAATACAAAAGTCTGAAGGTAACTAGCATTATTAACTAATGACAGTATAAAAAAATTGCAAACCATGATCTTCAAGGTAAATATCATTTCGAACTCGAGGGGACTTGAAAAATTGCTATCCCAATCTTGATAATCGATCAAACATAAAAACTTGAACAACCAAATCAAGAAAACAGCCGCCGGAGGAGGTGCCCACTCTTGACCTTTCCTCTTCTCTTCATAGTTTTTGTGCAGCTTAACCAAAATAAAATGACATCAGCGCCTTGGCATTTTAGTGACACTGTACAAAAATGGACTTATCTCATGAAAGTGAGGTATGTAATCTATAAGCATGAACAGTGCAAAAATCTGAAGGTAGTAACAAGTTTCATCGTTGGTATACTGGCTGTGCAACAACATTAGAATGCCTTAGCTGAAAAATCTTTAATACATCCACAATCAACAGCTAACCCTGAAATAATCCAGTGACATTAAATGGCATTGCTTAAATTTATCGGTGGCATTAGACTGAGTGCGGCATTAGTTAAATGTGGCATCACTTTAGGAGTAGCATTGCTTGACTTTACCGCTGGCGTTATACTAATAGCAAAAAAGTGGCAATAAGAGCATGGGAGGCCCATTTGGACAGTGGGCGCACCTGTACGATGTACCTCCACGGACGCATAGAGTGGTGAGGGAGGGATGGTTGCCCAGAGCAACAAATATCTAGGCGGCATATGTGGATTACGTCCCATTTTTGTTCTCTTTAGCCACCTTTTTCCTATGTGAGGACAACAAATCGATCGACCTGGTCATTATCTATTGCATTCTCATGCCTTTCTACCCTTTTTCAACCAAGAGACACGAGACTTGTTCCTTAGCTACTGATTTTCCCCTTTTCAACCTAGATGCGGGTTCGATGCATAGTCTCTTCGACAGTACTTTCTCCCTTCCTTTCCTTATTCAACCCAGACATGGATTAATCTGCATGAAGTAGGGTTTCCTTTAATAGTGCAAATTAAGGTTTTCGTCTGCGTGACCAGCAGAGCAGAGGATAGAAAATTGGGAGATAGTGGAGTGGAAAAAGATCCACATGCAGCGACGTGGCAGATGGGTCAATAGAACAAGGGTATGGTTCGAAAAGAGGTACCATACCTAAGGGTCGGCGGGAAGTGGTTTCGCTCGTGTTCATCGTCCTCCGCACACACTATGGCAGCGAGGTTGGGGACGGAGGCCATCCCGCGCGGGCGCTAGGTCTGAGAGGACGGCCTTATCGTCAGTGCGTGACCTCGCTCGCCGACAACGAGTGCGTCAACGCTGCACGTCCTTTTCTTTCCCGGCGGATCTGTGACCACCGGTGAGGAGGGAAAGAGAGGGGCACCGCCATCTTTTTTAGATCTGGAGAGAGGGTGATAGTGTGAGAAGCAAGTGGGCAGCCCTTAGCAAGCAAGCGCTGAAGCTCCAGCCTATATATCTTTTTTGATACTAGTACTAGAGGTGGAGTAGTGGTAGAGTAGTTTATATTTTCTCTGCATACAGTACCAGTTAGTCGTGCTTCAAAACTGAACGGCACGCCATTAAAAAAATAAAGTCGAGAAATAATGCGGCACCTCGGGCCAACGCGGCCAGATTGCATTTTGCACGAGAAATGACACACCATGTTTCGTTGACATATGGTCCCGTTCCAACATGTCAGTGAGACGACGGCGAGTCCTTTTGTACAATTTTCGAACGGACGTCTATGTAGGCCAGGGCGTCTCTTCCTGTACCGTGGCAACCGTCCATCGCCTCTTCGCCTTTCCCTCTCAATTTGGAACTGCTGTCGCACGCTCTTCCTCCCTCCATTTGCCTTCACCCTTCCTTCTGCCATTGTTTGATCGTCTTCTCCATGGAGGGAACAGGCCAGAAACGAACCCATTATTCTTGCCCTGATCTGAAAGATGGCGTGGTGGAGGAACTCATTGATCAGTGCGACATCATCACCTCGGCTAGCATGGTAGGTTCGTTCAAGACCATTCTCGACTCAACAAATAACATCATTACAAAGAACCCAAGGGTTTAGGAGTGGTTTGATCTCCCCTATCTTCTTCGCCATGACCCTGCTCGCTGGCGCGGGGACGACGGAAGCCTCGCCTTGTGGAAGTTGATGCCGCTTAATAATGATACGTGTGATTTTAAGATGCCATCGCTTAAGGGTAAGGCCTGGGCAGGCGCAAATGGAGATTGGGTTGTTTATATTGGGTACAACTGCGAGTGGGAACTTGTGAATGTGTACACTCGTCACCGGGTTCCACTTCCAAAAATCTCAGAGTGCCCTGAGGTTGAGCACACAGATGATCTACTTAGGTTCAAATACGATCATGGTGACTGTCGTCTACAGATGATAACAATTTGTCGAGTTCCCAACCGCTCTTGGGATTACACAAACTATCATGTTGTTGCTATCTTCGACAAGCTTGTTGCCGTCCTTACTTCCACGCCTCGATGGATATTGCTCAAAAATCAATTTCTGTACACGGATGAGTACTATGATGCAATTCAATACGAGAGTCTTGTGTTTGCTGCCACCACTCGTGGCACTATTTTTGCATGGAATCCTTATTGTTTCGGTATGTTTGTCTTCCACCATAATTAGAATTGTTTCATCCACGTGCATGCGAGTTAGTATCCCCGTACTAATTAACCTTCTTGTGTTTCCAAGGTCCTGTGAACATTCCACCACCTATACTTGAAAAATTTTATAACCAAGGGGGAGATGACGATGCTGATGATCACGAGCATGAGGACGAGCAGGACCTACATACTCAGTGGCGCCTGGCAACTTATTTCGATGGATCACCTCTTCTTGTATGTATACAGGGCACTGCTGATGTTACTAAGGAAGCAGGTGTTGTCTCCCATGGTCGCACTCTCCGGACCTATTCCAACATCCGTTGCAGGGTATTCGCGATGGATACTAGTGTGCTAGCGCCAGCACCTTCTGCCTGGTTCCGTATTGATAGTCTTGGAGAAAACTCGCTCTTCCTTGGACAAAACTATCCAATGATGGTGAAAGGCGATCCAGCTGCTATTGGCACAACGTTACTACCGTTTATGAGAAGCAACTGTAACTATACCTCGGACATTGCTATGGTTCCCTACCCTGGCTATCACAATATGCGTTCTGATACAGGCCGCTTCAGCCTGGATGATGAGTCCTGCGTTGGTCTCGATATTGACAATAGCTTCCCCTTCCCAGAGGCTTACTTATGGTTCAAAGCAAGCGTTTCCAACGCCAAGGATTGGTTGAGCTATAGTTCATTTCATTGCTTGTTATTTGTTGTGTGATAAAAACTTTAGTATTTACTAGAATGTTTTGTTGGAAATAATCTATAATCCAACATGTATCCTTGTTGTCGTTATGTGTTGATGACTTGTTGTATGTAATGAATGGTACATTTGCATATGCATGTCATAAACTCAATTTATGAATGGTTTTCGAGTCACTTCTTAGAGTGTGAGTACCGTAGTAGTATAGCCACCATCCCGTTATATGAAGTTACCACATCACATAGAGCCAACCTAATAGTGGAGTATGCTACTCCACTATTGAGATTCCGAGGCGCATTAAATCTTTACATGCAATAATTAAAAAGAAACTCACCAATGCATGCAATGTTCCTACTCATCTAGTGGCCAAGCATGCATGCAGTGCAATTAATCCACATTAATGCATTAGTTTAACTTGGGTAGTTTTGTAAAGTACGAGATACATTCCTCCACTCATCATCTGTCTTGGTTGATGAGATTTCAGATTTGAGCCCTATAAACCGAAAAGGAGGGAGTAGTGCAATAGTTAGTCCTAGTAGTAGCATACCATCAACTAGAGATAGGTGTCGCACGGAGGCCGAGAAATATGGTGATAGCGTGATTGCGTGAGATGGGCTTGTACGTAGTATGATGTAGGCACAGGACTTGCCGTGTTTCCTACTCCTTCGGTGTAAATGTGGAGAAGATTTGGTCGATTTCTTCCTTCTTTTGCCGACACGTGGGACATCCAGCAGCCAGGTCATGTCATGCAAGAAAATTGAGTGCTAGTTGAAGCCACGTGATGTGCATCTTGGGTTAAACTATAAATAGAATCTTACTCTTGAGTAACTCCAAAAGCAGCCACCGAAGATCTTTATTGGATTTGTTTTTCATCACCAGCACGTCGAGGTGAAAGATGTCCAGGTTTAGTGGGTCGTCTTGCGTTTTCACTGACATGTGGGACCACATGTGAGCAAACAGACAATGGGCACACTCCGCGTGTCTGCTGGCTGGCTAAGAAGAGAGAGAGAAGGGCTGAGCACGGACTCCAGGAAATTTCGCAACAATGTGAGTAGTACTAGTGGTGTACCGTACTCCTGGAGAGATAATGTGTTCGCTCTACATAACCAGCACCTCGATATAGTGGGGTGGCATGGGCCATAACTAGCATTCACGTCTAGCAGTACGGCACACGCCACCCACACGAGTCCCATCTGAAACCAATTTTCTTGGAGTCCATGCTACAACTATCTCTTCTCCCTCTTGTTTTCTCTAACTCAGCAATCACGCGGTGGGCGGGGTGGGGGTTTGCCGATAGTCGGTTTGCTCAACTGTGGTCCCACTTGTAAGTGAAAATGCAACACAGCACGCATTCCCCCTTGAGCGGCGTGCCGGACCAACCGTGTGGGGGTGCGACGCGAACATGGCAGGCTTTTCCTTTTGAACTTGTAACTTGTAAAATTTGGTTCTGCTCCATGGCGTGACCGATAGATAGAAATAACGATTTTCCCTAGTGTAATGAGAAGTTTGGTTCTGGCGCGGTTCATGCATGGAGTACATAAGAAAATTATGAAGTTGATGCGAAAGGTAAGATAATTAGTAGTACAATATACTACTACATGGAATTGACCAAAAGATAAAGATACATACGGATCCATCAACGACATCCTCACGCCCTAGTGCGCCAGGTCACCAACTGACGTGTGAGGAGCAGCGTCGTTGGCGGCGAGCTCAACGTGCGTCTGAACAATGCCGTCCAAGGTTGCCCTGTGGTCCAAGAAGGCCAACGTCCTATCGTCCTCCTCTTGCACATAGTAGTCCTTGTGGACGATTTGCGCGTAGATGTGGGTGATTATGTCGATGGTGTCTTGCTGCGCCTGGCGCTGCGTGGCGAGCGCGACCTCGAGGTGGACATTCTCCGGCTCGACGGCGGGCAGTCGCAGGGCCACCAGTGCATCGAAGAGGTTGTCACCATAGAGGCCGTTGAGGGTAGCGGGCATCGCAGAGCCTGGGCGTGTGGGCTGGAGGCATACATCAAGGTCGTTCGCGAGCTTCTTGACGACGGTGAACTTGTCGAGGAAGCCGACGAGGACCTTGTCAAACAAGGAGACGAAGCTCTCATCCAAGAGGCCTCTCGACCTGGCGGCCTCAAGCATGACCTGGAGACGTTCCTCGGTGCTGGGCCGCAGGCCGGCGTCGTGGACCATCTGGCACAGCCGGCTGATGCTCGCGCTCATCGCCTCCATGGATCTAGCTTCTAGTCAACTGATCTTGCGATTGGAGTGATCACTCTTGCGCTTGGTTAGGGTGCGTAGGTGCGTAGGATCTCGTAGATTGGACTGGTGGGGAGCCTTTATATGAGAAGTGCAGACTGCGTTGCATTCACATGTGTTTTGGCCATCTACTCCTCGGCCCTTCCTCCGTGCCGATGCAGTATAGTCATCTCACCTAGACCAAGTTGGGGCAAAACAAGAGAACTTTGATGTTTACTGGTTTATTGGTCCCCTTTGCATTTTGTGCCAAGTTTTGACGTTTGATTTAACTAATAAAATGTTACATGCATTACTAGAGGGAGTAGTATATTTTTTGTGACATAGATTACTAGATATTGCTAGTCAAATACTAAATCTAGACGGACATGGTAGTACTACTAAATCCAGACGGCCGTGCTAGACTAATATGTAGAACTAGTACTGTACTACCCATTGGTCAAATTATTATGTGCTGCTCCTCACAGTGAAATGACAAGACCGTGCGCCAGGGATGACACCTGAGTGTAGGCGCCGTGTTCGGCATACCAAAGTCAGCCTCACCGTGTGCAGTCACTATCAACATGGCTGTAGAGCTAGCCTGCTTACAACTAGCCGTGTTCGACATAATTTCCCGTGCATTGCCATGAGTATCTCTACTCTTTTCTTATACGAGTAAGATGCCCGTGCATTGCATGGAACACCAAGATTGGGGGTGGACAGCGCCAGTAGTGGCCATCGCGCCAGATTGTTCCATGGCCTTCTAGATGTGGTGGGGAAGAGATAAGGCTGATTGTGAGAGACACAGAGTTGTTTGTAAATAGGGAACAAGTGCGGGCATCATTTTGCAAAACTGCAGCAGTTTGCTTTGTATGCGTCAGATCTAGATCCGACGGCTATTGGTGAAAGATGGTAGGCACACCATCATCACCAACTCAGGACCTCTTTGATTCGCAGGATTTTGAAAATGCAGGAATAGGAAAAGTATAGGATTGGAGTGTCATGCCCACTTGAATCCTATAGGATTAGCAAGGAGCGTTTGATTTCACGGGAAAAGCAAAGGAATTGTAAAAAGAGGTTAGAGTGGATGTTAGATTTCCTATGAAATGTAGTACAAAAGATTCCATTGGAAAAATTCCTATGGGATTCAATCCTATGAATCAAAGGACAAACGTAGGAAAAATTTCAAAGGATTTCAATCCTCCAAAAATCCAATAGAATTCCCTTGAATCAAAGGAGCCCTCAGGTTTTTATAGGAGTAGTATAGAGAAATAGAGAAACTTTTTTTTCTTATAAAAAACCAAGTTGGTGATGATGGTGTGCCTGCCATCCTGCAATATAGACCGTCCGATCTATATCTGACGGACAGAAAGCAAACTATGGCAATTTTCCAAAAAGATACTCGCACCCCTCTCCACATTTGCAGATAAGGCCTTCCCTCATTCATCTTCGTCTCCCACAAGACAAACAACTCGTATAAATGCATCTTGATGTTCCGTGCAACGCATGGGCCTCTTGCTGGTAATAATAAATATTGTACTCGAGTAATGGGAATATCGTTGCCGCACCTATGCACGCGAACATTTATCGTAACATAGTACTACCTCGTGCGGGATAGTCGTAATATTACAAGTTTCAAACTGATATTACAAATGCTAGGAGTAATGCTGCACCTACGAAGAGGGAATTATTAGGAAGTTTACGTAAGAACTTCCGTTACTTTAGGTGGATGCAGCATTATCGTACAAACTAAAATCCACCGCCCTGACAAGTCACTAATGGGCAAATAAATTTTTGAGTCTCTGGCGACTTGATGTTTCAAAAACAAATTCAGCTTCTGCGGAGACTTTGTCATTTAGGCTTAGACGCTTGCGGTGATCAGCACGCCATTCATTGTTGCGCCAGAGAACGCCAAACCTCATTACCTTGTGCACACTTGCCTCCAGAACAAAGAACCTGGCCAATTTAATCTCAGATGTGCTGCCTTGGTAGTCGATCAAATCAATTTCTGTAAGCTGGAGATCAAGGCATTCGATGAGATTGTTATAGTGCAGCACATTTTTCACTTTCGGGTCTTTTCTTATCTGCAAAAGAAGAGAACATATTAGAGCAGCTGGCTGTATAAGATTGCCATGTCATCAAGAGGTACCAATATCATTCGCTCATATGATAGGGTTGGCTATAGGGTTGGCTCTAAGGCTAGTGATATTTTTTCACTCTCTCTCTCTTTCTCTTTCCTCTCATTTACCTAGGAGCACGTGAAGAGCTTGGGCATTTGTTGCCTTCCACTATGTGGCCGATGCCATATTTCTCAAAAGTATGCCACATAATACGCATCAATGTCAAATCAAAAGATTTTGGCACCGCTCTAGCGATGTGAGAGATTTGGCACCGCTGTGCACACAGACCCACATGTATAAACAAATCAATCAAACCAACTACACCAGCCTCTCCCTCTCCCAAACAAGTGTTTTTTTATTGCCTCAGTCCTCTCCCTCTCCCACGCAAGTGTTTTTTCATTGCGTGAGTTAATTTGGCACCGGAGCAAAGTAGGTGATCCAGATTGGGGCACCAGGTGAGCAATGGAGGGGCATCGATGCCAAATGCATCACAAGTGAATTTGGCACGTGTTTTGGCCTACATAGTGGAGGGCCGTTAGCCCACTTTTGTACTACCTCGTATTTAGTGTAAAATTTTGACCATAGATTTACCTAAGAAAATGCCAATGCATGTCACCAAAAATTATACCATTTGAAATTATGTTCAAATACGAATCCAACGATATAATTTTTAGTGACATGCATTAACATTTTGTCAGTTAAATCTATGGTCAAATTTTGATACTACAAAATATGAAGAGTAAACCAGGACAGAGGTAGTACTTACTCTTAGGCTAACCATAGAGTTACTAGTCTAAGTTACTTGCCACTATGACTAGCCTAGGCTACTTATAGTACAACAAAAAAAACTATGCAGGTGATCACGTGAGAAAAAATACTAAAAACATTTCTTTCGATGCAGTGCGTAGATGCAGTTTTGAACACTACACTTGTCATCGTAATTTGGGAAAATTACGAAAAATTTGAGCTATGTTGTGATTACCGTTTACTAATAGCAAAGAAGTTTCACCTCGATGAGTAGCTTCTCCGTGCATGGAAAGCATGTAAGGAATCCAACAACTTGATCCAGATTGGGGCCGATAGATTTTATTGCCAAGATCTTCACTGTGCGCATAGACTGGGTCAAGCTTGTGGGAATCATTTTCTGGATGACAGTCGTAAATACATCAAGAAGAAATTTAAAAATGTGAATTTCAAGAAGATGGAGAAGAAGATGAGTGTTGTACCTGAACAATTACGGATCCAATAAAGAGTTTGGAGAATTTGGCAGACGAGTACACCAACGCTGTCAATTTCGGCGCGTCAATGACCCTGATTTTTGTTGGACCTTCTAGATCAGATACAAGCATTCTCTCAAGGAAAGGCGCATTCTCAATGACCATAGCGTGGAATAGCTGGAGTGATCTCTTCCCAATTGATGTCTTGTTGCGGGGCCAGCAAGACACATAAATCCATCGAAGATTCGTCGAGGAGATGTGGAGGCTAATGAACCCGTGGATCTGCCGAAGATGAAGGTACTCGAGTGCAGTACAGCTGCGGAGCAGGTGCTCCGTAACCTTCTTCGAAATGCCAACATCGAAGAGGTCGAGCTGCTTGAGTTGAGGGAGAAGAAGGGCGGGCGCGGCATTAATCTGGGGAAAATAGCAGGAGCTGAAGCTGGCGCGGCGCAACGTTGGCGTGAGGTGGAGCGCGGACGGCGGCAGAGAGCGACATCGTCTAGCTTCAAACCTGAGCTCCTCGAGCTAATCTAGGGCGGGGTATAGGAACCACTCGTCGAACTTGGCTTGGACCTTGCAGTTGGTAATGAACATGCGCATGTGAAGGCATCTGGCTGGCCCAGGGTGCGATGAAAGGATCTTAGAGACTGCGGCCATGCGTTTGCAATCCCCATCGCAGAGGCAGCTGTCGACGGTGAGGTTGAGGGGGACGCGGCACCAGAGGGGGCGCCACCGCCGAGAGAGCAGGGTGGTCCGCACGGCAGATTTGGTGGGAAGGAGGCTGATGATGACAAGCAGCATGTCATCGGGGAGGCTGCTGATGAAGTCCAGGCTCGCCGGATGCGGTTTTGGCTCGAGCAGCCTCTGCTTGTTGGCTGCCTCGCCGTCCATCTCAGCCGGCGGCGACGCCGGTGTACACGTGTGCTGGTGTGTATTGTGTGCTGGGTGTGCGCGAGTGCGTCCTTGTGTGCATGCCGCCGCGCAGTGGTGAAGTGTGCGCGCGTGCGTCCTTCACGCGGAAGAAGTGTGCCCTCAATTTACTAGCGTGCGGGGTGCTACCGCGAGTGGTTTCAACTTTTTTACTTCACCGCGTGTCAGATGGGCCTCTAGTTTACTTATTTTCACCCACTGCCACATGGGCCAGCACACGAAGATAGAGAACACGAGCTGACAAGGCAGCATGTGGACTAGTTGACCGGTCAACTAAACAATATACGGAGCTATACACTGACACAGTGACCGTATAATCCCTCGGTATAGAGAGTTCGAGTGAGAGGTGAGGCCCGTGAGAGATAGTAGAGAGAGAGAAAGAGCTACTCCCTCCGTTCGATAATGTAGTGCCTATATTTTTTTTAAAGTCAAACTTTTGAAACTTTGACCAAGTTTATAAAGAAATTACTTATATCTACAATACCAAAGATAAATGATAGTATGAAGTAAGCACTTGTTGTGATGAATCTAATGATCGTTCTAGATGTAAATGTTTTTCTCCATATATACCTGGTCAAACTTTTCTGATGTTTGACTTTTCAAAACATCCATATGTTTATGGACGTGAGAGAGTACCTAACTAGAGAGAGAAAGAGTGTGTGAAATAGAAAGAGTGAGTGAAAAAAGTGTGTGTGCGTGTGTGAAAGAGACATGGACAACACACGATAAAGTAGAGAAAAAGCGTGTGTGTCTTATGCAAACATATCACACATGCAT
Source organism: Thinopyrum elongatum (assembly GCA_011799875.1). Taxonomy (NCBI): domain Eukaryota; kingdom Viridiplantae; phylum Streptophyta; class Magnoliopsida; order Poales; family Poaceae; genus Thinopyrum; species Thinopyrum elongatum. Next base: position 132,320,528 of record CM022303.1, read on the forward strand.
CTTCTACAGCGGAAGCGAGGTGAGGAGATAGTGTGTGGTTGTTTGCAACCGAGAGAGAAAGACCCCTAGCACGTGGCCAAGAGAGGTCTGACAAACAAGGGAGAGAGGTCGAGAGAGACGTATGGAGAAAATGCAGACATGTGGAGGAGAGAGTGTATGTTTGTGACAGAGAGATCCCCTGGAGATCGTGATGGGACTACATGGGTGGGAGATCGAGTGACAAGGTGTGTGCGTGATAGAAGATACCCCGAGAGATATCGAGATAGACGTATGGATGGAAGGAGACAATACATGTGTTCCTGATGTCTAGTGAGAGATAGTCATACTTAGGGGGGGAGTGCGTGCGCCTATGATGGAGTGAGGGATTATGGTACTTAGGGGGGGTGCGTGTCACAGAGAGATAACAAGGGCGGAGAGTGTTAGATGGGTCTATGTAGCGCGAGCGAGATATGTGTATGTGTGAACCAGGGAGATATAAAGTTTGAGAGAGATAGAGGAGCCCCGATACGGCTGAGTGGTGCGTCAGATAGCTGAGAGGGGGAAAGAGATACTCAATCCGCTCGATAATGCAGTGCATATAAATTTTTTAGAAGTCAAACTTTGGAAACTTTGACCAGGTTTACGCAAATATTATTTATATCTACAATACCAAAGATACATCATACGAAACTACATCTCATGATGAATCTAATGATATATGTTTGCCGTTCTAGATGTAAATGTTTTTCTCCACGTACATGGTCAAACTTTGTGATGTTTGACTTTTCAATAAATCTAATAATCTATATGCTATGGACCGAAGAGAGTGCCTAAGTCGAGAGAGATCAAGTGCATGTGAAGGATAATTCGTGAGTGTGCAAAAAGAGTGTGTGTGTGTGAAAGAGAAAGGGGCAACAAACGATAAATTAGAGAGAGAGAGAGTGTGTGTTCGTTTCTTATGCAAACATATCACGCATGCATCTCCGAGATAGAAAAGCGAGGTGAGGAGATACACGAAGATAGATAGTGCGTGATTGTTTACAACGGAGAGAGACACCCCTATAGCACATGTCCAATAGAGGTCTGGCCAACAAGGGATAAAGGTCGAGAGGGACGCACGAAGAAGATGGACGCATGGGGAGGGAGAGAGGGTTTTAGATGGAGACTAAGAATTAGCTAGTTAGATACATATAGGGGGGACTGCGTGTGCCTACAATTGAGTGAGAGACCATCATACTTGGCTAGGCATGAGATTGTGTGTGTGTGCGTGTGAGATGGAGAGAGAACGAGGGAGAGAGAGAGAGTTTTAGATGGGTCTATCGAGTGCGAGTGAGATATGCATGTGTATGTGTGACCCAGGGAGATGGAGAGTTTGAGAGAGAGAGGGAAGAGCTCAGAGACGGCAGAGTGGTGCGTGAGAGAGTTACGGGCAACGAGCCAGGGAATTTGTGTGTGTACGATGAGTACACCCGAGATATTTAGCTTGGACAAGAGAATCATACATAGTGTGCCAGAGAGACCTATACATGGAGTGTGCATGCGAACTAGAAAGACCCCCCCACACACACAAAGAGAGAGATAGAGAGAGAGGGAGAGGGACCGACAAGGTTTGTGTTTGGATGCGTGCGATAGAATTGAAGATTGTTGGCGAGAGAGAACAGGAGTCCGGGAGAGGGGGAGGTCACGTTTATGCATCAAAGACTGATATAAACCATGTTTCGATATAAATTTGCATTCAAATATTTGGATTGGAGAACATGTTGTCTGCAATCCACACATGAACGGAGCTATGCGTATCAAACAAGTTCATTAATTTGACTTTCAACATGTTCATAGAGTACTGTAATATTGTACAACATGCTACTCGATTGAGGTGTTCAATTTTGGATTTAGTTCACTATTTTGACCTGGTGAACGAGCTATTTCATTGAATCGAGATATTTCATTTTGGGTTTGATTCCTGTTTTTGAGTGGGTCAACTATTTGTCATATAGTAATCGTTAGCAATGAGCATGTAAAAACACATTAGTCCCGAGCATCATCTCACCATCTAAAAAAGAAGTGGCAAGCTAATATTTCAAAATTTGATTCGAATCAACTTGGTAAGGTAGACGTGGATGCTCGTTCTCCCAAAATTTGAACGAACCGCTAAACACCCTGTGCTCGATGGAATTCGCCCGAGCAAATAAATGGGAGACGCAAAATTGCCGGCCTATGTGGGACACGCATCAATTGGCCAATTGTACATCGAGGGTAGGTTCGTAACTTCATCCAAGCGCGCCTTCTCCTCGGCCGAAATGACAGGTGCCGAATAATTCATAAACAATGGGCGGCAAAACACCCTCTCCTCGGCCGAAATCGCTCGCGCCGACTATTTCAAAACATGCCCTCCTCGCCCAAAATTGCTCGCGCCCACTATTTCAAAACACGCCCTCCTCGCCCGAAATCGCTCGCGCCCACTATTTCAAAATACGCCCTCCTCGCCCGAAATCGCTCGCGCCCACTATTTGGGAGAAGCAAAGTAACTCTCCTATCCCCGACCCTCAGTACACAGACCCAAGCCCAGAAGCCTAAAGGCAGGGGTAGAACTGTAACTCCCCCCCCCACATTTCAGACAAATGCGTCCGTAAGACATGGTTCCCCCTCCCAATTCCCCATTCATACCTCGTGGGCGCCAAATCACCTTCTCCCCGGAATCTCCCTTCTCCCCAGCCACGAAGCCTCAACCCCTCCTCCATGGCGCCCCCCACCGCACCAAATTCACCGCCGCCCTCCTCCTCAATGCCGGAGAAGCTGTTCATTTGCCGTCATGCACCGGGTCGTGTGCCTCTTACTTCGTGTTGCCGGAGCTGCCTCGACGATGACCAAGTGAACCGTACCAGAGCCGATTCACCCCCGCCGTTGTGCATGGTGCCAGAGTGGCTCCAACTTTGGATGCGTCCAGGGCCCCGGCGCTGCTTCCCCATAGCCGTCGACCGTCGCGACATCTCTGCTTTCCTGCCGCCGGTAGCCACCGCAACCATGCCGGCCTCACCGACTCGGCAGCTGGAGCTGCCTACTTCACCGGGCCGCAAGATAGGTCGTACATCATCTCAAATCACTTTATTTAGGCGTCAGTTGTCTGAATTTTTATTCTGGGCCAATTGATTCCCAATGGGAAGCAGCACCCCTCGAGGCGGCGGAGCTCCTAGGCTGCCAGTTGGCTGGTGTCTAACGTAAGGGTGTGGGGGCGCAAGTTCGCCGCGGAAGCAGCGCTTAGGTGGCTATCTTAGAGTTGCGTGGGTTGAAGGTACTGCCGTCGCCAGATCTGGATGACGGCGAGTCTTTGTGGATTGGCCAGGGGCGGCGCAACCATGGCAGTGCGGTGGGGTGGGGAGCGGGGTTTTGGTCGGTGCTCTCGCGGCCAGGGACGGCGAAGGCAGGCTGCTCTACCGGTGGTCACTGGCTCTTCGGGGAAGATTCTGAATAGTGTTAGCCGGGAGGCACAAGACGGCCATCAAGCCATTCGACGTAGATCGAACAGTACCAAAATAAAATAAAATCGTGTGACCCAATTTAGTTTTCAGTCAACAGACATGTGACCACTCTTGTACCTTACTATTGATCTCTTAGGGTATTTCTTTAGATCAGAGATATGTGTCGTTCTTAACATTATGTGTTTTCTGCATCTTCAGCCACACAGTCTTCCTTCTCACCGTAGCTGCTCCAACAAGGGAAGCATACACCATAAGGGAGCTATAGTCCCCACTCAACAGTTCCCTGCATCGAATCCGCGTGCCCGACATGGACAGCGACAACAACTGCAGGGCCATCGACAAGTCAGCACATGATGCTCACTCCTATGGATGGCGGCCAGATAGGTTGTACCCTCATCTTACTTGTGTGCAACATTTATGGCTTTGTTATTCATCTAAGCATTGAAATAGATTATCACATTTCACTGTATACTCATGCTGATCTCTTACGGGGCTTGTTCAGGAGTTAACGCTGTTCCATAGTTCAGATAAGAGACTTGTTCTTTAGGTAACGCTGTTCCATAGTTATCATCCATCAGCCAATGCTATCCCACAGGCTGGTGATTATAGTATTATACCACTTCTAGTATTACCTATGTTGTTCTTTAATACTTTTGTGTGCCATCTAGTTAATCTCGAGTACAAACGATACATATTCTATAGCTTTCATCTGTGTTCTCCCTTTAGTTTTTTAGACCTGTTGCTGCTAGTTAACCCCAGTCCTACTATTTATGTCGTCTCCTACAGGCACTCATTACATAAATCTAACTGCTAGTTGTCTTCCATGCATTTCAGATATAATTGCACACACTGATATATCCACAAGAACCTCACGGAGCAATGTAACGGCCAACAAACTTAACGTCAATGATACCCAATATGATGGAACATGTAAAGGCAGTTCTTCAGAAGACTTGCAGAAAGATGATGAATCCTATTCACCCCACAAGGTCCTTGCTCTAACTTGGCCCGTGATATGGGTACAACATGCATATAATGTCCTGGAGTGCATCTACTCTGTTGCAATGCCATGTGCTTAGCCTGCTGATCATGCATGTAAATATGTCATGCCTTCCTATTTTTCAGTACCTATTCCATTCATGATAACATGTTTTCAAATTCAAGTACTGTCATTCTACTCTATCGCAATGCCATCTGCTTAGTTTGGACATCATGCTTTTGAATATCTTATGCATTGTTATTCATCAGTATGTACTTCATCTGTCTACCATACCATGTTTTTTTACATTGGAGTGTTGTTCTAGTGGTTTGTTGCAATGCCATCTTAGTTTCCCAATCATACACGCATATGTTGCCTTAGTGTTTTTCTGTATGTATTCCGCTATCATACAGTTTTACATTCAACTAGTGTTTTTTTACTCTGTTGTCCTGTCGTAGCCCTAGCTCTTACATCATACAACCTCCGTCCGGATTACATGTCGCAGAAATGGATAAAAATGGATGTATCTAGAACTGAAATACGCCTAGACCCATCCATTTATTTCCGGATGGAGGGAATACATGTCAATATGTCATGCCTTTCTATTCTTCAGTACCTATTCCATCTTTGTGCTGTAGCATGTTTTATAATTGAAGCACCATTCTTCTATATAAGTCATGCAAGGGGAAGACGGCTATGTTAGAATCTGAAGGGTTACAAACAAGGTCTTTGCAAAAGATCCAAATGCCAGGAGGTAGTAAACCAACTCCAGTGTTCATAGATACTGCTCCAGCACAGAGAAACCCAACTCCTACTGATAATAAGCAGATTCCAGTGGCCAAAGAACTAGTCTGCTCCAGTCTAGCAAAAATATGTCAACTCCACTCTAAGAAGCGTGTGCGTATCCTCGCATCATGAAATTTTATAGCATTCTGATCATATTTTCTACATGTTTCTTACCCATCTCTCTTTTAGAAAATAAGCTTAAAGGATATAAGACTTTCTATGCTGGGAACCTATTCGAGGAAAGTATCTTGTGGGAATTCTCTGTGCTCCAATGCTGATGTAAGTACCTGTTGTATATCACTATATTTTTACGTCAGCATGTATTTTGTTAATCGGCGTGAATCCAACCTTTATCTGATCTAAATTTAGTTGTAGCAAAATGTATAATTCAAGGTGACAATGTTGATTTTTGTAAGGAAAACTACCTGGTAGTTTTGCATACTGAGCTGCATGAGTGTACTATCTCATATCATGCACATTACTAAATTGTAGTGCTGTTCTGGTTGCCCATTCATTCATTGTGTCAATGTTGCTTTCGTATTACCTTACCTGGCTGATGATAGTTGTGCCATATTGTGTTAATTTGGTGTAGGCTGGTGTGGTCTGGTTGCCCAAACGTTCGTTGTGTCAATGTTGCTTTCCTATTATCTGACCTGGCCAATGATAGCAATGCTAGTGTGTTAATTTGGTGCAGGCTGCTGAAGATAAGAAGACAAACTCTGAAAATAGCAAGGCAACCCCATTGTTTCTTTCCAATAAATCTAGGCCAGGTAATATGGCAATAACTCTTGATAAAGCTGTTCGGTTCCCCTCCTAATTTATGTTATGATGCAGTGGTCGAGACACTCTCCACTATCAATAATACAAGCCTGCCAAAATCGCCATCTGAATCTGTTCAGTTTCCTCTGTCTCGAATGCAATGAAAAAATGTATGTTTGTGAACCAATTACTGGCTGAAGCAATGATGGACATCATGGAGGAATCAGAGGTGCACATTCTTGCGCAACAAGAACTGATCAATGTTTTCAGAGACAGTGTAGCAAAGAAGGAAGAACTTGTTCGCATGCTTATGGGCGTCATCCATGCTGAGGTTGCAGATTGTGAGGTTGTAGATCGTTAGGTTTTGCTCATTTATTTGCACTGGCATCAATCTTTGATTGCCCAGTGGATGTAACTTCCTGTAATATATGCTGGATGTGCAACGTTTTTCCTTGTATGCCATACGTTTACTTAGCGCGCCTTGCATTCCAGCTAACTGGTCGCTAGGAAGCTAAAAAAGCAGTGAAATTATTAGTTAGCATGAACAGTCGTGGGCCCTATATGAAGGAAGCAGCCCACTGCCCTTAATGGGCTTCCCTAATGGGCTCGCAGGGGCCAAAATTCTCATGGGGCCTTTGATTGATCGGTTTTGATCTTGTTCATAATTGCTTGTCGTAATGGGCTCAAATTATCTAATTGGGCCTACAGACATGTTCGAACTTTAGTGGGCCCATTAAGTTAATGGGCCGTAACCAGGCCAAAAGCTCTATTGGGTCGCTATAATTGAAACGAGCCGACAGTTAATGCTCGGCCCTGTTACCTCCCGGGTCATTAACAGGCCGACATCAAAGCGGGAAACAGGTGGGCCCATTTGATTTCACGGGCCGTTATAAGACCGATACTATGGTCGGGCTACATGTGGCCCAACTATACTATGGGCCTTTAGTAGGCCGAAAGAGACAGCGGGCTCGTACTGGACGATGAAGAGCATGGGCCGCTAAGAGGCCGAAAGTTAGGTCGTACTGTATATGGCCCAACTTTGTTGTGGGCCATTAGCAGGCCGAAAGAGAAACCGGGCTGGTATTGGACCATGAAGAGCATGGGCCGTTAAAAGGCCAAAACTTAGGTTTGACTGCAAATGGCCCAACTCATTTATGGGCCGTTAACAGGCTGAAAGGCACACCGGACCCGAAATTGGCCCAACACTTAAATGGGTCGCTAAAAGGCCGAAAGACGTACATCCTGAAAATTGGACCATCCCTTGAATGGGCCGTTAATAGGCCGAAACTACATTGGGCCAATATTGAGCCCAAATATATAGCGGGCTATTAACGGGCTCGAACTGACAATGGGCTGCAATGGTGTCAAATCGTTAACGGGCCGTTGACGGGCCGAATTGGCACATCTTGTATGGGCCGTGGGATTAAATGGACCTGACACAAGTAGGCCTTATATGGGCCGGCCTGCTAATTTTGACTGGGCCGGCCTTTTTCACCTGAATGGGCCACTGTTGGGCCTTGCGACATGCCGATGTATCATAGGCGCCTCCCGTACTATGAGATGATGACATCTGTCCCAACGCTGAGCCGACACGTAGATCCTCCGGCGAATGAGAATTTTACACGTGGAATTTCCCGATTGGTCGGGGCTGTTAACGGGTTATCGGATCCAAACCGGCACCCTATAGCTTAAAGTGACCCGTTACGGTGGATGCCATGTGTCGGTTACCCTTGACGAAAGCACTTCTATGACGCGCGATTTATCGTCATGGAAGTGGACACTTCTGTGATGATAATTTTGGTAATGTCATGGAACACTTCTATGACAGCACAGGTATGACTATCTTGATTCTGTCATAAAATCGTCATGGATGTACATGCATGACAGAAAATGTGACCTACTATGACAAACATGTATCATCACGGAAGTGTATTTTTTTTGTAGTGGATGGGCATCCAAGAGGGATATAATAAAAACTTTCATATAAGTGCATTGAATACTATGAGAAGTTTGACTCCTTGCATATTGTTTTGAGATATAAAGATGGTGATATTAGAGTCATGCTAGTGAGTAATTGTGGATTGGTAGAAATACTTGTGTTAAAGTTTGTGATTCCCGTAGCATGCACGTATGGTGAACTGTTATGTGATGAAGTCGGAGCATGATTTATTTTTTGATTGTCTTCCTTATGAGTGGCAGTTGGGGATGAGCGATGGTCTTTTCCTACCAATCTATCCCCCAAGGAGCATGCGTGAAGTACTTTGTTTCGATGGCTAATAGACTTTTGCAATAATTATGTGAGTTCTTTATGACTAATGTTGAGTCCATGGATTATACACACTCTCACCCTTCCACCATTGCTAGCCCTTCTAGTACCGCGCAACTTTCGCCGGTGCACACACCCACCATATATCCTTCCTCAAAATAGCTACCATATCTACCTATTATGGCATTTCCATAGCCATTCCGAGATATATTGCCATGCAACTTCCACCGTTCCGTTTATTATGACACGCTTCATCATTGTCATATTGCTTTGCATGGTCATTGTAGTTGACATAGTATTTGTGGCAAAGCCACTGTTCATATTTTTCATACATGTCACTCTTGATCATTGCACATCCTGGTACACCGCCGGAGGCATTCATATAGAGTCATATCTTGTTCTAGAATCGAGTTGTAATTCTTGAGTTGTAAGTAAATAAAAGTGTGATGATCATCATTATTAGAGCATTGTCCCATGTGAGGAAAGCATGATGTTGGCTATGATTCCCCCACAAGTCGGGATGAGGCTCCGGACGAAAAAAAAGGAGAGAAAATAAAGAGGCCAAAGAGCCCAACAACAAAAAAAAAGAGAGAAAAGAGAGAAGGGACAATGTTACTATCCTTTTTTCCACACTTGTGCTTCAAAGTAGCACCATGATCTTCATTATAGAGAGTCTCCTATTTTGTCAGTTTCATTTATACTAGTGGGAATTTTTCATTATAGAAGTTGGCTTGTATATTCCAATGATGGGCTTCCTCAAATTGCCCTAGGTCTTCGTGAGCAAGCGAGTTGGATGCATACCCACTTAGTTTCATTTTGAGCTTTCATACACTTATAGTTCTAGTGCATCCGTTGCATGGCAATCCCTACTCACTCACATTGATATCTATTGATGGGCATCTCCATAGCCCATTAATACGCCTAGTTGATGTGAGACTATCACCTTCTTTTTTGTCTTCTCCACAACCACCATATTCTATTCCACCTATAGTGCTATATCCATGGCTCACGCTCATGTATTGCGTGAAAGTTGAAAAAGTTTGAGAACACCAAAAGTATGAAACAATTGCTTGGCTTGTCATCGGGGTTGTGCATGATAAAATACTTTGTGTGATGAAGATGGAGCATAGCAAGACTATATGATTTTGTAGGGATAACTTTCTTTGGCCATGTTTTTTTGAGAAGACATGGTTGCTTTATTAGTATGCTTGAAGTATTATTGTTTTTATGTAAATAATAAACTTTTGTTTTGAATCTTATGGATCTGAATATTCATGCCACAATAAAAAAGATTACATGGATAAATATGTTAGGTAGCATTCCACATCAAAAATTCTGTTTTTATCATTTACCTACTCGAGGACGAGCAGGAATTAAGCTTGGGGATGCTTGATACGTCTCCAACGTATCTATAATTTTTGATTGTTCCTTGCTATTATATTATCTGTTTTGGATGTTTTATATGCATTAATATGCTATTTTATATTATGGGACTAACCTATTAACTTAGAGCCTAGTGCCAGTTTCTATTTTTCCTTGTTTTTGAGTTTTACAGAAAAGGAATATCAAACGGAGTCCAAACGGAATAAAACTTTCGCGAAGATTTTTCTTGGACCAGAAGACACCCGTAGGACTTGGAGATCAAGTCAGAAGAGTCCCGAGGTGGCGACAAGCTGTAGGGGCGTACCCTGGGGGGGGGGGGGCGCCCCCAGGGCTTGTGGGCCCCCCGAGGCTCCTCCAACCCTAATCTTCGGCCTATAAATTTCCAAACCAACAGAAGCGTCCACAAAAATACTTTTCTGCCGCCAGAAGTTCCAGAACCACGAGATCCCATCTTGGGACCTTTTCCGGCGATCTGCTGGAGGGGGATTCGATAACGGAGGGCTTCTACATCAACTCCATTGCCCTACCGATGATGTGTGAGTAATTTACCACAGACCTACGGGTCCATAGCTAGTAGCTAGATGGCTTCTTCTCTCTCTTTGATCTTCAATACCATGTTCTCCTTGATGTTCTTGGAGTCATATTTGATGTACTATTCTTTTGCGGTGTGTTTGTCAAGATCTGATGAATTGTGGATTTATGATCAAATTATCTATGAATATTATCTGAGTCTTCTCTGAACTCTTTTATGCATGATTAAATATCTTTGTTTTTCTCTTTGAATTATCGGTTTGGTTTGGCCAACTAGATTGGTTTTTCTTGCAATGGGAAAGGTGCTTAGTTTTGGGTTCAATCTTGCGGTGTCCTCACCTAGTGACAAAGTAGGGGTAGCGAGGCACGTATTGTATTGTATTGTTGCCATCAAGCGTAAAAAATGGGGTTTTCATCATATTGCTTGAGTTTATCCCTCTACATCATGTCATCTTGCTTAAGGCGTTACTCTGTTCTCTTGAACTTAATACTCTAGATGCAGGCAGGAGTCGGTCGATGTGTGGAGTAATAGTAGCAGATGCAGAATCATTTCGGTCTACTTGACACGGACGTGATGCCTATATTCATAATCATTGCCTTGGATATCGTCATAACTTTGCGCTTTTCTATCAATTGCTCGACAGTAATTTGTTCATCCACTGTATGTTTTCTTTCAAGAGAGAAGCCTCTAGTGAAACCTGTGGCCCCCGGGTCTATTTTCCATCATATATTTTCAGATCTATAAACCAAAAACCCAAAAATACCTCGCTGCAATTTATTTGATTTTTACTTTGTTTTACGTTTTAGTAATCCTTTTTATCCATCTCTATCATATCTCATCCTTGCAAGTAACCGTGAAGGGATTGACAACCCCTTTATAGCATTGGGTGCAAGTGTTTGATTGTTTGTGCAGGTGCATAGATTGGGGACTTGTTCGTACCTCCTACTGGATTGATACCTTGGTTCTCAAAACTGAGGGAAATACTTATCTCTACTTTGCTGCATCACCCTTTCCTCTTCAAGGGAAAAACCAACGCAAGCTCAAGAAGTAGCAGCCAACACGAAGAAACTCAAGTCTGAGGACTTCATGGAGACGTTCATTGAAGCAGCTACTCGGATTGCCGATGGTATCAATCTGGACACTTTCGTTGAGCCAGCCAGTCCCTCCAATGCATGAGAAAACTTTAAGCTTTACCTATTTGCCTCGGTATGTCGAGTGGATCTGTATCCGTCAAACTCCTTCGGGCTTTGGGCTTGAGTACACACATTTGTTTTTGAACTTCTGGAGTTATCGGAATACTTTCCTTCGAGTTTTTGAATGTGTGTGACTTAGGCAAAAGCTGGTTCGCAACTAAGGCCACGAGTGAGGTGGACGCTCGTTACTCAGAGTAGTTTTTAACTTAGGCGAAAGCTGGTTCATAGCTAAGCCCCCGAGTGAGGAGAAGTCTCGTCACTTGGAGTAGATTTTAACTTAGGTGAAAGCTAGTTCGCAGCTAAGCCCCCGAGTGAGCGGAATGCTCGTCACTCGGAGTCATTTTTAACTTAGGCGAAAGCTGGTTCGCAGCTAAGCCCCCGAGTGAGAGGACCACTCATCACTCAGAGTCGTTTTTAACTTAGGCCAAAGCTGGTTCACAGAGAGGAACACTCGGCATTCGGAGTCATTTTTAACTTAGGTGAACGTTGGTTCGCAGCTAAGCCCCCGAGCCAAAGAGGAAGGGATGATGCAGCACAGCTACGGTAGGTAGTTCCCTCAGTGATGAGACCAAGGTTATCGAACCAGTAGGAGAACCAAGCAACACTACGTAAACGGTACCTGCACACAAAGAACAAATACTTGCAACCCGACGTGTTAAAGGGGTTGTCAATCCCTTTTGGGTAACGGTGCCAAAAATTGTCACGTAGACGGGAGAAAAATTATGATAGATTGGATAAATAGATCTCGAAAGAACACAAATAAAATAAAGTGCAGCAAGGTATTTTTGGGTTTTTGGAAATATAGATCTGAAACCAAAAGCAAATAAAAATAGATCTTGAAGGCAAATATGATAAAGAAGAGACCCGGGGGCCGTAGATTTCACTAGTGGCTTCTCTCGAGAAAAATAGCATACGGTGGGTAAACAAATTACTGTTGGGCAATTGATAGAACTTCAAATAATCATGACGATATCTAGGCAATGATCATTATATAGGCATCACATCCAAGATTAGTAGACCAACTCCTGCCTGCATCTACTACTATTACTCCACACATCGACCGTTATCCAGCATGCATCTAGTGTATTAAGTTCATGGAAAAACGGAGTAATGCAATAAGAACGATGACATGATGTAGACAAGATCTATTCATGTAGGAATAGACCCCATCTTGTTATCCTTAATAGCAACGATACATACGTGTCATTTCCCCTTCTGTCACTAGGATTGAGCATCGTAAGATCGAACCCATCAGAAAGCACCTCTTCCCATGGCAAGAAAAATCGATCTAGTCGGCCTAACTAAACCAAAAATTCAAAGAAGAAATACGAGGCTATAACTAATCATGCACATAAGAGATCAAAAGACCCAAATAACTTTCATGGATAAAAAGATAGATCTGATCATAAACTCAAAGTTCATCGGATCCCAACAAACACACCACAAAAAGAAGTTACATCAAATAGATCTCCAAGAGACCATTGTATTGAGAATCAAAAGAGAGAGAGGAAGCCATCTAGCTACTAACTACGGACCCGTAGGTCTACAATGAACTACTCACGCATCATCGGAGAGGCACCAATGAGGATGATGAACCCCTCCGTGATGGTGTCTAGATTGGATCTGTGGTTTCTGGAACTTGCGGCAGCTGGAATTGTGTTTCGTCGACTCCCCTAGGGTTTTTGGAATATTGGGGTATTTATAGAGCAAAGAGGCGGTGCGGGAGGCCACCGAGGTGGGCACAACCCACCAGTGCGCGCCTGGGCCCCCAGGCGCGCCCAGGTGGGTTGTGCCCCCCTCGGGGCACCCCTCTGGTACTTCTTCGGCCCAAGTTGTTCCTTCTGGTGCATAAAAAATCTCCAAAAAATTTCGCTGTGTTTGGATTCCGTTTGGTATTGATTTTCTGTGAAGTAAAAAACAAGGAAAAAACAAGAACTGGCACTGGGCACTATGTCAATAGGTTAGTCCCAAAAAATGATATAAAGTTGCTATAAAATGATTATAAAACATCCAAGAATGATAATATAAAAGCATGGAACAATAAAAAATTATAGATGCGTTGGAGACGTATCAGCATCCCCAAGCTTAATTCCTGCTCGTCCTCGAGTAGGTAAATGATAAAAACAGAATTTTTGATGTGGAATGCTGTCTAACATGTTCATCACATATTCTTTTCTTTGTAGCATGGACATTTGGACTTTTATATGATTCAAAGCAATAGTCTAGTTTTAACATGAAGATTTCAATACTCAAGCATTTCAACAAGCAACCATGTCTTTCAAAATATCAACAGTAAAGCAAGTTATCCCTAGCCCATTATGCTCAATCATTGATCCATTCATGAAACACACTCGCATATTAGCTACACCCAATGCTCAAGTACGATCATAGTGCCCCTTAGTTGGTGCTTTATAAGAGAAGATGGAGACTAAAAAAAATAAAAAATGCATACAGTAAATAGAAAGGCCCTTCGCAGAGGGAAGTAGGGATTTGTAGAGGTGCCAGAGCTCAAAGCAAAAAAGATAGAGATAAAAACATTTTGGGTGGCATGCTTTTCCTGTCAACGAAAACGATCGAGTAGTTCGCAATACTTTCCATGCTAGATATATCATAGGCGGTTCCCAAACAGAAAATAAAGTTTATTCCTTTTTCCGCCATACTTTCACATTCCACGACTAATCGAATCCATGGGTGCCGTCCATACCAACACTTTCCAAGGAATTTATTATTTAACAACATACAGTAAATTCATTTTTCATTTCGGTACTAGGCATCCCTAATACCTTTGCCGTACTCTCGTGCAATGACAAGTGAATAAAAACTCATCTTGAGAATAACACATCTAGCATGGAAAAATATCAGCCACCCCCTACCGTTTCATGAGCGGTACGAGCACACAAAAAGGAAATTTATTTTGAAAATTAGAGATGGCACATACAAATTTTCTTAGAACGGCAAAATAATACCGCATATAGGTAGGTATAGTGGACTCATATGGCAAATCTGGTTTAAGGGTTTTGGATACACAAGTAGTGATCATACTTAGTGCAAATGAAGGCTAGCAAAAGATTGGGAAGCATCCAACCCAGAAACGAAAAATCTCATAAGCGAGCATTAAGCATAACTAACACCGAATAATGCACCACAAGTAAGATGTAATTTCATTGCATAACTATTGACGTTCATGCTTGCATAGGGAATCACAAACCTTAACACCAATATTCTTACTAAGCCATAATTACTCATTAACATGACTCACATATTATATCATCATATCGCAAAACTATTACAAGGAATCAAGTTTATTTTTTCCAATGATCTTCATGAAAGTTTTTATTATATCCCTCTTGAATATCTATCACTTTGGGACTAGTTTCATATGTTGCTTTTGAAAGCTCAAATAAATCTAAGTGAAGAACATGAGCATAAAATTTCCTTTTCTCAAAATAGTATAAGTGAAGCATGAGAGAACTACTTCAAAATTTTACTAACTCTCAAATAAATCTAAGTGAAGCATGAGAGCATTTCTTCAAAAATATTAAAGCACACCGTGCTCAAAAAGATATAAGTGGAGCACTAGAGTAATTCCATAGCTCAAAAAAGATTTAAGTGAAGCATAGAGAGCAATTCTAACAAATCATAGCATAATTTTGGCTCTCTCAAATAGGTGTGTCAAGCTAGGATAGATGACACAAAATAAAAAACAAAACAAGCAAAGACTCATATCATACAAGACCATCCAAGCAAAACTCATGATATGTGACGATTAAAAATATAGCTCCAAGTAAAATACCGATGGTCGTTAGAAGAAAGTGGGGATGCCACTTGGGCATCCCCAAGCTTAGTTGCTTGCTTCTCTTTGGATAATGGCTTGGGGTGCCATGGGAATCCCCAAGCTTAGGCTCTTCTTACTCCTTATTCTTTCATCCATCGTGATCTCACCCAAAACTTGAAAACTTCAATCACACAAAACTCAACAAAACCTTCGTAAGATTAGTTAGTATAAGAAAACTAATCTTTACTTTAAGTACTATAGAAAATCCAATCAAATTTTATTATTGCATTATATCTACTGTATTCTAACATTACCATGGCTTATAACCTCCAATACAAACCATAGATTCATCAAAATAAGCACACAATGCAAAGAAAACAGAATATGTAAAAAAACAGAACAGTCTGTAAAGATGCGAATTGTTCTCATACTTCTGTAACTCCCAAAATTCTGAAAAATTAGGAAAACAGAGGCAATTTGTATATAAATCTTTTGTAAACTATTCAGAATTTTTTGTCGCTCCTGTGATTTTTAAAAATTGTTTTACTGGACGCAAAAGTTTCTGTTTTCCAACAAGATCAAATCAACTATCACTAAAGCTATCCCAAAGGCTTTACTTGGCACAAACACTAATTAAAACATAAAAAAGCACGATCATAACAGTAGCATAATTGTGCAAACAGTCAAGAACAGAAAGAAAAAGACAAAAATAAATTTTATTCATTGGGTTGCCTCCCAACAAGCGCTATCGTTTTATGCCCCTAGCTAGGCATAATGCATAGATCTAAGTGTTGTCATATTTGGTTTCATTTTCCTTAGAGGTGTTTTTGTCAGGAGGTTTTGCAAAAACAACATAAAACACCTTATCCATAGAGACTTTTGCACTATCAAGTTGCTTATCATCATATCCCCTTTGATTTCCGGCAACAATCCAAGAATAGTGTTGATGAACATCATTGAAAACTTGTTGGATTATGTCTAAAACGGGGACGTCCTTTTTAAGGTTCTCATCAAAGATTTGATTATCCCCAAGCAAATGTCTTAGCACATAATCACTATTATAAAGGATTTCATCTATCACTAGTTTTTCACGATTCATACCATAGAAATCAAAATTTTCCCTAGCTTCCCGTACTATGTAATCAAATTCATTCATAAGAACAAGGGTGGCCAACTTTTTAGCCTTGGGATTCTTTATAACGGGTAACTCAAAAAACAATCTTTGCAAGGTCGAATGGGTATGGATAAATTTATTTTCAAGTTTCAGAATTAGTGCTGATATAGCTTCCGCATAAGATTTAGGTCTTTTAAGTATAGGAACATCGTCGAGACTTAAATTTCGAACACAATTGAAAAATTCTTGGATACGTTCTTTTCCTAAAACATTCCCTTGCCCCAAAACAAAAGTTTTATCATCCAGATTGCAAGATCGTCCAATTTTAGGAGTTAGGCCATCATCTGTTTCTACCATACCAAAGTCGCTCATGGTGACAAATCCTAGCAAACAAGATTTCCAACAAGAAACGCGGATGAAAAAGAGGGCGAATAAAACGGCAAAATTTTGTGAAGTGGGGGAGATGAAAACGAGAGGCAAATGGAAAATAATGTAAATTGCAAGGAGATGAGATTTGTGATTAAGAACTTGGTAGATGCTGATGATGTCTCCCCGGCAATGGCGCCAGAAATTCCTCTTGATGCGGCTTGAACTACGTCGGTATTTCCCCAAAGAGGAAGAGATGATGTAGCACAGCTACGGTAGGTATTTCCCTCAGTGATGAGACCAAGTTTATCAAACCAGTAGGAGAACCAAGCAGCACTATGTAAATGGTACCTGCACAGAAAGAACAAATACTTGCAACCCGACGTGTTAAAGGGGTTGTCAATCCCTTTCGGGTAACGGTGCCAGAAATTGTCACGTAGATGGGAGAAAAATTATGATAGATTGTATAAATAAATCTCGAAAGAATGCAAATAAAATAAAGTGCAGCAAGTTATTTTTGGGTTTTTGGAAATATAGATCTGAAAACAAAAGCAAATAAAAATAGATCTTGAAGGCAAATATGATAAAGAAGAGACCCGGGGGCCGTAGATTTGACTAGTGGCTTCTCTCGAGAAAAATAGCATACGGTGGGTAAACAAATTACTGTTGGGCAATTGATAGAACTTCAAATAATCATGACGACATCCAGGCAATGATCATTATATATGCATCACGTCCAAGATTAGTAGACCGACTCCTTCCTGCATCTACTACTATTACTCCACACATCGACCGCTATCTAGCATGCATCTAGTGTATTAAGTTCATGGAAAATCGGAGTAATGCAATAGGAACAATGACATGATGTAGACAAGATCTATTCATGTAGGAATAGACCCCATCTTGTTATCCTTAATAGCAACGATACATATGTGTCATTTCCCCTTCTGTCACAAGGATTGAGCGCCGTAAGATCGAACCCATCACAAAGCACCTCTTCCCATGGCAAGAAAAATCGATCTAGTCGGCCTAACTAAACCAAAGATTCGAAGAAGAAATACGAGGCTATAACTAATCATGCATATAAGAGATCAAAAGACTCAAATAACTTTCATGGATAAAAAGATAGATCTGATCATAAACTCAAAGTTCATCGGATCCCAACAAACACACCACAAAAAGAAGTTACATCAAATAGATCTCCAAGAGACCATTGTATTGAGAATCAAAAGAGAGAGAGGAAGCCATCTAGCTACTAACTACGGACCCGTAGGTCTACAATGAACTACTCACGCATCATCGGAGAGGCACCAATGAGGATGATGAACCCCTCCGTGATGGTGTCTAGATTGGATCTGGGGTTTCTGGAACTTGCGGCGGCTGGAATTGTGTTTCGTCGACTCCCCTAGGGTTTTTGGAATATTTGGGTATTTATAGAGCAAAGAGGCGGTGCGGGAGGCCACCGAGGTGGGAACAACCCACCAGGGCGCGCCTGGTCTCCCAGGCGCGCCTAGGTGGGTTGTGCCCCCCTTGGGGCACCCCTTTGGTACTTCTTTGGCCCAAGTTGTTCCTTCTGGTCCATAAAAAATTGCCAAAAAGTTTCGCTGCGTTTGGACTCCGTTTGGTATTGATTTTCTGCAAAGTAAAAAACAAGGAAAAAATAGGAACTGGCACTGGGCACTATGTAAATAGGTTAGTCCCAAAAAATGATATAAAGTTGCTATACAATGATTATAAAACATCCAAGAATGATAATATAACAAAATGGAACAATAAAAAATTATAGATACGTTGGAGACGTATCAGAGGGAGGCTCGTCACTCGGAGTCATTTTTAACTTAGGCAAAAGCTGGTTCGTAGCTAAGCCCCCGAGTGAGAGGGACACTCATCACTTGGAGTCGTTTTTAACTTAGGCGAAAGCTGGTTCCCAGCTAAGCTCTCGAGTGAGAGGGACGCTTGTCACCCGGAGTCATTTTTAACTTAGGCGAAAGCTGGTTCACAGCTAAGCCACCGAGTGAGAGAAACGCTCGTCACTCGGAGTCATTTTTAACTTAGGCGAAAGCTGGTTCATAGCTAAGCTCCTGAGTGAGAGGAAAGCTCTCCACTCGGAGTCGTTTTTAACTTAGGCAAAAGCTGGTTCGCAGCTAAGCCCCCGAGTGAGAGGAATGCTCTCCACTCGGAGTTGTTTTTAACATAGGTGAAAGCTGGTCGTAGCTAAGCCCCCAAGTGAGAGGAACGCTCATCACTCGGAGTAGATTTTATCTTAGGCGAAAACTGGTTCGCAGCTAAGCCCCCGAGTGAGAGGAACGCTCGTCAATTAGAGTAGTTTTTAATTTATGCGAAAACTGGTTCACGGCTAAGCCCCTGAGTGAGAGGATCGCTCGTCACTCAGAGTTGTTTTTTAACTTAGGCGAAAACTAGTTCGCAGCTAAATTGAGGAGCGCGCACCCACAGGGGGTTTGTGTACGAGTGAACTCGATGTAGAACTAAAAAACTCATGCTTTTATTCATCAAATATCACTCAAGCGTCTTTATTACACTTTTACGATCCAACTTTAAGTATAAAATCGCCAAAGCAGGTCGGCATTCCAGGCACGGGGCTCGTCTACATTCTTCAGGAGGTTGTAGAGACGATATGCTCCGTTGTGCAGAACCTTCGAAATGACAAAGGGGCCTTCCCATGCAGGAGCAAGCTTGTGCGGCCTCTGCTAATCCACCCGGAGCATGAGATCTCCTTCCTGAAAGGCACGACCTCTGATGTGTCTGTCATGGAAACGTCACAGGTCCTGCAGATAAGTGGTCGAATGGATAAGGGCCATCTCTCTCTCTCTTCTTCTAAGAGATCAACGACATCTTGTCGAGCTTGTTCTGCTTCTGCTTCAGAGTAAAGTTCCACTCAAGTTGAATTGTGAAGCAAGTCTCTCGGCAGGACAGGCTCAGCTCTGTACACCATGAAGAAGGGAGAACGATTGCTGGACCGACTGGGGGTCGTCCTTAGGCCCCATACGACTGACGGTAACTCGGTGAACCAAGCTCTAGCCGCGTGCTCTAGATCGCGCAGGAGGCATGGCTTCAGCCCTTGAAGAATCAGGCTGTTTGCTCTCTCAGCTTGACCATTCGACTGCAGGTGCGCCACAGAGGCGTAATCCACGCGAGTGCCTTGAGAAGTGCATAACGCTCTGAACTCTTCCTAGTCGAAGTTTGAACCGTTGTCAGTGATGATGCTGTGCGGTATGCCATATCTAAAGATTAGCTCTTTCATAAACTGGATTGCCATCCGGGAGTCCTGCTTCTTGATGGGTTTAGCCTCAATCCACTTAGTAAACTTATCCGCCACTAGCAAATGGGTGAATCCGCTCGCTCCTGTCTTGAGGGGTCCCTGATACGTCCATTTTGCATCATGTTTTCCTACTGTTATTTATGATGTTTTTATGCATAATAATGCTTTATGAAGTAATTCTAATGCCTTTTCTCTCATAATATGCAAGGTTTACACAATGAGGGAGAATGCTGGCAGCTGGAATTCTGGACCTGAAAAAGCTGTGTCAGAGATAACTATTCTGCACACCTCCAAATGAGCTAAAAATTTACGGAGAATTATTTTGGAATATTTAATAAATACTAGAGCAAATAACTACCGGAGGGGGGCCACCTGGTGACCACAAGACACCAGGGCATGCTAGGCCCCCTAGGCGCGCCCTGGTGGGTTGTGGCCAGCCCAGCCAACCTTCGGTACCCATCTTCTGGTACTTAAGGTCTTTTAACCTAGAAAAAATAAGGAGAGCACATTCGGGACGGAGCGCCACCGTCTCGAGGCGGAACTTGGGCAGGAGCACTTTTGCCCTTCGGCTGAGCGATTCCGTCGGGGGAACTTCCCTCCGGGAGGGGGAAATCGAAGCCATCGTCATCACCAACAACCCTCTCATCTTTGGGAGGCCAATTTTCATCAACATATTCAACAACACCATCTCCTCTCAAACCCTAGTTCATCTCTTGTGTTCAATCTTTGTACCGGAACCTTAGATTGGTACTTGTGGGTGGCTAGTAGTATCACTACTGGAATCAGTATATTTGTCGTCTGCCAGCTCCTTGTCGTCTGCTAGCAGACGACACGAAAGGTGTTTGCCGTCCGCTTGCAAAAAGCAGACGACAAAGAAGTGGCTGATGGCAACATTACAGTTTGCCATCAGCCAGCTCTTTGTCGTCTGCCAGCAGACGGCAAAGGGCTAAAAGGCAGATGTTAAAGAGCCCAACTAGGGCCCACTGGACACTGGAGCTGGCTAGGTCAAATTGACGTGCTCTTTGCAATCCACTAGATCTTTGTCGTCCGCTTCGGCTCTCTTTGCCGTCTGCTAGCAGATGACAAATAAGATGCCTAACTAATGGCCGTGCCCCTGGCCCCACCCCTCTTTGCCGTCGGCTAGCAGACCTCTTTGCCGTCCGCTAGCAGACGACAAAAGAGGCTGCTTATCTAACGGCTAACCCCCTCCTCTCTCTCTCCCCCACTCTCTCCCCCCGCCCCCACCTCACCCACCCCACCCGACGCTGCCCAGCCCCGCCGCCGGCCCCTGCGCCTAGCACCCGCCACCGCCCCGCCGCCCCACCACCCCGCCGACGGCCCACCGCCACACCGCGCCGTCTGGCCGCCCCACTGCCTCGGATCCCCATCGCGCTGCCGCTCGCGCCCCGGGTGCCCTGCCGGCCCGGCGCCCCGGAACCCCCGCCACCCGGCTGCCCCCCCGGTGAGCTCTTATTTTTTTCTTTCTGTTTTTTTTCCTGTTTTTTGCTGTTTAATTAGTAGGTTAGTGCTAGGTTAGATTAGATATGTAGGTTAGTGCTAGGTTAGATTAGATATGTGGGTTAGTGCTAAGTTAATTAGATATGTAGTTCAGAAGAAGTAGAAGAAAGATGAAAAAAAGAGGAAGAAAAGAAGAATAAGTAGAAGAAGAGGAAAAAGGAAAAGAAGGATGAAGAAGAAGAAGAAGAAGAAGAAGAAGAAGAAGAAGAAGAAGAAGAAGAAGAGGAGGACGAGAAGAAAAGAAGAAGAAGAAGAAGAAGAAGAAGAAGAAGAAGAAGAAGAAGAAGAAGAAGAAGAAGAAGAAAGAGGAGGAGGAGAAGAAGAAGAAGAAGAAGAAGAATAAGAGGAAGAGGAGAAGAGGAGAAGAAGAAGAGGAGAAGAAGAGGGAAAAAGGAAAAGAACGCTACTGGAAACAGTATATTTGTCGTCTGATGGCTCATGGCAGAGAGAGAGAGAGAGAGAGAGAGAGGACTCATGGCAAAGAAAGGACTCATGGCAAAGAGGGGGAGGGGGCCAGGTGGTGAATCTAGCAGAGGAGGAAGAGGAGGAGGAGGAGGATAGGGAAGAGAGGGCCAGGGTGGCCTGTCGGCGGACCTCATCATCAGCATCCTCGAAGAGGAGAGGAGAGGCAGAGAGGAGAGGTCTCCAGAACAGGAAGAGATGGCATGCTGACCCATCGATCGTGCGTCGCCATACCTGAGGGCGCCCGGGGGACGAGCGGGTTAGGGGGTTCCTCGGCGTCGATGGAACCCTAAATGATGGCTATTTAGGTTAGGGGGTGCCTTAGCGTCTATGAAAGCCTAAATGACATCTATATAGGTTAGGGGTACGTCGACATCGACGGAACCTTGAATGACATATATTTCGGGTAGGGGTGCCTCCGCGTGGACGGAACCTTAAATAACATCAATTATGGTTAGGGCGTACCTCAGCGTCGATGGAACCCTAAATTGCATCTATTTAGGTTAGGGGGTGCCTCGGTGTCGATGGAACAATAAATGACAACTGTTTAGGTTAGCGGGTCCCTCAGTGTCGACGGAACCCTAAATGATAACTCTTTAGGTTAGGGGTTGTTGCGGGGAACGAGCAGTGCGAATCATTTTTTTACAACTTGGCGGTGGCATCCTATTGTAAATATTTAGTTAGGTTGACGGAAAAAACAATAATGCTAGGTTACTCATCTTTGGATTTAAATGTGCAGTTGTTTCGGCGCTGCGAGGGTCTGGTGTTGGACGAGCGTTGCCCCTGCGTTCATGGGTGAGCACAAATGACATCTCCTCCCCCCCTTCATTTGCTCTGTTTCGGTCTTCGTGCCAATGAAACTTGCTAGCTATAGGTAGATTAAATCATCAGTATGCGTGACCAGTATGCGTCTCCCGTTCGAAAGGGTTACAATTATAAATATGCATGCATTTGCATATTTATAACTATGATTCTTTCGAATTGTCCAACGTTATCCATGGACAGCCCGAGTATGTGTAGATTGGGTTCGTTTTCCCAAATGCTCTGCTCCGGATCTGATGCATAATTTCGTCAGTGCCTCCCTGTTGTTCTCCGGGTACACATCCTCTCTGTTTATTGTCAAGACGTGTATCAGGAGAACAACGAGGAGGTGCTGCCGAAATTTTGCGTCGGATCCGGAGTAGAGCATGGGAAAACGAGCCCAATATACACATACTCGGGTGGGATTAGGACCTATCTTTACCTATTAGCGTGTAGGTTGCATGGACGTAATAAAACTAACAAACTTGATTAACTGATGAATATATATGCTGAATTATATATATATTTATTGTGTGTCTAGTAGCTAGGCAAGATGAGTGATTGTGCGTGGATGTACACCGGTCACACTAGTCAGAAAGACATGACCAATGAATGGTTAACAAAAACCAAGGGGTTTGTGAGAGCCGCATTTGCAAATGGCCAGAGAAAAACCTGGAGCCCCTGTGTCCGGTGTGACAACTCTCAAAAGGGGATAGAGGGTGAAATGGGTAAACACATGCAGAAGTGGGGTTTTACGCCTGATTATACTGTGTGGACATTTCATGGTGAGTCTGCCCAATGTGCCAGAGCTGAGGTGGTTCGACGTCGCACCAACGAGCATGGTACCACAATCGAAGACATGGTGGATGACTTTGATGATGCTCGGGGTTCGTACGATGAGATGGAGGAATCTGCAAAGGCCTTCAATGAAATGTTGGCGTCTTCAAAACGTCCTCTCCACGAGCACACTGAGCTTTGTTAGCTGGATGCCATCGCACAAGTAATGGCTCTGAAGGCTCAATTCAACTTGGGCAGAGAATGCTACGATGCTATGATGACAATATTTGGACGCTTTCTACCCAAAGGCCATGTAATGCCTGCAAACCTGTACCAGTCGGACAAAATCCTCCGTGCACTTAAGATGCCCTATGAGAAGATAGATGCCTGTGAGAAAGGATGTGCCTTATTTAGGCTTGAGTATGCGGACTTGAACTATTGTCCCATTTGCAAGTCTTCCAGGTATGTTTTGGTAGACAACGGTATGGGCGAGAAGAGGCAGACCAAAATTCCCGTTAATGTTCTTTGGTATATGCCAATCGTACCAAGACTTCAACGTATTTTAATGGTCGAAGAGACGGCCAGACAGATGACATGGCACAAAATGGGCAAAAGAACCGAACTAGATGCAGATGGGAATCAGATGATGGTACACACATCGGATGGTTCTGCGTGGAAGCACTTCGATGCATTACATGAACAAAAAGCGGTAGATCCAAGGCATCCTTGAGTCGCCATCAGTACGGATGGGTTCAATGTGTTTGGTCTGATGGCAACCCAATACAGTTGTTGGCCTGTATTTGTCATTCCACTCAAAGATCCCCCCCCCACCCCCCAGCGAAACAGATTATGCAAAGAAAGATCATTTTCCTGATGTTGAGCCCAACTATCCAGGGAAGAATATGAATGTGTACATGTAGCCGCTTAAGGATGAATTGTAAGAAGCTTGGAATAATGGGTTCAAGACATACGACGCCGCTAGCAAACAGAACTTCATAATGCTTGGCTGGTACATGTACTCGATGCATGACTTGTCGGCGTATGCGCTATTCGTTGGCTGGTGTGTGCATGGAAGGTCCCGTGCCCACATGCAAGGCAGCTCTTCAGTTTCATTGGCTGCAGGCGGGTCGCAAGTTTTCTTGCTTCGACTTGCATAGACAGTTCCTGGATCCTTGCCATAAGTTCAGAAAAGACAAGAAGAACTTCATCAAAGGTAGAGTTGTCAAAAACTCTGCACCACCTGCGTTGACAGGCCAACAGACCCTGGATCAGTTAAACGCTCTCGAGCCTGATCCAGAGCGTCCAGGGTATTTAAAGGGGTATAATTCGGAACACGCCTGGACTCACAAGACATGCTTGTGGGATCTGCCTTACTTCAAAGACCTCCTTTGCCCACACAACATCGACATGATGCACACTGAAAACAATATCGCCGAGGCCCTTTTTGGTACATTGTTCGGCATAGAGGGGAAGTCAAAGGATAATCTTAAGGCTAGAGTCGATCAGGAGGCTCTATGTGATAGACCGTTACAAAACATGCGACAACCGAAAGGAAAGCATGGAGGCGGCTATCCTGGTTTCATCTCTTGGTTCAAACAAACGGAAATTTCCCTTAGACCATTTCATTTCTTTGTCTAATTTACGGCTAATGCAACAATCCTTTCGTATTAAACTTGTAGGCTAATTCAGAGTCTATGGACGCCGAATTGAGACAAGTCGCTAATGGTTTTGACTACAAGGTCCGTTCATTTGACAAATACGACATCAACGGGTATCGCTTTCGTACCTTTGGCAAAGAGCTATCTATGGCCGACAGAAAGTCTACAAATTTGTTGTGTCTCTGCTATCGGCGAAGGAGGTACCGAGTATTATGGAAGAGTTGAAGCAATTTATGAACTTCTATTCTATGGTGAAAAACCACCGAACATCGTAGTCTTCAAATGTTATTGGTTCAAGCTGAAGGAGACTAGAAGGACTCATGAACATATAGGGCTAGTCGAAATCAAACAAAGCACCCATTTAGATGTTCCCGATGTCTATATTACGGCTCAACAGGCGACCCAAGTTTTCTATCTAACGTGGGCCTGCCAAACTGATCGAAATCTGAATGGTTGGGATGCCGTTTATGAAGTGTCGCCACGTGTTAGACCACCTCCCCCCAATGAAAAGGATTATGAACCTCACATTAACCCAGACACATATGAAGGAGAATTCTTCCAAGAAATGCATCTTTCCAAAAAATGTTTCAAGAACCACTCTACTTCACCCCAGAACATTGAAGTAGACAGCGACAGTGAATCCGACTTCACCCCTGAGCCGGAACAAGAAGAGCCGAAACAAGAAGAGGTTATTGCTGCGGATGACCTGTCAATGCTTGACCGATTACATAAAGGAGGCCTTCCACATGTTGATGCCGCTGAACCCGATGAGCACGTCATTCATGATAGTGATGATGATGATGCATTTATTGATCCCGGAGCATATATAGACGATCAAGATTATTATTAGTTCATGTTAGGTATGCAATTTTTATTATATACATATATATTATTAGTTCATGTTAGGTATTCAATTTTTATTATATACATGATGATGATACACTTAAATTATATACATATTATTATTCATGTCGGTATTCAATTTTTTATGTTGTACTAATTTCATTTACTCTTTGTCATGGCAGGTGTTGAAAGATGGTGGGCGTGGGTCTAGAGCGCTCCAAGGCTCCTTCTTCGTCGGCGCGTGGTGGGAGGGGTACTTCCATTCCACCCAGTCTCTCCAGAGAGTGTTGCTCGACAGTATGCACACACCGGTGGGTGCTTCTTCGTCGGCGTCGTTGCCCACCAGGAGAGGAGGTCGGGGGAATAAGAGAGCTAGTAGAGGTGCACGTGGCAGCGGGAGAGGTAGGCATGCTGCTGCGCCTTCCTCGCCGCCACCCCCAGCTAATTCACCCGAGCACAGGACTTCTAGGGTGGACCCGTCTGAGGAGGAGGCTAAGCAGACTCCAGTCCACGAGCCTCGGGTCGACAGGTCTTCGGCCCACGAGACTCCGGTCCCAGAGGCTTCGGCCAACGAAACTTCAGCCCACGAGACTCTGGACCAGGCTACGTCCCAGGAGACGTCCGATGGGGTACCTAGCCGGATCTGCCTGAGGGGTCGAGTGGCCATGCTGATGGTGGCGGGGATCAGTTTTCTGATAGCGAGGGCGAGGTGGTTGAGGGGGGGCACCGTCTACCAGTGTGGTAGTACACGGTGCCTGCCCATGCCGGCGATCCGTGAGCAGAGGTGGTTGATTAGGCCTGATGGGAAGAAGTAAGTGCATTTACTCTTTTTTAACCTGTTGCCTTCACGTTTCTTCAATTATCTAATGCGTTGGCCTTGTCATACTGCAGGGGTTGGATACACGCCAAGGATGTCCGCAGGCCCAACCAAGTCCTTGGTGTAATTTGCCGGCAAAACTTCCCGGGGTTTATCACGTTGCCTGGTGAGGGTCAGCTTCCAGAGCTACGATTGAGCTGGGAGCACTACTTGGCTACCCCGGCCCCGCCGGAGGAGATGATCGACGGTGTCTTGTGCCACATGAGGGCCGACATGGTGATCAGAAAGTTTTGGCTAATTTCTCCTTTACACAATTAAAAATCAACAATAGCTAGTTATTGTACTAATCACTGTTGTCTTGTTTGATTGCAGACCTTCTACAGGTGTGAGGAGGGATACGAGGAGGCCACGACACAGGTTATCGATGATGAGTGCAAGCGCCTACTACAAAACTTACGGTACGAGGCTCGGCCGCAGGCTGTTCGAGACTACTACGCCTCGTGTGGTGTTAGGAAGGACAAGCCGTCGTGCCACGCAAATTTTCGGAAGAAGGAGCAGTACATGAAGGTAATTAGCTATTCTTAAGGCCTTGTACTTAGTTTCCTTGATTTGATTCGTAGGCGTAGCGCTCAAATTTCTCTTTAGTAACTTAGGTGCCCCCGAGATGGTGTGCGGATAAGATGGATTGTTCGGAGGTGTTGGAGGATGAGTGGTGCTCAGACGAATGGCTAGTTGTCCACAACAATGCCAAGGACCGGCGTGCCACACCATCAAGGCAGCGACAACTTATATCAGTTTGGGCGGAACTGGGTATGTGGTTTGCTTCATGATTCATGCAATTCATTCTTCATGCTAGCTTGAGCCCTTTAATTACTAATACTCTGTTCCTCTCTTTTAGGCGCGACACAATAACACGGAGGTGCCAGAGGTGTACGACCTCTATGCCATGGCCCATACTGCCTCGTACAAGAAGGCCAAGGCATTCTCTGCGTCTGCCTCGATCATCCAGAGAGCTTCACCAACATCTCCTCCCACCACAAGCTCGTGAGGTACAGAGATGAGGGGAAGGCGAGGAAAGGGGAGGACTTTAACCCGAGCCAGCATCCCTTTGATCCAGAGCTGGTGATGATATCTCGTGGCGGGAGGCCCCATGGCTCGATAGCCATTGGAGATGGACTTATACGTTGCCCTCGGACTCTCTCAGAGATCAAGGCGCGCCAAATGAGCTCCTGTCCTGAGATAAGGCCTCGTCCATGGCTAGTTGAGCTCACCATCGAGGTTAGTTATACGGACTTAGGTATCTTTCCTCCATTACATTGTGTGTGCGGCCATCGATGATTACAATTCTAACGAGGAGTGGTGTTGCAGGCTGCTCTTCACAAAGAGAGAGAGAGGCCACCCAGGCGCTTCTACAGGAGAGGGACCGGCAGGCGGCGGAGAAGGAGAGGGAGTTGGAGGAGAGGACGACTATGTTGTTGGAGGAGGAGTGGGAACGGAATAACGCGGCTCACCGGGCCATGTACGAGCTCCTCGTGGTTAGTTTCTTTTGCATATTAGCCAAATCATGCACATAATGTTCGTTTCATTACTAACTAATATGACTGACTCGTCAAAACCAAATGTGCAGTCTGTGTGCGAGAAGACCGGTCAGACCACTCCGCCAATGCCAGTCATTGCTCCAGGGACCACGGTGAGTTTCATTTGAATGGTCATTAGTTACTAGTCTTAACATATGAGTTTCATCATGCTAACGAGACATTGCAAATGATCTTTGGTGTAGCGTAACTCCAGACAAGCATCGCACGAACCTTCTCCAGGTGTAACCGGCATGAGCAACCCCGGTGCTTCACCTCCGTGATGACAGTAAGTTTTCTCTAGTGTTTTGCTTAACAAATGCATAATGACCTATACTTAGCTTATTTAGTTCATTTATGACATAATTAGCTTATTAGGTCAAAAATTGCATAATAACCTTGGTTAGCTCATAAATGTCATATACTTAGCTTATTTTCCTCCAAAATGACATAATAAGCTTACTTAGCTCCAAAATGACCTATTTTACCTAAGTTAGCTCTAAAATGACCTATACTTAGCTTTGTTTCCTCCAAAATGACATAATATGCTTAGTTAACTCATAAATGGCATAATTACCTAGGTTAGCTCAATAATGACCTATACTTAGCTTATTTAGTTCATTTATGACATAATTAGCTTACTTAGGTCAAAATGGCATAATAACCTTGGTAAGCTCATAAATGTCATTACTTAGCTTATTTTCCTCCAAAATGAACATATAAGCTTACTTAGCTCCAAAATGACCTATTTTACCTAAGTTAGCTCTAAAATGATCTATACTTAGCTTTGTTTCCTCCAAAATGACAATAATAAGCTTAGTTTACTCAAAAATGGCATAATTACCTAGGTTAGCTCAATAATGACCTATACTTATCTTATTTAGTTCATCATGACATAATAGCTTACTTATGTCAAAATGGCATAATAACCTTGGTAAGCTCATAAATGTCATATACTTAGCTTATTTTCCTCCAAATGACATAAATAAGCTTACTTAGCTCCAAAATGACCTATTTTACCTAAGTTAGCTCTAAAATGACCTGTACTTAGCTTTGTTTCGTTCAAGATGACATAATAGGCTTAGTTAACTAAAAAATGGCATAATTACCTAGGTTAGCTCAATAATGACCTATACTTAGCTTACTTATGTCAAAAATGGCATAATTAGCTTACTTAGGTCAAATATGGCATAATAACCTTGGTAACCTCATAAATGTCATATACTTCTTCTTCTTCTTCTTCTTCTTCTTCTTCTTCTTCTTCTAACTTTCCTATTTCCCATTTTGCAGATTTGATTCACTACACGGAAGCTTGCATTGATGGAGTGCTTGTATTTACTTTCTGTTTTGATTTTGTATCGATGAACAATGTGAAACTTGCTACCTATGGATGAAACTATTATAATATGGATGAAACTATGTATGTATGGATGAAACTATGTATGTATGGATGAAACTTATGTGTTGGATATTATATATTTGCTGTGAAACTTGCACATATTGTTTGCCCTATGAAATATATATATATATATATATCATATATTTTCTGTGAAAATGCTTGGATATAACAAAAAATAGAATAAAAAGGGGCAATACAGGCATTTTGTTGTATGCCACCGACGGCAAAGGGCACTTTGCCATCTGCCACACACGGCAAAGGTGACACGTGGCAGCAACCTGTGCAAGCTGGGAGCAATACGTCTGACCGATTTGGTCACTTTGCCGTCAGCTGACGGCCGGCAAAGGCTGGTGTGACTTTGTCGTCGGTGGTGGACGGCAAACTCTGCCCGTAGCCACCTAACGCCAGCTGACATCACCTGGCAGACGGCAAAGGAGCTTGTCTCTTTGCCGCAAAGGAGCTTGTCTCTTTGCCGTCTGCAGGCAGACGGCAAAGTCTCCTATTAGCCACCTAATGGGGCTAACCCCAGTGCTATGCCGTCCACCTCATATGTCGTCTATTTTGCCTGTATAACAGACGGCAAAGGTCTTCGCCGTCCACTTTATTTATGCAGACGGCAAAGTAGCCCTTTACCGTGGTTTTCTGTGCTGGAAGTGGGGCCGTTTGCCAGCAGACGGCAAAGGTGTTTGCCGTCCGTGATCCTACCTTTGCCGTCTGCCATGGCAGACGGCAAAGTACCTAATTCCTGTAGTGTGTTGATTACATCTTGTAGTTGATTACTATATGGTTTATTTGGTGGAATATTATATGTTCAGATCCATTATGCTATTTAATACCCCTCTAATCTTGAGCATGATTATCATTTGTGAGTAGTTACTTTTGTTCTTGAGAGAAATTATCATTCAGAACTTTTATGCTCGGCTTTCTCGTAATGATCAATCCATGCTCGATACTTCTTGTACTTGTTCTTTTATGAATAAGACTACTGAATTCAAGTGGGATATTTTGGAAAGAATTAAATGTAACTCTGAAGATTAGGAACTCAATGAAGGTAAAGAGTTAGGTATTAAGCTTGAGTTTGATTGTGTTAAATCTGTTATGAATACCGATGCTTTTCACAAGTTTAGCACTAAATATGGACTTGACTCTGAGATAGTAGCCCCTTTTTGTGAATCATTTGCTACTCAGGTTGATCTCCCTAAGGAGAAGTGGTTTAAATATCATCCCCCTATTAAAGAACAAATTAAAGAACCAGTTATATCTAAAGATGAAACTATCATTTACAATGTTGATCCAGTTGTGCCTATTGCTTATATTGAGAAACCTCCTTTCCCTGTTAGGATAAAGGAACGTGCTAAGGTATCAACTGTGGTTCGCAAAAGTAATATTAAAGCACCTAAATGCCTTGAGCAAATTAAAGTAGAACCTAGTGTTTCTATGGTTAAAGATCTCTTGGTCGAAAATGTTGATGGTCATGTTATTTACTTCTGTGATGAAGCTGCTAGAATTGCCAAACCCGATGATAAAGATAAACATAGACCTGTTGTGGGCATGCCTGTTGTCTTAGTTAAAATAGGAGATCATTGCTATCATGGCTTACGTGATTTAGGTACTAGTGTGAGTGCTATTCCTTTCACCTTGTATGAAGAAATTATGAATGACATAGCACCCGCTGAAATAGAAGACATAGATGTTACTATTAAACTTGCAAATAGAGACACCATTACACCACGTGGGATAGTTAGAGATGTTGAAGTCTTGTGTGGGAAAATAAAATATCCTACTGATTTTCTAGTCCTTGGTTCCCCACAAGATGACTTTTGTTCCATTATCTTTGGTAGACCTTTCTTGAACACTGTTAATGCTAAGATAGATTGTGAAAAAGAAACTGTCAGTGTTAGTTTTGGTGATGTGTCTCATGAGTTTAATTTCTCTAAGTTTCATAGACAACCTCGTAATAAAGAACTACCTAGTGAGGATGAAATAATTGATCTTGCTTCTATTGCCATGCCTCCCACTGATCCACTAGAGCAATATTTGCTTGACCACAAAAATGATATGCACTTGCGTTAAAGAAATGAAATAGATAAAATATTCTTTGAACAACAACCTCTCCTAAAACACAATTTGCCTATTGAAACTCTAGGAGGTCCTCCTCCACCTAAAGGTGATCATGTGTTTGAATTAAAACAATTTCCTGACACTTTGAAGTATGCTTATCTTGATGAGAAAAAGATATATCCTGTTATTATTAGTGCTAACCTTGCAGAACATGAAGAAGAGAGATTATTAAAAATTCTGAGGAAGCACCGTGCTGCTATTGGATATACTCTTGATGATCTTAAGGGCATTAGTCCCACTCTATCTCAACACAAGATTAATATGGAACCTGATGCTAAACCCGTTGTTGATCACCAACGACGATTAAATCTTAAGATGAAAGAAGTGGTAAGAACTGAAATATTAAAGCTTCTGGAAGCAGGTATAATCTATCCCATAGCTGATAGTAGATGGGTAAGTCCTGTTCATTGTCTCCCTAAGAAGGGAGGTATTACTGTTGTTCCTAATGATAAAAATGAACTTGTCCCACAAAGAATTGTTACTGGCTATAGAATGGTAATTGACTTTAGAAAATTGAATAAAGCTACTAGAAAAGATCATTACCCTCTGCCTTTTATTGATCAAATGCTAGAAAGATTATCTAAGCACACACACTTTTGTTTTCTTGATGTATATTCTGGTTTCTCTCAAATACCTATATCACAACCTGATCAAGAGAAAACCACCTTTACTTGTCCTTTTGGAACTAATGCTTATAGACGTATGCCTTTTTGTTGATGCAATGCACCTGCTACCTTTCAAAGATGTATGACTGCTATATTCTCTGATTTTTGTGAAAAGATTGTGGAGGTTTTCATGGATGATTTTTCCGTTTACGGAACTTCTTTTGATGATTGCTTAAGCAACCTTGATCGAGTTTCGCAGAGATGTGAACAAACTAATCTCATCTTGAATTGGGAGAAGTGCCACTTTATGGTTAATGAAGGCATTGTCTTGGGGCATAAAATTTCTGAACGACGTATAGAGGTGGATATAGCTAAAGTTGATGCAATTAAGAAAATGCCATGTCCTAAAGATATTAAAGGTATTCGTAGTTTCCTCGGTCATGCTGGTTTTTATCGGAGGTTTATTAAAGACTTCTCTAAAATTTCTAGGCCTCTTACTAATCTCTTACAAAAGGATGTTCCATTTGTTTTTGATGATGATTGTGTAGAAGCCTTTGAAACACTTAAGAAAGCCTAAACTTCTGCACCTATTGTTTAACCACCTGATTGGAATTTTCCTTTTGAAATCATGTGTGATGCTAGTGGTTATGCTGTTGGTACTATTCTAGGACAAAGAGTTGATAAGAAACTAAATCTTATCCATTATGCTAGTAAAACTTTAGACAATGCCCAAAGAAATTATGCTACTACTGAGAAAGAAGTTTTAGCAGTTGTGTTTGCTTGTGATAAATTCAGATCTTACATTGTTGATTCCAAAGTAATTGTTCACACTGATCATGCTGCTATAAAATATCTGATGGAAAAGAAAAATGCTAAACCTAGACTTATTAATTAGGTGGATTCTCTTGCTGCAAGAATTTGATTTACACATCACTGATAGAAAAGGAGCTAAGAACCCCATTTCTGATAACTTGTCTAGGTTAGAAAATATTCTTGATGACCCACTACCTATTGATGATAGCTTTCCTGATGAACAACTAGTTGTTATAAATGCTTCTCATAACACTCCTTGGTATGCTGACTATGCAAATTACATTCTTGCTAAATATATACCACCTAGTTTCACATACCAACAAAACAAAAAATTCTTCTATGATTTAAGACACTACTTTTGGGATGACCCACATCTTTATAAAGAAGGAGTAGATGGTATTATTAGACGTTATGTACCTGAGCATGAACAGGAACAAATCCTACAGAAATGTCACTCTGAAGCTTATGGAGGACATCACGCGGGAGATAGAACTGCTCACAAGGTATTGCAATCTGGTTTTTATTGGCCTACTCTCTTCAAGGATGCCAGTAAGTTTGTCTTGTCTTGTGATGAATGTCAAAGAATTGGTAATACTGGTAAGCGTCAGGAAATGCCTATGAATTATTCACTTCTTATTGAACCATTTGATGTTTGGGGTTTTGATTATATGGGACCTTTTCCTTCCTCTAATGGGTATACACATATTTTGGTTGCTGTTGATTATGTTACTAAGTGGGTAGAAGCTATTCCAACTAGTAGTGCTAATCATCACACCTCCATTAAAATGCTTAAAGAAGTTATTTTTCCAAGGTTTGGAGTCCCTAGATATTTAATGACTAATGGTGGTTCACACTTTATTCATGGTGCTTTCCGAAAAATGCTTGATAAATATGATGTTAACCATATAATTGCATCACCCTATCATTCTCAATCTAGTGGTCAAGTTGAAATTAGCAATAGAGAAATAAAATTAATATTAGAAAAAACTGTTAATAGGTCTCGAAAGAATTGGTCTAAGAAACTAGATGATGCACTTTGGGCCTAGAGAACAACTTATAAAAATCCTGTGGGTATGTCTCCCTATAAAATGGTTTATGGAAAAGCTTGTCATTTGCCTCTTGAATTAGAACATAAAGCATATTGGGCAATTAAAGAACTCAACTATGATTTCAAACTTGCCGGTGAAAAGAGGTTATTTGATATTAACTCATTAGATGAATGGAGAACCCAAGCTTATGAAAATGCCAAACTATTCAAAAGATGGCATGACAAAAGAATCCAAAAGCGGGAATTCAAAGTTGGAGAATATGTTCTTTTGTACAATTCTCGTTTTAGATTTTTTGCAGGAAAACTTCTTTCCAAATGGGAAGGACCATATGTTATCGAAGATGTTTATCGCTCTGGAGCTATCAACATTAATAATGCCGAAAGTACTAACCCAAAGGTGGTCAATGGACAAAGAATTAAACACTATATCTCAGGTACGCCTATTAATGTTGAAACCAATATTATTCAAACCATGACACCGGAGGAACACATAAAAGAAACCTTCCAGAACACTCCAGGACCCTGAAAAAGAGGAGGTACGTGATACGGTAAGTAAACGGACTCCGAAAAATCTGCAAAAATATTTTCTGTCAGTTTTGGAATATTATAAAAAATTAGGAAAATCAGAAATAACCAGGAAGGTATTCGAGGTGGCCACGATACACCAGGGCGCGCCTGCCCTTCCTGGCGCGCCCTGGTGGGTTGCGGGCCCCACGGGCACCTTCCCGACTCCGTTTTCCTTCCATATGCTTGTTTTCCAAGATAAACAAATCTTTATATATACCCTCAGACGATTTGACCACTGCATCGTAGAAAATACTCTATTCTTGTTTCGTGTTGTTTCTCTGTCAGATCTATTAAGCGAAGCATCATGTTTTCTCCCTCTCCTGACAACGTATAAGAAGATGCTTGGTTGACGAAGATGGAACTAAAAAGAGAGGGGCCAAAAGAAGCCAACAAAGAAGACAAGGGCAAGGGGGCTGCGGGAGATCAAGTCCCGGAGGGAAGGCAGGCTAGGCTAACAGAAGAAGAGGAAGAATGAGATACCCTTCAACCTTATTACGATCATCTTACCCCCACTGAAATAGAGGCCTTTAGGGCCTTCGAAATGGTTCGTGTTCAAAATAAGTATCTCACTCGTGAAAATATTCTGTTACAAGAGCAAATCGTCTCCCTCCGGAGCATCAGCTGTAGATTGGAGTACCTATTGAGCTTGAAGTGTGACCCTACTACCTCATCACCACCACCTTCATCATCTTCCCCACCAAAGGAGACTTGAGTACACGGGTATGGGCACTCCCCTTGGCTTGTGCCAAGCTTGGGGGAGGTGCCCTGGTATGACATCACCATCAATTCTATTATCTTTATCAATTTTAGTTCAATCCTTAGCTATTTCGTGATTTAGTTGAATAAAAGTTTAGTATGATCTATTTTTTAGTGCTAGTTTCATGATCTATCTATCTATGTAATCGAGTGAGAGTTATATAATAAAGTTTAGTTCAAGTTTTTGCTTCTTTACCTTTTTGGTGCAATCAAAATAAAAAGAAATAATGAAAAAGATCATATGCTAATCTTATGGTAAGTAATGATATCACATAAGGAAAAGTATAAGTGGTAAAATTTATTGAAAATTGACAAACATAGCATTGGTCAATGATGCAATTCATGAAAGAATTAATAGGGGAAGAGAAGATTCACATGCAAATATACTATCTTGGACATCTTTTATGATTGTGAGCCCCCATTAATTTTTATATGTCTCAATTGTTGAGGTTGGACAAGGAAGACAATGTAATGATTTTATGTTTGTTCATATTCACACAGAAGTTATATTGTGATAGATCCTTCAACATGTGGTGCTTGCTCAATATCTTTGCTAGCCAAAATTGCGCACTAAGTAAAGATACTACTTGTGCATCCAAAAACCTTAAACCCAAACTCATGTCTTGAGAGTCCACCATACCTACCTATGGATTGAGTAATATCCTTCAAGTAAGTTTTCATCGGTGCAATAAGGCAATAAAAATTGCTTCTAAATGTGTTTGATCATTTAGTGTAAGAGAAAATTGAGCGTTGTACGAACTTGTGATGGCTAAGTAATAAAAGCGATGGACTGCATAATAAAGGTTGCTATCATAAGGGGAAATATAACGTGACATTCTTTTGCATTAAGGGATTTGGCATATAAACCAAAAAGCGCATGACAACCTCTACTTCCCTCTGCGAAGGGCTTATCTTCTACTTTTATGTATTTACTTTTATGCAAGAGTCAAAGTATTCTTCCCCATTCCTTTTTCTTTTTTCTTTTTGCAATCATCATGTGGTGAGGAAAGATCTAGGCACATATATCCAGTTGAATGTGAGTGATCATGAGTTATTATTGTTGACATCACCCTTGAGGTGAATGAGTTGGGAGGCGAAACTATAAGCCCCTATCTTTCTATGTGTCTGGTTGAAACTTTTTGCTCACATGTATGCTGTGAGTGTTAGCAATCATAGAAGATTAAATGATGGTTGAGCATGTGGACTTGCCAAAAGGCTCCGATACGTGACCCTTCCTGAAAATGTGATGAATTGTAGTTGCAAAGTTGATTGAGAACATAGTTTGTTGGTTTTCAATAAAGTTTATGCTTTCTACTTCGATGTTGTGATGAATTGTTACTTGTTCATGAGAAGTTGTATGATGAAGTTATATGAAAATGTTTTATGATAAAGTTTGTTGCTGTTATAATAATAAGCATGATGCTACTATGTCCGTACTTTGTTTTTATCGACACCTCTTTCTCTAAACATGTGGACATGATTTTCGATATCGGCTTTCGCTTGAGGACAAGCGATGTCTAAGCTTGGGGGAGTTGATACGTCAATTTTGCATCATGTTTTCCTACTGTTATTTATGATGTTTTTATGCATAATAATGCTTTATGAAGTAATTCTAATGCCTTTTCTCTCATAATATGCAAGGTTTACACAATAGGGAGAATGCCGGCAGCTGGAATTCTGGACCTGAAAAAGCTATGTCAGAGATACCTATTCTGCACACCTCCGAATGAGCTGAAAATTTACTGAGAATTATTTTGGAATATTTAATAAATACTAGAGAAAATAACTACCGGAGGGGGGCACCTGGTGAACACAAGACACCAGGGCGCGCCCTGGTGGGTTGTGGCCAGCCCAGCCCACCTCTGGTGCCCATCTTCTGGTACTTAAGGTCTTTTGACCTAGAAAAAATAAGTAGAGGACTTTCGGGATGGAGCGCCGCTGTCTCGAGGCGGAACTTGGCAGGAGCACTTTTGCCCTCTGGCGGAGCGATTC
Organism: Thinopyrum elongatum; assembly: GCA_011799875.1. Taxonomy (NCBI): domain Eukaryota; kingdom Viridiplantae; phylum Streptophyta; class Magnoliopsida; order Poales; family Poaceae; genus Thinopyrum; species Thinopyrum elongatum. The sequence goes on from CM022303.1 coordinate 132,358,167, forward strand.
CGCAGGGGGAGCTTCCCTCCGGGAGGGGGAAATCGAAGCCATCGTCATCACCAACAACCCTCTCATCATTGGGAGGCCAATTTTCATCAACATCTTCAACAACACCATCTCCTCTCAAACCCTAGTTCATCTCTTGTGTTCAATCTTTGTACCGAAACCTTAGATTGGTACTTGTGGGTGACTAGTAGTGTTGATTACATCTTGTAGTTGATTACTATAGGGTCTATTTGCTGGAAGATTATATGTTTAGATCCATTATTATATTTAATACCCCTCTGATCTTGAGCATGATTATCATTAGTGAGTAGTTACTTTTGTTCCTGAGGTCACGGGAGAAATCATGTTGCATGTAATCATGTGAAGTTGATATGTGTTTGATATTTTGATGATATGTATGTTGTGATTCCCTTAGTGGTGTCATATGAACATCGACTACATGGCACTTCACCATCTTTTGGCCTAAGGGAATGTATTGTGGAGTAGTTATTAGATGATGGGTTGCTAGAGTGACAGAAGCTTAAACCCTAGTTTATGCGCTACTTCGTAAGGGACTAATTTGGATCCATATGTCTAATGCTATGGTTAGATTTTATCTTAATACTTTCCTCATAGTTGTGGATGCTTGTGAGGGGGTTAATCATAAGTGGGAGGTTTATTCAAGTAAGAACAGCACCCAAGCACCGGTCCACCCACATATCTAATTATCAAAGTAGTGAACACAAATCAAACCAACATGATGAAAGTGACTAGTTGAAATTCCCGTGTGCCCTCAAGAACGCTTTGCTTATTATAAGAGACTGTTTTGGCCTGTCCTTTGCCACAAAAGGATTGGGCTACCTTGCTGCACTTTATTTACCGTTACCGTTACTTGCTCGTTACAAATTATCTTGCTATCGAACTACCTATCACTGACAATTTCAGATCTTGTAGAAATTCCCTTGCTGAAAACCGCTTGTCATTTCCTTCTGCTCCTCGTTGGGTTCGATACTCTTACTTATCGAAAGGACTATGATTGATCCCCTATACGTGTGGGTCATTAGTCCCACCATGTCGAGTACCCAAACTGCGAATGGCCACACGAGTGGAATGGTCTTCAGGGCCGACGCGGGCTTGTGCGGCAAGTTCGCGTAGAACAGACAACCAGTAAAATGCTGAACTATCTCTTGGGCAGCTTCATTAGCACGTGGCCAATAAAAACCGGCTTGATAAGATTTAGCCAAAATTGTCCGAGAGGACGTGTGGTGTCCACAGGTTCCCGAGTGAATCTCTTCTAGATCAATCGACCTTGTTCTGGGGAAATGCAGCGCTAAGTCACACCGGTGACGCTCTTTCTGTATAACTGGTCTCCCATCACAGTGAAAGCCTTGCATCTGCGAAAAATTTGCCAGGCCTCGACTTCATCCTTAGGAAGCTCCTGCCTGAGCAGGTACGCGATGTATGACACTGTCCAATCGGGCGTGATCACCAGAATTTCCATGACCAAGTCAATAACTGCCGGGACTTCAACTTCAGTCAGATCAGAAGGGCCGACTTCTTGCGGGGGTTCTTCGGTGAAGGGATCTTCTTTCACAATCGGGGAACGAAGGTGTTCAAGGAACACATTGCTGGGTATGGGTTTCCAAGTGGATCCGATTTTTGCCAGATCAGCTGCTTGGTTCTTAGCTCGGGGTACATGGTGAAGTTCCAGGCCTTCGAATTTCTTCTTCAACTTTCTCACTGCGTTGCAATATCCTGTCATGGCGGAACTTTTGATGTCCCACTCTTTCGTTACTTGGTTCACAATGAGATCCGAGTCACCGCAGACCATCAGGCGACGGACGCCGAGTGGAATGACCATACACAACCCATTAAGGAGTGCCTCATATTCAGCCTCATTGTTAGAGGAATCAAAGTGGATTTGCAAGACGTAGTTGAGTCGGTCGCCCTTTGGAGACACCAAAACCACTCCAGCTCCTGAACCATTCAACATTTTGGAGCCATCGGAAAACATGGTCTAGTGTTCCAGGTGACTCTGAGTTGGCTGTTGTTGTTCGATCCACTCGGCTAGAAAATCAGCCAATGCCTAGGACTTGATAGCTTTCTTCGCCTCAAACTTGATGTCCAAAGGTAAGAGCTTGATTGCCCACTTAGCTACTCGACCAGTCACATCCCTATTGTTCATGATCTCAGATAGCGGGGTGTCACTAACGACTGATACTGTGTGCTCCTGGAAGTAATGAGCCACTTTCTTTCCAGTCAGGTAAATGCCATAGACGGTCTTCTGGTAGGGGGGATATCGCTGTTTGGACAGAGTTAGAACCTGAGAAATGTAATAGACTCGAAGCTGAACTTGGTAAGCCTTGCCCTCCGCTTCTCGCTCTACAGTGAGGACGGAGCTGACAATTTGACCAGTGGCCGCAATGTACAAAAGCAATGGCTCTTTGCTGTTCGGAGCAGCAAGCACCGGCTGGGTGGAAAGCAAGGCTTTGAGTTCAAAAAACTGCTTGGGCTTCAGGAGTCTACTCGAACGAATCAGATCTCTTTATCAATTGGTAGAGGGGCAGGGCCTTCTCACCGAGACGGGAGATGAATCGGCTCAGAGCCGCAAGGCAACCTGTGAGCTTCTGTACATCATGAAGTCGTTCTGGATGCTTCATTCGTACTATTGCACCGATCTTCTTGGGGTTGGCATCTCTCCTCGTTTGGAAACAGGAAATCCGAGTAATTTGCCGCCCGGTACTCCGAAAGTGCACTTCACTGGATTCAGCTTGATATCATACCGTCGCAAATTTGCAAAAGTTTTAGCTAAGTCAGCCAGTAGGTTAGAACCTTTCCTGCACTTAACTACTATGTCATCCATGTTCGCCTTGATGTTCCGACTGATCTGAGTGTGCAGGCACTTCTGTACCATGCGCATGAAAGTAGCACCGGCATTTTTGAGACCGAATGGCATGGTAATGTAGAAGAAACACCCGAAAGGGGTGATGAAAGATGTTTTTATTTCATCCGGCCCGTACTATCGAATCTGGTGGTAACCGGAGTATGCAACCAGGAAAGATAGTCGCTCACACCCTGCAGTGGAATCCACCATCTGATCTATATGGGAGAGTGGGAAGTGATCCTTGGGACAAACTCTATTGATGTGTTTGAAGTCAATGCACATTCGGAGGGACTTATCTTTCTTAGGAACCATGACGTTGGCGAGCCACTCGGAGTGGTACACCTCATAGATGAACTCGGCTGCGAGGAGCCGAGCAACTTCCTCGCTAATAGCTTTCCTCTTCTCTGTGGCCGAATGACGCAGGTGTTCTTTCATATGTTTGGCCTTCGGGTCGACTCACAAATGGTGCTCAGCCAGCTCCCTGGGTACACCTGGCATGTTGGATGGTTTCCATGCAAAATGTCCTAGTTCTCACAGAGGAACTGGATGAGCGCGGCTTCCTATTTGCTATCGAGTGTAGTTGATATGTTGGTGGGTACACCATTGGGATCCTTTGGATGAACATGCATTGGTTTTGTCTCGCCGACCGACTGGAAGGCAGACTCCGTAGCCGGTTTCTTGGAACGCAGCAGATCACTCGGATTGGTGCTTTTCTTGTACTCCTCTAACTCCACCATGGCCATTTGCTCATCAGCGATCTTGGACCCCTGCTGCAGACACTCCTTAGCACACTACCTGTTGCTAGTGACGGTGATCATGCCCTTGGGTCCGGGCATCTTCAGCTAGAGGTACACATAACATGGGCGGGCCATGAAACGTGCGTAAGCCGATCGACCAAGGATGGCATGGTAGGCGCTGCGGAAGTCGACTACTTCGGAGGTCAACCTCTCCTTCCTAAAGTTCTTTTCATCACCAAAAACCATGTCTAGGGTGATCTGCCCGAGTGATTTTGCCTTCTTGCCCGGGATCACTCCGTGAAACTGCATGCTGCTCTCGCTGAGGCGGGACATCGGGATGTCCATTCCCTTTAGGGTCTAAGCGTAGAGTATGATCAGCCCGTTGCCGCCGTCCATGAGGACCTTGCACAACCGAGTGCCCCTCATGATTGGATCCACCTCCAGAGCCTGCCTCCCAGGGGTGGCAATGTAGGCTGGGTGGTCAGACTGATCAAAAGTGATCGGTGTCTTTGACGAATTCAGGAATTTCGTTATTGCCGGCATGGCCATGTTAACTTCCCGATTAATGACCTTCAGTCGACTCTTCCTTTCAACATCTACAAAGATCACCAAGGTCACATTGACACTAGGATAAGCTTCTTCCCTGTCTTCATTATCGGCATCATTGGGGCTTTTGTCGCTCGACTGGTTCTCTCGAAACTGTTGTATCAGCAATCTGCACTACCGAGTGGTATGCTTGGGCAATGTCAGGTTACCCTCTTCGTCTTTCTTGGTATGAATGTGGCACGGCATATTGAGAACATCCTAGCCTGACTAATCTTTCTTCTTCTTCTGAAACCACTTCTCCTTGGCTTTCCCTTTGTTCTTGGCTTGTCCGGCCAGAGCTGCTGCTTCGGCCTGGGCCGATCCATCAGCTTTGTGTTTCTGTTTCTGACTGGGATTGTTGTTTCCAGGACTGAGCTCACTGGTCTTTCCTTTACCTTCACAGAGGCGGTCCTCCTCTTTTCCGTTGGCATACCAAGTAGCGATCTTCATCATTCGGTTCATGGTCAAGGATCCTGACCAACCGAATTTCAGGATGAGCTCCCGATACCTGACTCCTGCCTTAATGGCGCATACAACTTGGTGTTCTGTGACGTTCTCAACCACGTGATGCAGAGTTGTCCAACGCTGGATGTATTCCCTCAAGGTTTCATTCGGCTTCTACACACAATGTTGCATCTCAGACAGTCCAGCAGGGCGCTTGCACCTGCCTTCGATGTTTTGATGAACACTCAGGCCAAATCTTCCCAGCAGTAAATACTAGCTTGGGGAAGCTGGTTGAGCCAGGCCCGGGCTGACCCTTCCAGCATCAAAGGAAGATGCTTCATAGCCACATAATCATTGCCCCACCAATCTGAACAGCCACTCAATAATCTTCTAGCCACTTCTCCGGTTTGGACTCACCGGTGAACTTACTCACCCCGGTTGCCAATCTGAAGTTGGGGGGAATCTCTGCTATTTTGATTCCTCTGCTGAAACACTCGGATCCAGAGATAAAGGATCCACTTCCACTCAGACGATCTCTGTCCATGCTTTCTCTGTGAGCTCTGCCCCTATCAACCAAGTTCTGGGCGAGAACAGATCTCCCATTGAACCGTGGGTCATGGAGGTCGACTGGCTCTCTTTGGCGATACCCGTCGCCGTGGTAGGGAGGGCTGGCCCTTGGATCATTGCCTTAAGGACGCCTGTCATCATACGGCCGGGGCACGTATGAGCCATCCCTTGGAGAGGATCTACTGATCTCGGTGGTGAGCTCGATCGACTCGCCTCGGAGGCGAGTGTCCGCTTCTCCTTGGGGACACAGGGCCATGGGCTGAGTGGATGGTGCCGCTCTGACGGATCTGCTGTGAATCATGTTGCGTGACTGGGACACGGCCGAATTCTGCTCTTCAGCCACCTTGAGCAAGGCTCGGATCTACCGTAGGCCCTCTCCTGCCTCAGATCGACATGGCTGGATGGAATATGCTATCCGAGTGGCACCCGCCAAATTCTGAATCAGGGTGCGGAATACCTGGTAATCCCACTATGTGTCACTTGAGAACAGCTCCCATTGCCGCCGACTGGAATTGGGCTATTGTTGACGGCGTGTCCAATCATCAAGTGACTTATGGAGCTCTTCCAGACATGTGTGCTCTGTCAGATTGACCTGGCGCACGGCTTCCAAAGCCTAAGCCTCGGGAGTCATCCCAACGATGGGTGTCCAGAGAGCCTACTCGTTCCTGCGCTGCAGCTGCTCCCTTAGCTGCTGAGAGAGAGGTTGGGGGAAGTACTCATCATCATGACTGTCTTTGCCGCCATCAATGTCAACATGTGACGGGGCATCGACCTCTGCACCATCCCGGGTGTACCAGCCATCAGCACCTCTGCAGCGGGGTCACTGCTCTCGCACTCAAATAAATCATCCGAGTGATCTTGCGAGGAGGCAAACCAGTCGAGGATGGACTCATCGGGCTCGATTGCCACGACTTGCGTGGCCACAACCTGGAGAGCCACCGCATGCTTGATCCACCGCTGGAGCCGCGAACGCCTAGAGTGCTTGTGATGGCTCCGAGTGGAGCGAGGGGGCGCCGACTGATATGGGGCCGACGGCTGCCGAAGAAGAAAGTCGAAGGTTCTCGCGTGGAACTTCTCTGCGCCACAGAGGGGCAGCGGCTCGACATCCAGCGGGGCTTCTTGAAGCCACGCCGAATCATCAGCAACGAAGCTGAGGACGCTGAAACGGATCTCTCCGCCAAGAGTCAATCCGCCGCCGGAAACCATGGTGATTGTGGAGGAAATTACAACTATGCCGGAAGTTGCTAGACGCCTGCCCCAAGGTGGGCGCCAACTGTCGTGGGTGTAAGTCTGACAATAGTGTATAGGGGTATGAATTGGAGGGCAGAGCCTAGCTATGGCGCAGTTGTTACACTCGGATTTATGAGTTCAGGCCCCTCACGGAGGAGGTAATAGCCCTACCTCTTGGTGCTCTGGAGCTGTTGATTGAGTGTATGGATTATAAAGAATGTGAACCCTTGTTATGGACCTGAGGGGTGGCTTATATAGAGTCTGCCAGGTCCCCATGAATGCCTCCATGACCAAAGGTTAAAGAGAGGGTTTAAGGGCGCCAGTTACTCGTTAAGGGCACACTAACTACACTTGATGAGGGCGGACGCACGTCCTGACCGTTGCCATCCCGGGGGTCTTCTGGTCTTCTTCACTCGGAGTTGAGATGGTTTTACCAAGTTAATAATCTAGTCAAGTGAAGAGTTGTCCACGGAGTGGTTCATTGTCTTCAGAGTGAATGTGAGGTTGCAAAATGTATAGCCATTGGTCTGGCCTTGGGGCCCAGCTTAAGGTGCTTGGCGTCCTAGGGTAGTGTCTGTAGGTCAGGTCTGTTATCCTATCCCTAGTACATGTAATCGTCAGGAGCAGGGACAGCGGTGCGTTGGCGGCTCGTTCTAACGGTAGTAGTGGTTATTTGGTGGTCTCAAAATCTCAATATGATTTTTATTATGTTTGAGATGTTTTGCACTTCCGGTAAACTTTTATAATAGATCTAATTCTTCGCAAAAAAGATATGAACACAGGATAAAAGAAATGTCAGAACTAAGAATAAATTTTTTCATGCCAGTTTTGTTCGCATCATGAGTTACTATATTTGCATGGAAATATGGTCGGTGACAGTACACCCACGATATGACCGAGCAAATGGTCGTTTACGAAGTATATTGTATGTCCAAGTAGATGATGGTCGTTCTCATCACCATCGCTAATCGTTGAGGTGCGTCGTGCATGTCAGATGTTTCTAAATGAGGAAATATATACTAACATATATGACACGTACATGCATGTGGGGACATGTCCTGTTTGGAATCTTATCTTGGCCGCATTAAGGCATGTACAATGGTGGCAGTAGTATGGTGATGCCCCAAGATCCACATAGGAGCAAGTAGATGAAGCATCACTTTCATTCACCGTATAGTCCCTCCTATATTCTCTCTCTCTCGTCATCTTCTTTTCCTTCTAAATCCATGGCTGCACATGTTTGCTGTGGTCCTCTGCTATTCTTTGCATATGATTTTGCCTCTTTCCTCGTCTTTTCTTCTTTTTTTTTGGTTGAAGCACCAGCCCCCTCTACAAGAGACCGTTTGGCTCTGAAGGAAGCACTCTTTTCTCTCTTTCCCCTTTTCATCTGACGTGGACTGCAGGGCAACACTCCAGCATGGAGCGTTGGCCATGCCCTTATCCAACTATCCACTGCCATGACTTTTATAAATTATACCCTATGTATAGACTAAAAAGGGTTTCCCTCCACTACTAGGGAAATGCTTATAAGTAGGGCATCAGTAGTAGTGCTGGAAAAAAGCAAGCGCTGCTGCTAATTAGCAGTAGCGTTGGTCTGTGGCAACGCTACAAGTAACGCTTTAGCAGTAGCGCTGTAAAAGGAAAACACGCTACTACAAAGTGGGACCCAACGAGCCCACCGACGCTAGCTGTAGTAGCAGCACTGTCTAGAAAATAGCGCTACTACTAAGATTTTAGCAGTAGCGTTTTTTTACAGCACCGCTACTGATAATGGGCCCCATTTAATAGTAGCGCTTTTCCTGGAAAGTGCTACTACTAAGTGCAATAGCAGCAACGCTTTCTAGAAAACAGCGCTACTGCTAGGCGTGGATGGTGCCACCTTTTCACCCCCTCTCCCCTCCTCCCCCCTTTGCCCTCTCTCCCCCTCCTTTCCCCTCTCCCCTCACCATTTTTGCCCTTCTTCTCTCTTCCTCCTACCTCTCTTCTCTCCCCATTAATGCCCCCCTCCACCATAACTCTCCTCCATAAATGGCCTTCTCATCCCTATCTAGCTACCTCTCATTTATTTGGCTCTCCCTCCATTCCATAGATATAGATCTAGCTAGCTCATCTCTCTCCCTCTCCATTAGTTAGCTAGAGTCATCTCTCCTCCCCAACAACTAGATCTACCTAGCTATTTAGCCATCCACACTTTCGATCCCTATAGCGAAAGGCCTCATCTAACCATGCTCGGTCTCTCTCGGGAGATAGGTGAGTAAAAAGTTGTGCATTTCAAGAATGGGAATATGTGTGTTTGGGATATGGAGAGATTTGTGCGAGTGACACATGGCCCCGAGTTGCTTATGTTTTGCCAAAATGTCGATTTATTTCCGTTTCAGTGAATTTCGAGCAAACTCGAGATGTCCTATTTTTAGGCAAGGTCATGCCAAATTTTTATATGACTTTGATGCATGCATGCATTTTGTTTATAACCCTTTTGCTTGTTATACTGTGTAGTCGGTCGTGAAGGTGAGTGGATGGAAGGTGGAGCGATACTTGCAATCCTCGGTGATGGACATGTATGCAAATAATTGGACTAGGATTAGATGTCCGTGTACAAGATGCAAAGAAGGAGTCCTTTTGGACCCTTTTGATCATGGCAGTTTGAAGGCGCACCTGCTGATGAATGGTTTCATGGATGGCTATACTTGGTGGATAAGTGAAGATGACGATGAGGATGTCCACATGGCAGGGAATAACGACATGGGGCTAGACGAAGAGATGACCGATCGACACGAAGACGATGGCGCCGGACATGGCAGCGGGGAAGTGTCCGGAAATGACGGCGGCGGAGAAGATTCAGGACACGGCGAAGAAGAGTCCGGACATGGCGGAGAAGAGGCGGCGGTCACGCCGCAGTCTTCGACGCTACTAAGTGCAGTCGTGCAGGACCCTCATGTTCGAGACCTCCTTTGCAAGAGTACGACTAGCGAGAGAGCTACTTCTAGAGAGGAGGCCAAGCTGGCACAACTTGAAGTAGACTCGAAGACTCCATTGTATGACGGTTGCGATCCCGAGGTGACCCGCTTGAGTTTCACGCTTGAACTTCTAAAGACGAAGGCCAAAAACAAATGGACAGACAAAAGCCTTGATGAGCATTTGAAGTATCTACATAATAAAGTTCTTCCCGCGGGGAACCTGTGTCCTACTAGTGTCGAGGAGGCCAAGAAAATTGTTTGCCCTTTTGATTTGCCGCACATTAGGTACCACGCATGCATCAACGATTGCATCATTTATCGGGGGGAGCACGCGGAAAAAACCAGCTGTCCAGTGTACAATGCTTCTCGATACAAGAAGGCAGGAAAGAAAGCTCCTCAGAAAGTTGTATGGTACTTTCCGATCACTCCCCGTCTGCAGCAGTATTTCGTAGATCCTAAGGAAGCAAAGCTCATGCGCTGGCACGCGGAGAGGAAGAAGCCCGACGATGGAGATGATCCGAAGCTGAGACACCTCGTAGATGGTAGCCAGTGGAGAGCATTCAACGCCGTATATGGATTTGCTGCGGAAGATCCAAGGAACATCGTGCTTGGTGCGAGTACCGATGGCATGAATCTGTTTGGAAACCAGAACACCAACCACAGCACATGGCCCGTCTTTGTATGGATGTACAACCTCCCCCCATGGAAGTGCATGAAGACAAAGTGCATACACATGAGCATGCTGATTCAAGGGCCGAAACAACCGGGAAATAATATTAACCTGTATATGGGGCTTCTGAAAGAGGAGCTAGACACGTTATGGAAAACACCGGCATGGACATGGGACGCCAGCAAAGGAGAGTATTTCCATATGAGAGCCGCGCTGATGACGACAATGCACTACTATCTCCGTTATGGGTACACCTCAGGCCAGGTGTGCCACGGATACTGCGGATGCACGGGGTGCATGGATGATACAACGTCTCAGTAGCTTACGTCAACGAAAGATGGCGGGTCCGGGAAAATCATGTACATGGGGCATCGTAGATAGCTCGAGAAGGATGACCCGTGGAGAAAGCGTGGAGATCTATTCAATGGGTTGGCTGAGCATCAAGGACCTCCACGTAAGAGGAGCGGCGCCGAAATCAACGAGCTATTGAAAAACTGGGAACAGTGCCCCCCCCCCCCCCGCCGGGAAAGATGAAAAAGGCGCCGGAGCCGCTGCTGAAGGTACGGAAAATGAGGTATGTTTTCTAGGACTTGGAGTACTGGCCGAATCACGACACGCCTCATTGCCTTGATCAAATGCATATCATGAAGAATGTCCTCGAGAGCTTGCTTGGCACACTAATGAACATGCCAGAGAAGACCAAGGATGGGCCGAAGGCAAGGAAATACATGGATGAATTGAAGATCAGGAAAGATCTCCACCGTAAAAAGTCGACGGAGGAGATGGAGAAGGAGACGGAGGAGGGGGAAAGGGGAAGAAAAGTCAACAAGAAGGAGGAGAATTATTGCCCCCCTTCTTGCTTCACCTTAAGTGCGAAGGAGATCGATCAATTCATCAAGTGCCTTATGGGAATCAAAGTCAGTTTTGGTTACTGTGGGAAGATAAGCTGATTTCTAGACACCAAAAAGAAAAGGTTCAGCGGGATGAAGTCTCATGACTGTCACGTGATGATGACGCAGATACTCCTGGTTGCCATTAGAGGGATAATAGACAAGCACGTCCGTGACACGCTTACTGGTCTCTGCAATTTCTTCGACGTTATCTCTCGAAAGTCCATCAGTGTGAAGCAGCTCCGAAGGCTACAGGAAGAGATCGTTGTCATACTATGTGAGCTTGAGATGTACTTCCCGCCCGCGTTCTTTAACGTCATGGTGCATCTGTGTGTCCACTTCGTGGACGACATCATTGACCTCGGGCCGACATTCCTTCATAGCATGATGTCGTTCGAGAGGATGAATGGGGTCATCAAAGGATTCATTCGTAACATGTCCCGTCCTGATGGGAGCATCATCCAGGGGTATCTGACGCATGAGTGCATCTCCTTTTGCGAGAATTATATAGGCGTCGGAGACCCTGTTTGTTGGTTTGCCCGTCAAGAAGCACGATGGGAGGCTCGGAGGAGAAGGTCACGACAATGGCCGGAGGGAATTGCACGTGGACTACTCGGATCAACGGAACGACTTTGACAGGGCTAACTTAGTAGTGCTAAAACACCTAGATGTGGTAGATGATTATGTGGCACGGCACAAAGAAGTACCGTGATAAGGGGATGCTCAAGACGGATGACGAAGTTACTGTCGAGCACAAGGCCACTTTCTTGCGTTGGTTCAAAGAGCAAGTTCTTGCTAATCCCTCAGAAGAGGGCAGTTCGGACGGATTGCTCATACACGCCTTAGCACATGGCCCCGCGCCCAAACTCGCGACCTATCAGGCATACGATATCAACGGGTACACGTTCTACACGGAGGCCAAAGACATGGACAATGATTACCAGAACTCAGGGGTGACGATTGAATGCGTGACCGACGCCAACGGCACAACTGAAAGATTTTACGGAAGGGTCGAAGAGATCTGGGAGCTTGACTATGCTGGAATGCACGATGCGACGATGTTCCGTGTCAGATGGGCTAAGGACGTCGTAAGAGAAAACAAGTATTTCACTACCATGTCTATACCCGACGCGAAGAGCGCTATCTTGAACGTTAACGTCATCGCCAAAACTGAGCCATGGGTACACGCTAAGCACGTGACACAATGCTTCTTCATAACTGACCAGACCAATCCCAGCCGTGTGGTCGTGAGGAGAGACAAAAGGAGCATTGGCGGAATGGATGGAGTCGCCAACGAGGAAGACTACAACCAATACGGCAACCCGATGAGGGAAGATGATGATGACGATGAAGCATACGTAAAAAGAAGACTCAATACTACATTATCTAAGAAAGATCGTACTCCATGGTTCCGGAAAAGTGACAAGGAGGGGCTCAATTATTCGAAAACGAACAAGAAAGGGAAGAAGCTCAATGTGAAACGTTGTCGACGCAGTTGAGAAACCATCATTTATTTATATGTATCTATTTTGTGTACGCACTTAAGTAACTGTTATCTGTTAAATGATGTATACATTGTATCCCCTTCAATTACCACCACATATGCATGGTTCCGGTGATATTCACGTAGTGTGGGAGGGAGACGCCGTCGTCGGGAGAAAAAAAACAAAAACAAAAGGGAGAAAGCAATACAAAAGAAAAAGAAAAGTAAACATAAAAGAAAAGGAAAATAATAAAAAGAAAAGAAAACTAAAAACTAGAAAAGGAAAATAATAAAAAGAAAATAAAAATAAAAATTGGAATAGTTAGCAGTAGCGCTGGATAGGGAACCAGCGCTATAGCTATCCTAAACCAGCGCTACTGCTATTTGTATTTTATAATTAAAAAAAAATTGGAAGAGTCAGCAGTAGCGCTGGACTAGGATCCAGCGCTATAGCTAACTTAGCTATAGCGCTGGTTCCTAGTCCAGCGCTACTGCTATTTTGAGTTTACCATCGCGCGGGCTCAAAATTTTGCCAAGTCCCATCCCCCCACTCTCCCAACCTCTCCCCCTCCTCTCTGCTGTCGCGTGCCGCCGTCACCCCTGCCCGTCGGCCGTCGCCCCTCGACCTGGACCTCGACGCCGGCCCGAGCCCCTGCCCGCCGCTCCAACCTCCTCCTCATACGCGCCACCGCCGCTCCGACTTCCTCCTCGTGCGCGCCGCCGCTGCTTCGGCCTCCTTGTCTGCGCCGCCGCCGCTCCGACCTCCTCCTCGTGCGCGCCGCCGCAGCTCTGACCCCTTCAGGTATTGGCCGATCCCCTTCCCCCACCTCCCCCTCTCTCTGTCAATTAGGTTTTCTTTTTTTTTTAGAAATGAAACTACGTTTTCAATTTAGGGTTCAATTAGGTAGGCAGTAGGAATCAATTTTAGGGTTCAATTTAGGAATTTTTATTAGGACAAAATATTTATTAGCAAAGAAAATTTCTAGGGTTCTAGGGTTCATAAGTCAAAAGTTATAGAAATTTCTTTAACCGCAACAATTAGGTGATGTTGTTGCTGCTAGGGAAAAATTTGAGTTAACAGAGAGTAGTTAGCTAGGGAAAATTAGCTATGGCATTTAGCTAGGGCATTTTTAGCTAGGGCATTTAGCTAGGAAAATTAGCTAGGTCATTTTTAGCTCCGGCATTTAGCTAGGAAAATTAGCTAGGGCATTTAGCTATAAAAAAACAGTAGCATTTAGCTAGGGCAATTTGGATATAGGTACAATTTGGATTAAAAGAGAGAGAGAGAGAGCAATGTATGAACCCTAGCCTAGCTATGTATGAACCCTAGGAGATGTAGTAGAGAGAGAGAGCAATTTAGTTTAGGGCAATTTAGGTATATATAATAGCTATAATTAAAAAACAGTAGCAATTTTTTTAGCTATAAATAAAAAACAGTAGCAAATTATTTGTAGCTAGGCAATAAAGACCACTATTTTGCAATGTTTAGTGAGGTCATTTCACTCTATGTACTTGCTTGAATGATATATTTTGCAAATGATATATGTCATTGATGTTATATGATTTTGCAATGCTGGTTGAATGTCGAAGAATATCCGAGTGGCCTATGTTTTGCCGGAATGTTGATTCATTTCCGTTCCGGCAAATTTTAGGTGCTCCATATGTCCAATTTTTAGCAAAGGTCATGCCGAAAATTTCCGTGATTTTCGGCATGACTTGTGCTAGAAACTAGGACATATGGAGTGCGCGGGATTTGCCGGGGGGAATGAATCAACATTTTGACCAAATATAGGCCCCTTTTTTCTCTTCATTATATCTTTTATTTACAATTGTTGAATAGGAAACATGTCTAGCCACACCGAAGCCGGGGGTTCTGCTCACCTCGAAGAAGACCCCATCGAGGCAGCAAATCACTATTTTGATTACCTGGACGAACACCAGATGGGGGTGCATGGTGGCGGCAGTGGCACCAACCCTGACACCGACGCCGACACCGGCACCAGCACTGGCACCGGCACCGACACCACCCCCGAGACCGGCAACGATGCTGTCGTAGCCGGTAAAGCACCGAAGCAGAAGAGGTCACGAAGACCAAACGAGCTCGGCATCGGACAAATTGTGGTCACGGAGATGCACCCTAAAAAATTAGAGCCAACGGCGCCGGAGGAAGTGCGCTCGTGCTGGGGCAATCAACTAGGATGCATCATCAGGGGAACCGCCAACATCAACGACGAGAAGTTGAAGAAGATACCACATATGAAGAACATGCTCCTAAAGAAGTTGCACAATAGGTTCCTGTTCCCCGGCCGGGATGAAAGCAAAGAACCGTGGGACGACGACGCCATGACAAAGATAAAAGACAAGGCGATGGTGATGTTCACCAACGACTTGTCCACCTGGAAAGTTCGGGTGAAGAAAGCAATTGCGAAGAATGAACCGTGGTCCAAGATTCATGCTGACAATCCGTCAATAAAGGAAGAGGACTTAGAAAATTCAAGGAGACTTGCGTTAAAGAAGAAGTCAAGGCAAGGTCGGAGAAAATGAAGGTGCTCCGGGCCAGGAACACGCCTCCCCACCGCCTCGGAAGCCATGGTTATGAGGGGAAGAGGCACGTATGGGCCGAGGAGGACACCGAACGTGAAAGTCACGGAATCCCAGACTCCTTGGCGGAGTTCACCGACCCTCTGGAGCGTGACTGGATCAGGGCCCGGTACAAGTGGGACCGCGTCAAAAAGATCTTTTACACGGACACGAACACGAGGGAGTTCATGAGACTTCTGGTAATTGTTATATTACCACATTATCATATTAGCTTCCAATCAATTCAACTACAAGTTTTGTCACATTAGTAAACCATCCACGTTCCTTTTGCAGAAAGAGCAGCACCAAAAGGCAGCCGAAAGCGACGAGTCATCACAGTCGTCGGCGAGGCCCAAGTGGGACACCCCATTCAACCGGGCCCTGAACATACTAAAAAAGGTCCCGGAGGACAAACCACCGTCCTATGGACATGTGCACAGCGTCGGAGATGGCGCCTCGTGGAAGACATGCTACCGCGAGGAGCCAGAGGAAAGAAGGAAGAGACGGTTCCTCAATCAGAAGACCATCGACGAGAAGGTCGCGATTACGGTCAATAAGACCAAAGCTGAGACCAAAGAAGATTTGCTCGGGGTAGTCAATGCAGCGGTCAATGACGCGGTGGCTGGCGTCACGGCTCACTTCCAATCTTCAATTATTACCAGCTTGATTCCGGCAATTATCGATTGGTCGAAGAGCAATCCAAATAAAGGGCCAGAGGACTTTCCCCTTCCCAGCTACGTGTGGAGAAATTCGGTGAACATCACACCACCAGCACCTGCTCAAGCAACCGCAAAAGGTCCCGCTCCTGTTCATAGCAGCCCGACTTTCGTCTCTGGCATGCTAGGCGGGCCTTCGTCTATGGCTGAGCTCGACGCCCTCATGGTAATTACTCGTCATGCCCTTTTCACCAGCATGTCTATAGTCTTCCGTTTCAGTTGCCTTTCGGATGTTTGACGTCACAGACATGTCTTCTTCGTAGGCCGACGATACCCCGTGCACCCTACTCTACGACATCAAGGGCCAGAAGGTGGCCGTGGGAAAGGCAACTATCGTGAAGCCGAAGGACCAGATGTTCCACAACTGAGAGATGCCTGATGGCATCTTCAGTGTTAACGTGGCCAGTGTCTTAGCGGGCTTTGAGGATTTGCCTCCTCCGGTACCAGTCGATGATGAGGAGACCCCTAAACGGATTGGCGTATGCAAGAGCTGGTTCTTGCCTTGGCCGAAGACTATTCTTCGTGTTGAGGCGCCCAGTATCACACCAACGATAGCTTCTCAAGAAGGTATGAACACCACCCCACCTACCAAATTACCTGCACCTGTCGTGGCAGGTGATAGCGGACAACGCGAGGGAGAGCCTCCATTAGTGCCAGATGACGTCGCCCCCGTCGTCGAAGAAGCAAATGCTGATGATTTCATGGAGGAGGATGATGATGACCCTCTCAACTATATCAATACCGCCTATGACGATGGAGAATTGATGGCTCGGGACTATGACTCAGACTATGAGCGTGGAGATGATGACTTGATGCTGCTTGATTTGTCGGAGCCAGAACGTCCTAAGGCGGAATGCAAAAAGTCTCTCTTCATGCGATCCTCGCAGGAGACGCCTCCAGATGCCACCTCTACCCAGCAACAACCCGAGGGCCGTCCACTGGTTAGCCCGACGACACTGGGGGTGGTGGTTAGGGAAGGTATGGTGGGCTCACTACCGACACCCGCCAAAAAGCAAAGGAGGAGACCGGACAGGAAAGGCCCTAAAGGCGCCAGAGCTCCTTCAAGCAGCCAGCTGCCTCTGAAGCCCCGGGTGGTAGACAGAATACCTGTCGAAGGTGCGAAGCGTTTCCATGTCGCCGGTGACCCGATCCTACCTGCGAAAGAGCTAGAGCACATACTGAACAATGATCTAAGGAGACTCCATGACGATGTGCTGGCCGGAGAGAAAAGCCTTCTCATCTCGGAAAAACCAGGATACCCGTTGTACGTCGAGAGATGGCCCGTGGATAAGTTCATCCTGCAATTTGACTACATCTACGACATGTTCCACATGACCAAGATGGATGTCCAGTCCATCCGCATGTATGCGCTGTATCTCGACTACTTCATCAGGATCGAGAACATAAAACATATCAACATCGTGGACCCATATTATATGCACGAGAGCTTCTTGGCAGTCTGCAAAGAGCACCGTGACTATGCGAGCAAGTACATCGGCGACTTCATGATCGCTAATAAGGACAAGGAAGCGATTCTCCTGCCTTATCATCCCACGTAAGTCATCCGCGCATATCCTTTCGTAAGTTTTAATCATTCCTTTGCAAGCATGGAGGCTAATTTGAGGTGTACTTAATTTGCGCAGCGGGGGGGGGGGGGGGGGTGCCGTCCTCATCGTTCTGTACCCAGAATACTCCCATGCTATGTACATGGACTCATCGAAGAACATCAAGAAAAACGATTACACGCACATAAAGAGTGTTCTTGATAGTGCCCTGTTCATCTTCAGCCTAGCTGGTGGATATATCAAGGTGAAAAAGCACAGGAAGAACGGGCTGGCTTTCAGCCATAAGACCTACTTCTGCTGCATCCAGCAACCGTACACCAGTAAGGCTGATGGATTCTACCTCATGCATCACCTGATCGAGTACAGAAGGGATAATCAACGCCTTCACATGTCAGCTACTACCAACGATGCCGAGATTGTCAACTGGGCCACAAGCATAGGAAAGACACCGGATCATCGAATCCGAGCTGAGTTTTATCACGTACAGTGTGAACTTGTCCAAGTGATCATGAAGCAGGTCCTCGAACCAACACGGATGTTCTACCATGGGCCAATCACGCGGGATGATGTCCGAGCACTGCTACTCGCTCAGCGTCTGGACCTGAAGCCTTTCAAGAAGCTCGGGTGCTTCCTCCATGACTATGAAGATTGGACCGCCGACATGGAGGACTGATTGTCGATGACAATGTGTCACTACTGTCTTTCTATGGCAAAACTTTGAATTTATGCATGGCGAAACTATGTGATGTAATTAAACCGTGGTCCTGAACTAGCGTAGATCGCTCTGATTAATTAGTTTGGGTATGAGGAACTTCATTATTTATGTTTACTATAGGTTGCTTGTATTTTGCTAATTATGCCTCTTTGTTTTCTTAAGTACATTATGTTGCATATTATCGTTCAATTCATCAACTGACGATGCAGGTACATAGATCAGAGATGGCGAAGGACTGCTACGCCGTGTTCGTTGGGAGGGTTCCGGGAGTGTACGACCACTGGCCAGACGCTCAGGACCAGGTGGACAAGTACCCGGGTGCTAGCCATAGAGGGTTCGACAGCAGAGCCGAAGCGGAAAGTAGTTACTTGAGGTGGACGCTCCGGCAAGAGCGGGAGCGAAACCGCCGGTGCCTCAAGAAGTACTACATAGTCGCGCTCTTGCTCATGCTGATCGCTCTTCTCTTCTACATCATGGTTTAGATAGAGATGATGAAACTTGTGTGTGTGCCATGACCATGCAATTGGATTTATTCGAGACATGACATGACTTGTGTATCGCTATTTTCGAGATGTGATGATATTTGTGTTGAACGATGATGATGATGGTATGACGAGACTACTGTATGTGTATGGTATGATGAGAATAGTGTATGTTTATTATGATCTGATGAAACTACTGTATAGAGCATGCACAAATACATCACAAATATGTAGGGGGGAATAAATCTGTGAAAGCAGGAATACTAGCAGTAGCGCTGGAAGGCATCTAGCGGCAGCGCTGGAGTAGCAGCAGCGCTTGCTTTGTTGTAGCGCTACAGATAGTTAGTAGTAGCGCTTGTCCGGGCAGCGCTACAGCTAACCATACTTACCAGTAGCGCTGGCAGGGCAGCGCTACTGCTACAACTTAGCTGTATCGCGTTAGCAGTAGCGTTGGACCCAACGCAACTGCTATAGGTATTTCGAGCGCTACTAGTAGGCTTTCTCCTAGTAGTGCTCACTTTATATTATAAAGCAACAATCAACCGATACAACCAGCTCGCTAGGGCCACAACACAAACAAGCCCCAAAGAAAAAACGAAAGAAAGAAAGAGAAACAAATGCCGACGCAGGCAGCTCAACTAAGCGAAGATGGCCGAAACCCGTTGCACCCTCCGGAGAAGTACTACCGCACGCCTAGCACTCCGAAGCCTCGCATACCAAGCAACATCTTCAGGAAGGAATGCGACGACGACGCCGCTGCTGCCCGGACAAGTCCTAGGGTTTCCCCCGGTACGCGGATGGCAGAGGGGAAGGGGTATCACCGACGCCCCTCAGGAAGGTCCAACAGCGCCCATGGGCGCAGCCGCGCTGGTGGCGGACGAGCCGCCAGGGATTTCTCCCGCCCCGAAACCACCACCATCACAGACAATCGGAAGTGCACCGCCCAACATGCCGCCCACCAGCTTGTGCCACCACGGTCATCGCACCAATTTCACCGTCTCACTGAGGCCACCAACACAAGGCCGGGAGGGAGGACGAGGGGATACCGGGCTATGGGGCAACCGCAACGCAGCCGACAGGAGGGGAAAGCCTCCACCGCCACGCGGAGCCAACCGGACATAGCGACAGGGACTTACCAGGCCTCCACAGGCCCGACCAGACCCCAAAGGATCCGGACCATCCCTGCTGCCACGCCGCAGCACGTCGACCGCCGGAGCCATCACCACCACCAGTCGCAACCGCCGGAGCCATCACCACCACCAGTCGCAACCGCCTTGCCACCACCACCAGAGAGCCGTGCCGCCGTGCCCCGAACCGCCGCCCCCTAGCATAGATGGGGCCCAAAAGGGCCCAGATCTGGGCCGAGCGGGTGCAGCCGGCCAGTAGTACTCTGCGCCGCCACACAGCCAACGGCCCCGCCGCCGCGTCAAGGGCGCTCGAGGCCCGCGGAACCCCGCCGCCCGCCGAGCAGCACTGCCGCCGGGTAGGAGGGAGCCCCAACTCCACCTCATAGCGCGCGGGGAAGGAATGTCCGCCGCTGCTGGCGCCACCCGGGCTACGCCGGTGGCCTCTGCCAGTGGCGACGAGGGGGAGGGAGGAGGAGGAGGGACGAGACGAGGCGGTGGGGTGGAGGTGCTCCGCAACCACGGGGGGCGACGGGAGCGCTCTTGGTAAGTGTAGTCTGTCTTGAACCTTTGATCTTCATCCCTAGTTGATACCTTATGGATAAGTAACAGGTGGATCACAATCTAAAGCCCAGTTCTTTTGCCAGAATCTAGGGATCCCTACCCAGCTTCTCCCAGAATCTTTGAACCCCATTTGTTTTATAATCTTATCTAATTAGACCCTAACTAGATAGGATTGTAAAATAAATGGGCCTCAAAGATTCAGGAAGAGCTGGGTAGGGGTCGGATTCTGGGAGAATCCCCAGATTCTGGCAAAAGAACCGGGCCTAAGTTTGAGATTATCTCCAAGTTTCTAACTAAACGGGCGTCATACATCCCATCCTCCAGGATAAATAAGGTCACATGCATCTGGCAAAATAACCATTTTTGCTATCTGTTTTAGTCCTTACATTATATCCTCATGTTTGAATTAATTAAACTATATTCACAAAAGATATTATGAATGACGAATCTACTCACAATATTTTAAATGTGGTAATTTTAAATAGTATGGCCACATACCACGAAATAGCCGCAGAGAATGTAATTTACAAACAATTTAATGATATGCAGATTATTAGAAGTAATAGAAAATGACAAAACTTTGAATTAAACTAGGTGCATACATTTCGAGGACAAGCATGAGAGATTCTTTTTTTAGATATTATTGCAAGTAAAATCTATACCCCTTTTTGGAACTTTTACCATGTCTCAAACCATGTACTTATATTTAGTTTGTTAGATTTGTATTTTTGTTTTTGAAAAAACAATATATAAAGGAAGAAGATTTAACCAATATAAAACTAGGTGCAGAAATAAGTAGGATTTTTTTTAGAGATTCCTATGTATGAGCTATTCTTGGTAAGCTAAATCCATTTCATTCTCTAAACTCTTGCTGAAGTCCAAAATTAACCCGGAATCACCAAATAAACTCTAGAACTGGTCTCCACACTGGAGTAATTTTCTACAAGTGATGTCAAATGACAAAATAGACTTCCTCTACTGGAAACAGCTACTGTGCTGAGTTCCTCAGCAAAGACCCAAAAAACACGGCAGTGTGTTTGCCACGTGCAGTACTTTGCAAACAATACTCGGCGGGGAACACATGGACAATTGTTAACTTTACCGAGTTTTTATAGTGAGAACTCGCAAATACTCATAAAGTCTTTGTCGAGTTTCCGAAAAGGAGAACTCTGAGAACCACTAGTGGTAGATCAAACGGCCTATTAATGAAGGCGCCACATTGCCAGAGCTTTGCTGAGTTCTCGCGTGCCGAACTCGGCAAATGCCTGTTGAATCCTAATGCGTGGCATAGGTGGTTGCCGAGTTCTTGCCTTTGCCAAGCGCAGAACCCGATAAACGTTCTGTGAATAGTACAACGACACTGGCATAACTAGCTGCCAAGTTCTTATCTTTGATGGGAATATTGCAGGGAGAACTCGGCGAATTCTTTGAAGGATAGTAATGTCATGCATTGCACAGATGACTATCGGGTTCTTGTATTTGTTGAGTATGGCGCCCCGGGGACTCATCGATACCTTTGCCAAGCTTGGTGCAGGGCGAACTCGGCAAAGAAAACTCAGGGAAGACATTCAGGAGTTGTCACCTGCTTCAGCATTTTCTGAGTGTGGAACTCGGCAAAGATTCCTGGAGCTACCAGCTTCTGCCTTGTGTTATGTTTTGTCGAGTACTGCACTGGGCAAAATGCTCGTGGAAAAGTTTTGCCGAGTGACAGAACTTGGCAAATGTTCAACCATGTTTATTTATTAGTTATTGTTGGGAAACCTTTCATACAAATATATATATATATATATATATATATATATATATATATATATATATATATATATATATATATCATCGCAAATATCATTTCACAACATCAATAAACAAATATGGCCATCATTCCAACACATATTACACAAGTGACATCATCACACATGTATCCAAGTTAGTCTCATTGGAGCCATATGTTTGTCTAATGGTTGTAGATTAAGATCCAACTGCTGCACGGGCAGGGCCGGTCCTCGGATTTCGGCGGTCCCGGGTGAACTTAAAACTCGGGACCTCTCAATATAAACATCATAACAATATACGCAAATGTTTAGATTAGTAGATTTTACTGGTAGATATTTAAACACAAAAGAATATTCATATCAAATCATACATATTATGTTAAATTTTCTTCTAACTATTCTCAATACAATGCCATTTATGATGGGGTTGATGTCAATCTTATCCAAAAAATTCTTATTATGCAAAACTTTGCCAAATCATTTATTCTCTCTTGAGTCATCCACATGTTCTTTCCTTTTCCTTTTCTTTTTCCAGATGCATACATTCCAAAAGATGTGATAACAGACGGACATAGTGCTAAGAAAAATCGAATCAAAGGTTAAATAGTACCGAAGGTAAATTAGTTAATCAAAATATACCTATATGGAGTAAGAATGATAATACTTTTCTACGAGAAGTGAATGGTAATATATATTATACCTTCGATTTGTCAGATCGGTGTCACTCGGTTGGTGATCAAGCGCTCGACCATCAGTCGATGTGGAGACTATCAAAGTGATCGGAGTCTCGCTAAGACGCTCGACGATGTTGTATAGCAATGCTTGTGCCTCCAGTGCGTGGGGCTGGCGACCGATATGATGTGTCAGAATTTGTTAATCATTTGTGTCGCAACTCATTACCTGCGTGCTGCGATTCATGAATTCACAATCGGCGTGATAAGAGCAACTCTAGCAGACCCCGCAAAATCCCGACCCGTAAAACGCGTTTGCAGTTTGACGAAGATCTCGTTTGCGGGTCGAGAACGAGCGCGGCAGAACAGAAACCGTAGATGAAACTGTATAATTTGAAAAAACAGTTTCACGGGAGAAATTGCACCATAGTAGTTCATCAGGTACTACATATATTTACATGATCAAACACTACAAACACTAGTTCATACTACATACTACATCAGTACTAGTACTAGAGGGGTGGGGATCTCAGGGCGGCGAGCTCGCGGCCATGGACGACGCCGTGGAGGAGCTCAATCCTCCTCGCCGGAGCTGCCGAGGTCGATGTACTTCGCCCTCTGCTCCTCGCGGATGCGCCGCCACTCGTCGTCCTTCTCCTTTGCGGCGAGGTTGGCCGCGACCGCCTGCCGGAACTTGAGGTCTTCGAGCTCCTCGTGGTGGCGCCGGCGCTCCGCCTTCTCGCGCACTCTCCGCTCGGCAATGGCTGCCGCAACCGCGTCGACATCGGCGACGACGTCCTCCGGCCCGACGACTCCGCAGCGGCCGAGCTCCTTGGGCTCCTCGGGCTCCTCCTTGACGGGGACGAACTCAAAGTCCTCCGGCTCCTCCGACCACTCCCTCTTCACGGGGAGAAGGCCCGCGCCGGAAGAGGACGAGCTCCCGGCGTAGGAAGATCTCGCCGCGGAGGAGAAGGACGCGGCAGAGGACGGGGTACGGCCGTGCCGACGGTCGTACTCGTCCGTCTCGCGGACGCGGAAGCTCGGCGGCGGCGAGAGGCCGCGGTTGGTCCACTTCCTCGCCCCGCGCTTCCTCGCGCCGTCCGACCGGACGCGCCGCTCGCGCTCGGGGTCGCTGCCGCCACCGGATTTGCTGCCGGAGCCGCATCCGGAGCTCCACATACGGCCCCACATGGCGGCTGGAGGCGGAAGGGGGTCGCCGGCGGCAAGAAATGTGGAGAGGGGGGGTGGGGAATTGCGTAGCTCGGCGGCGGCGGGGAGATAGGGTTTCGACCCACAAACGCGCCGCGAACCCGTAGATATACTGGTCGGGGCGTGCGGTTTGCGGGTCGCGGCAAAAAATTTTACGGGCCGGGCGAGTATGCTGGCTTTGTTCTGACTGGAAAATTGGATCGAGCCCGCATACTCGCCGGAATTTTGCAGGTTCGCGGCTTTTGCGGGGTCTGCTAGAGTTGCTCTAAGGCCCGAGGGTAGGGGAATAGCAAGAGAACGTGACAAACTGGAATCTCCTAGTAATTGGATCAGAAGGGAAATAGGTAAGACGAGGTTATGCTTCTTGTGGACTCATGCCATACCTACATCCGTTGTGATACGCCTGCGTCAGCTAGCGCTAGCGTTACCTGGACCTACACGTGCCTCCTGGGCATTAGGCATATGGGCCCAGGGTGGCCGCCCCTGACCCCCTCTCAGAGCCGGCCCGAGTGAAGTCCTTTGTCCAGTGTGGACTCGACAGCGGCGATGCTTTACGCCGTTCTTCCTCTTAGGGTGTTGTCATGGAGTTTAGGTGTGCTAGGTCGTAGCGTAGGGGTGTTTAGTTCTTCCAGTGCTCGTTACTGGTAGCGTAGTTCCGTGCGTTCTGCATGTGTCAGATATCTCAGCTTTGTAAGAGAGTTGCATGACCATCTTGTATTATTCGGCCGTGTGCTTCTTCGAGTGTTGCCTTATTTACAAAGCGGGGGGAAAGCCTGTTCAAGAGCCGGCCCGAGCATGGGATCCAAAAAACTTTGTGAGTGTGTAAGATGATCATGTATTAATAAAAAAGTACATCTCTATGCATCTTGACTTCAGACTGATTATAGATGACATGACAATGAGATAGCAGTTGGCTCTATCATTATCCTTGCTCTTAGAGGATCTATAGCCGGGCTCCCCAAATCCTCCTCAAACATCCGCGGACGCGCCCGTTTAGTGACCTGTCGGTACAACAAACCCTGGGTCTATTGCCCAGACCGTGCACAGGCCAAAAAGAGTAAAGTTGCAACATCCAAGACTAGATCAAGCTAGGAGAGATGGCTCTTTTAGGAATCAAAGGGAAGGGCAAGAAGACCAAGACACTGCTAAGGGAAAACCTCCCTTGCCGGGTAGGCGAGCCTGGCGAGGACGAGGTGGCCCCGAAGACAAGCCTCAAGACCATCCCGGCAGGCCTGCCGGGCACTACCAAAGCAAACTACCCCGCTAAGGCTTCAGCGCTCCACTCACAGCGACGCAAGTCATGGATCGGTGCGGTGTCAAGCCTTCAAGTGACTAAGTGGCGGTTATTCGACACATGGCAGCCATTTCCAGAGGAAACCACCTCCAAATGACACCCGTCCAGAGACGTGTCAAGCAGACAGGCGAAAAGGTGGCCGAGCAGCCCGGCAAGGCTTGCCGGGCAGGCTACGATGTGACACTGAGCGGCGCATTTAATGCGCTCTGCTCTGCCTGAAAAGTTAGGTATGATAGCACTGTTTGCTATCTAATCAATACACAATGACTGATTTGCCACTGTGGTAACCCCTTGGTCTATAAAAGAAGGGTCATGGCAACCAGAGAAAGGGTTCGGAAGCATGTACACTCGTATGCGCGTAGCTGCTCTCGCCCCGAGGCAACCCTGCTGGGCAAGAGCACTGTGTTTCCACCTCAATCCACCATCAATCCATCAAAGCAAGAGTAGGATTTTACACCTCGCGGCGGCCCGAACCTGGGTAAAACTGCCCGTGTGATCTCTGTCGTGCTGCGCTACGGTCCTCCGCTCTGTGTGCAATGCGCACAGCCCCCATGCCGAACCAAAAGCGGCCGATGGCCTCATAGGTGGCCGTGGTTTCCCACGACATGACTATACAGGAGAGAGAAGAAAAACTATGACCCAATAGGACCCCTCATATCATCCTTATACGCCTGGGTTGTATGCAGACCTTCATATTGAGGCCAAATGTAGGGAGGATATGAGAGCTCGTAGACGCGTCCGGACGCACCTGATCAATCCACCATGTAAGACACGGCCCACTCCGGACCACCTTTTCTCTTTCTTTATTAGAGCATCTCTAGCAGACCCCGTATAATGCCTCGACCCTCAAAATAACCGTCAAAATACGGGTTCGCACGAAAAAAGCCATCCGATCAGACACTGTAAATGCGCCAGACCCGTAAAAAAATTTGAGGCACGCGGAAAACATCCCCGTCGAAACTGTGAAAATAAGGATTTCGGAGCCAACCCGAGGGGGCCTGTATACGCGAAAGACCATTGGCGGGAGTCTAACTGCCATCAGAACCTTCATGGCTCGCTCCCGTCCGCCCTCCCCGACGCCGGCCGCCCGCCCCGACAGCCGTGCTCGCCCGCTGCCGGTCACTGGACGCCGGCCGCCGCACCCGCAGACCATCCGGCCCGGCCGCCGCGCTCGCCCGTGTCTCCATGGCTCTCGAACAGAGCTAGCTAGCTAGCTCGATGCGTGTGTCTCCCGACGGCCGCCAGTCCCCGGAGTCTGGCCGCCGCCTAGGCCGCCCTGGCCTCCGCCCGCTCACCGCGTCCGCCCCGCGTCTTCCTCGTCCGTCCGTGCGCCGGCGGCCACGCTGGCCTACGCTACGTGCCGATTTCAAATTGGCATGAGGAAGAGGACGACCAGAAAAAAAGTGGGCTAGCTGTGGGCTTGTTCGGTATATTCAGAGAATATTCCTTTTTACGGGTTGATTATAAGGGGTCTGTTCGGCCGCAGCTAAAATCAACCCTTAAAACACGTTTTTCTCAGCCCTTATAATGACTTTAAGGGTCCGCGATATACGGGTGTGCTAAAGATGCTCTTATTTTTTTTCTTTCTCTCTCTTCATCTTCAACAATCACATGCAAGTGACGAAATATATAAGAAATAAAATGAGGAGCATGACTGCATGCACAAACAAATAAGGGCTCAAAATGGACATGACCGGACACTGATCGGGCGCATCCGCGGACGTTTAGGGGTACGAATTTGCTAAGTCTGCCTGTACATGCTCTTACGACCTGAACATCCTCCTGCACGCCAAGACCACCCAAGGTTCAAACACACGGTAACTAAATGGGGGAGGCCAGCTACATTATGTGAAATATTTGGAAGTCAGACCAATAAGAATGTTTCAAGCCACCTTGCGTACCTCGGCTCAAGTTGCGACCCTCTCTCGTGAAGCAATTGACCTCCATGTCTTTGCCACCACTAGGGATGCAAATGAGTCTAGTTTGAGCAAGTTGGACTAGGCACAATTCGGCTTATACTATAATTCAAGCGAGTTGAATTCAGCGAAGCTCAATGTCGAGTTGTAGAAAGTGGCTCGTGCACAACTTGTAGAGCTCCCGAGCTAGTTTTGAGATAAATAAAATGATCTTTTAATGATTTAAGGCGATTTTTCAAACAAGATGGGCTACAACACAACATAAGAAACTACTATAAAATTTGATTTATTTTCTCTCAAGGAAAGACAAATACTTAACAGAAAGAGATCGCGAATGAACCAGAAAAATAGAAAAATGAAAGTGCGTCCATTCTAAAACTTTGGCCAAGAATAACAGGATATTTGACACACGGCTCGCCACGTACCTTATTGAGGCAAAAAAATAAATCCGTGTTTCATTAAGCTTTCATGTTTGCTAGTAGGTAAAATGGAAAAAAGTTGTACACAACGTATATGAAAAAAATTATACAATTTTATTTTAATATCTATCAAAATTATTTAATATTATTATATAATGTCGAGCTATCGAGCTAAATCGAGCGAGCGAGTGTTGGCTCGTGATCAGCTCGTTTCTCGATCGAGCTACATAAAGTGCTTATTCTCAGCTCATTTTTTTTCAAATCAAACTCAAGTCGAAACAAAATACGAGTCGATCTTGAGTGGCTTACGAGCCTCGAGCTTTACTTGCAGCCCCTGGCCACCACGACTCCAATCCAACAATAGTTTTTATTTTCTTTGGAGGGTCGACGACAGACTGTGTTTGTTTGTTGACCCATCTTCTTTCTTTTCATTTCCCTATGTTTTTGGCTAGCTTTCGGGCTTTGTCTCCCTGTACATATTGCACCTGTTCTCCCTTAATCCATGGCAGAGTTGTTGCCGCTTTTGTACAATAACATATATGGACTTGTAGTAGATTGTCATGACCTTTCGCCACAGCTAATGGCTAAATCCTCACGTACATGCATGTGGTGGTAACATG
This sequence comes from Thinopyrum elongatum, assembly GCA_011799875.1. NCBI lineage: Eukaryota > Viridiplantae > Streptophyta > Magnoliopsida > Poales > Poaceae > Thinopyrum > Thinopyrum elongatum. The sequence goes on from CM022303.1 coordinate 132,386,237, forward strand.
CGGACTGCTCAGATCTTAGCTAGAACACACATTAACTATCATATCATGTCATAATTTTTTTATAGGCCACCGCCATGAATAATATATGAAGTACAGAGGACAATTCAAACAATCAAATTTAAATTACTATACCTGCGGCCACCCCTCGGAAATATGATTTATACTTCTTGTTTCTTTTCTTGACACTAATTGATACTTCTTGTTGGACGCGAACCAAGCCAAGTATGTACACCAACTATCTGACTTGACAGATGTAAGTTAGCTTAATATTGACTAATAGACCTAAGATGCTAGTCATGAACGAATCCATATCATTTGTCTGTATTTGTAGATGTCGAGTCATCTTGCACTTTTTGTAATCGCCGATTGGCCAACTAGCTATTATTTGCATGGATGAATTGTCTTATATGATATATGTTGCCCACTTTGTTACAATGGAAGATTTCTAAGTGCGTCAAAAGGGTGTCCCAAAAGATGTTTTATCCATAGGTTTTACATTCTTTATTGAGATGTTGCACAAAAGCTGTACACTGTTTCAAGTGTACACTAAATGAATTTGGTTATCCTGTTTTGTAGATCAACATATCTCAATGCTTAATGGTGACACACATATACTCCAAGTTCTTCTGTTCTGGTTAGTCCATTGTTCGAGGTGATAAGCATCTATATTACCATAAGTTAATCAGTACTTCATCAGCTTTGATAGATATGTACTCTATTTGAACTTTATTTTAGGGAATTCTAGATCAGAATATTAGCAAGTAAGATACACATCAGACTATACATTTACATAAATTCCAATACTAATGCAAGTTGCTGACATGTTAAGAACCTCTTTAACTTGTATCTCCAAGGACCTGGATGCAATTTTGTTTTCTAGCGGTGGTTTTCTTGTATTGCTAAATCCATTAAATATAGAGCATGTGGCTCTGTTGTATAGAAAGTTAATTAAATGGATTTTTCAGCCACAAAAAAAATTGAATGGATTTTCAACAGCTTGGTTTAATGTTTAGTGATCCATATCGAAACTTACTCTCTATAGGGCCAGACTTTGCAAATAAAACCAATATCACAAATGCAAGCTAATTAAATGGATCTTAACCTTTTCATAACTGGTATAGCTACATGCTCTAATTTAATTAATGTGACGTGATCTTACCATAGTAATATTATTATGCACTGCACAACTAGCAAGCCAACTAAAGATTCATAATCTTACCACATCAAGGACTTCATTAACCGACATTTATAAAATGTACATCTGTAGATCAGATGATTTGGAAATATTCTCTGGATGGCACATCCACATCATGTTATCTATACCACAGGCTAAGCATTGAGATCTATGTGTCCAATGGATAAGAAACTAAGATACAAGCACCGCATCTATATAGCATCCATAGAGATTATAACATGGATGCACTTGACATACTGTCCACACCCATAATATATAATGGCATACAGGTCCGTCCACACAATAAGAGCTACTTATTTGGCCTATGGATGCCTACATAAAGAGAAGATCCGTCGGCATATACTAACAGACAAAACAATATGGCTTCAATTTGACTATCTTAGGTCTTTTCGTCAATTTTAAGCTTACATGCATGGGTCAAGTAGATAGTCATGACCTTTCACCAAAGCTAATAGCTGAGGTCGCACGTGCAGGCATGTGGCGGTGACATGTGGAGTGTTCAAATCTTAGCTAGAACGCACATGAATTATCACATGCATGCTACAACAGTTGAATGGCATCTGACGCATCCATATACTACATCCTGCCATGATTTCTTTTATATGCCACTGACATGAGTGATATATGAAGTATATAGGGAAATTTAGATCTAGCTTAAATTAATATACATGTAGCTAGCCGCCCCTGAGGGATTTAATTGCATAATATAATTACAATATATATCTGCAACTACTCCATGGAAATATAATTGTGTCTTTTGGTTGTATGCAAACCAAGGCAAGTACCGACGTATTTTAGGCGTACATTTGCGTACACCAACTATCTGACTTGACACATTTAAATTAGCTTAAAATGACGAATATACCTTATTAAGATGCTAGTCAAAATGAATCCATATCCATTGCTTGCATTAGTTGATGCCGAGCAATCTTGCACTTTCTGTAACTGTCAGTTGGCCAACTAGCTTTTATTTTTACGGATAAAATTTTCTTTTATAATATATGTTTCCCTCTTTGTTACAATTGAAAGTTGCTAAGTGCATCAACAGGATAAATCACCTATATATAAGCAAGGACGGGCATGAAAATAGAAATCCCATTTATTTATAGCTTTTACATTTTTATCGGTATGTCGTACAAAGGTGGTGTATATAGCTTGTGTTTAAGTGTACACTACACGAATTTGTCTATTTATTAGATGCACATATCTAAATACTTAACGTGGCACATGTGTATTCCAAATTATTATGTTCTACATATATGGTATAATTTACTATTGCTTGTTAGTTCATTCTTCGATGAGATAAGCATTTATATAACCATAAGAACTGAACTTACCAATATTAATTATAGTGAATTTAGGTAGTTGGCTTGTGAGACATCCTTATGCGGATAAAAAACCATACCTAATCCAGACATGGAAAACTAGTCATGTTAAATCCTTAGTTGGATTACAGGTCTAAGTTGCATAGGTTGTTAAAAAGGCTAAAACAAAACTAATTAAATGCCCAAGACAAACCCACCAGAGGTGGCACTAGCACTCCAAGCATTCTATATATAGGATACCTCTACCCTCTTATTCTTTCACAAAACACAACGAGATACAACTACCCCCACCATTCAACTAGCCCATTGAGTTCTCTTTCCCCCTTCTTGCAAGCAATCGTCACCATGGCTAGTCCATTCGGTGTCTTGGTTTGTCTACTCATAGTGCTACCACAAATCCTAGCTATTTCTAGCCCCAACGACGAGATTGCACCTCTTAAGACATGTCAGTTCCCTTGTATGACCGAGGTTAACTTGCACTTGTTCTTGCACCAATTCATCGACGGGCCAAACAACCCAAATCGCAATGAGGAAACCTTGCTCCAAGCAAGTTTTCCTTTTGGGTTTGGGACGACGATAGTTCATGACTGGACTCTTACCGAGACAACAAATTCCAGAGACACGGTTGTTGCACGTGTACAAGGTGTGCATGTCCAGGCTGGTTTAACCAAGCCTAACAGATGGTACACAACTCATAACATAGAGTTTCAGCAAGGAAGGTAATATGTTTCTCTACTTTTCAATATCTCAGTATATTTCATGAGTGCTTTGCCTGCAACATTAAATTTATGTCCTTACCTGTACTTTATTTGTAGCTAAGGATTTCACACACCTTACTAGTGTATAGACACATATTAACAAGTGTGCATTTGTCAAACTCTACATGGACTTCTGACCCTATGACAGAACTTTCTATTTTGAACATGAAACAGGTTTGCGGGGTCCACCCTTCAAGTGATGGGTATAACAACAGGTTTGGAAAGTGGGCAGTGGTCTATTGTCGGTGGAACTAGTCAATTCATTATGGCGCAGGGTATAATAAGTTTCACAAATCATCCGGCCTCTACTTTTGAAGATGGTATTAAAGAACTCAATATCCGTGTACGCTTCACAAGGGATATTACACAAGCTGTAAGTATAATATTAGGAGTTTATATTCAAATTCTTATGCTCTATTTGTTCAAGGGAAATGGATTGTACAGTACATATTATCCTACTGAAACTGCATTAGATTAAGATATTTGTGGACATTCAAGTGCAAATGCATTAAAGGAGGTTCTGTTTTAAGAACATTAGCCATATTTAACTAAATCAAATGCTTGTTGAATGTTTTGTGCATTTAGTTCATAGGGTGTTGCATATCAAGTAATGAAGCTTTATGTACAAATGGATGACATGACACTAGCCATGGTTTCACTTTTCGCTGCAGGCTTGAGGTGCATCTCGTCCGTTGAAAGACTAGCGCCAATGTCAGTAATTTGATGGGAAAATGTGTTTGCATTTTGCTTGTAGTGTGATGGATCGTTGTTGTGGTCTGCCTGTGTCACTAGAGTATGCGTTAGCATACCCTCTTTCTATCTTTCATTCAAAATATCATGTGGGTTTCTAGCACGGTGGATATCCAGTCCTTAATCTGTGTCAACCCATCTGTTTGTTGGTGTCTATGCAATGTCTTGGATATGATGTGGAATAATGGAGCTTGTTTGTTTGAGAAAGTGTTATACCCACATAATTATATTCTTTGTGTCAATCATGAGACAAGCATATATGAAAACTTAAAGCAAAATAAATTAATGAACACAAATTGTTTGAGAAAGTGTTATACCCACATATTGTTCATCCGGGAGCAAATGCTCCCGGGAGCCAAAAGGCCCCTCCCATGCAACTTGCCCTTTCTTCAATTGTTTCTCGGTAGTCTTGTATTGTTTTGTTGTAAATTAATAGAAGAAGTCAAGGTCACTGTGAGCAAGGATTAACTAAGAACGTAACCGAACAAAGATAAAGTCTGGGTCATTGCAAGAAGACTTGATCGAGCTACTAATATACTCCATCCGCCCTGAATTACGATAGTGCTAGGTATATCCATTTGAGCGACAAGTAATTTGAGACAGATGGAGTATTAAGATAGGACAAAGGTATCTCTTTTTATGAACTATAAGAAGGATTTCCCCCTTCTTCTGGGTTAATTTTGGCTGCACCATTACTTACTCTATTTTCATGGAAATATGGATCCGGGAGGAGGTAGTATATAAAAGTAAGTAGATTATTATATCCACCAGCATCGCTAATAGCCAGAGTTGCATCGTGCAGGTTAGGTATTTCTTAATAAACATATTGTATATACTATATATAGTAGGTACATGCATGCGGGGTTGTGTCCAGTTGGAATATTACATTGTGCAACTCATCAAATGTGTGATACTAATTAATACTGTATTACCTCCGATCTCTTTTGTTTTTTAGAAAAACGTCCAAACTACTCATCTTCAATCATGGCAGTACAAAGAACACCAGAGAGATAATAAAAATTACAACTAGGTCCATCGAGCACCTAGCGACGACTACAAGGACTGGAGCGAGCTGAAGGCGAGCCACCGTCATCGCCCCGTCCCTCGTTGGAGCCGGACAAACCTTGTTGTAGTAGATAGTAGCTCCGGCATTTTTTAGACCGAATGGCATGGCAATGTAGCAGAAACACCCAAAAGGGGTGATGGAAGATGTTTTTATTTCATCCGGCCGTACTATCGAATCTGGTGGTACCCGGAGTACGTGTGGTGCCCCCGGCTAAATCGTACACTAATCATACACGCAAACGTGTACGATCAAGCACAGGGACTCACGGGAAGATATCACAACTCAACTCTAACACATATTAAACGGAGATCCACAATATTACAGACCAGGGATCCGAAGATCCGAATACATAAGTCAGTCATACAAATATTATCTGAGTACAGACATAGTTAGACAAGTTTTGCCTTAAGAGGGCTAGCACAAACAACGACACTAGATCGAAAGGCGTTGGCCTCCTTCCTGGGAGCCTCCGATCCTACTCCTGGTCGGCTGGCTCGATCCAGTAGTATGTGCCCTCTGGACCCTCCTGGTAGTAAGCTCCTGAGGTGGCATCTGGCTCCTGGACTCCATCGTCTGATGTATCATCAAAGTGGGATATGGGGAAAAGAGAAAGTAAAGCAACCGTGAGTACTCATCCGAAGTACTCAGCAAGCAAGGATCTATACTACATATGCAACATTATCAATGGAGAAAGGCTGTATATGTGGACTGGGCTGCAGAAATGCCAGAATAGAGAGAAGGCCTAGTCCTATCGAAGACTAGCATCTTCAAACATCTTCACGAAGCCATCATCTTGCAGCAGTAGAAGAGAGTAGAATAGCATTTTATTTAGCAAACATGTTGAAGCAAAGCCTAGAGATCCTTCCTCGACTCCCAGCGAGAAAGCGATCCCGAAGATTCAATTAAGTAACAAGTATCCAGTTCAAGTAGTAGATCGGGATACACAAACTGAGCGTCCTTTACCGTAGGACCGGCTATCGATAGATCATTCATCCCTGCAGGGGTGCACTACTGTTACCCAACACGCTCGATCAACTCTGGCTAGACACACTTGCTGGGTAATGCCCGGCCTCGGAAGATCAACACGAAGCAGCGTCCTACCTAGGCTCGGCTGAGAGGTCAGCACGCCGGACTAACCTATGCACCCAGAGGTCTTGGGCCATCGCCCTGGGCACCCTGCGCGTTGCGAGACTGGCCGGGGTGCAGGCGCGACACTGAACTCGTCAGTGAAGTATCCAGCCCAATCCCGACAATCAGCCCGCACGGTGAATCGTGACGTCTGACGAGCTTTCGGGAGAAACGTACATCGCAGAGGGCCCCATAACCATTATCCCGCGTGGTGGTAGTGCGTATAGGGCACGTCGACCCACTCAGATCACACACCCAAATCCAATAGGCTCATTTAGTATCACGCGGAGACAATCAGAGTCTCTGATGTTCCGCCACAATACACACTCGAGTGCCCTTCCGGCACACCCGAAAATCATAGATCCCCAGCGGGTACCCACCAGGGTGGACCCGCCTGTAACAAAAGTCAAAGTAACCGTGTGGTCATAACATCAAGGGGGAAACCCGAGGAATCACCCTCGGCGGATTCCACTCGACGAAATCGTCAGGGTGAACGGATGAGGCATCACCCTCGAGGTTCACACTGAGGGGTTGCACGACAGAGTCGTATCGGAAGTGGAGAAGGAGGAATCACCCTCGATGACCACGACCGAACAGCTACACTGCAGAGTATTCATCAGGAGTGCGTTACGAGGTATCACCCTCGGCACTCGATAGTTACTATGCAGAGTCGTACAACTAAGGGGGGTGTAAAGTGAGGTGTCGATCTCTGGTCGACGATCGCGTTGATCGAGTCATCAACGATCAAGCAGGGGCAACAAGGTTAAGGTGGTGGGGTCACTGATGGTTCATTACCAACTTATATTAAACAGTTTATCATAGGCAGGTAAGGTAACAATGAACAGGTTACAAAAGCAGGCTATGCATCAGAATAGGAGCATACATTAACAGTAGCAAAATCTAATGCAAGCAGGAGAATAGAATGGGCGATATCTAGATGCTCAAGGGGGTGGGGGGCTTGCCTGGTTGCTCTGGCAAGAGAGAGGGGTCGTCAACGGGCTGCTCGTCGGTAGTGTAGTCGTACCCAGGTGCAGCGTCGTCGGTCTCAGCGTCTCTCGAATGAGAATGGGGGGGAGAGAAACAATAAATTCACGGCAATAATGCAAACAATATGTATGACATGCCTAAATGAAATGCCGGGGTGTGCAACTGCCTAACTAAATGATTTAGTTAATTTAGGAATTTATCCGGATTTATTTAATCAACATTGGGCACTATTCATTTATCGAAATCGGTCTAAAAGTTCAATGTTTATATAGCTAGGGGCAACTGACAGGAATACGGAGGGCGTATTCTGGTTCGTATCGAAATTCTGAGCAAGTTTCATATATAAATTATTTTCATCGGAGTTACGATTTATTTAATATGATTTTCTAAATTATAAACATTTTCTGAATTTAATTATTAATTTAAATTCGAATTATCCGGAATAGTGAATGATGACGTCAGTATGAGGTCAGGGTGACGTCAGCAGGTCAACTCTGGCTGACCAGAGTCAAACCTGACAGGTGGGACCCACATGTCATACACTCTGACATTAACTGAGGGGTTAAATTAATTAATTTGATTAATTAACAGGTGGGGCCCAGCAGTTAGTGACTGATTAGGATTTTAATTATTTTTATTTATCTAATTAGTTAATTAGGCACCTGACAGGGGGGGCCCATATGTCATAGACACAGGGAAGGGGGCCCCACCAGTCAGTGACTAGGCAGTGCCGAGTCAGCCAGTTGACCAAGTCAACTGGTCAACTGGGGCCGTGGGGCTAGAAGGCAGTGACCCAGCGGGTGGGACCCGCGTGCCACGTCGGAGTCAACCGCCGGAGTTGCTCCGGTGAGGCCATTTGCGGCGGCGAGCGGCGGAGCAGCGCCGGGATTCGTCGACAGGGGGACAAATCGCGCGCGGTCGGGCTCGTTCGAACGAGCAGACGATGGCGAAGCGATCTAGGGTGGCCGCAGAGGCTGCGGCGGTCGGTAGCATCGACGGCGAGCGGCAAGGCGGACGCCGGAGTTCGGTCATCTTCGGGATCGGGGCTACGGGGCGCAAAACGAGCGGCGCGAGGTGGCTACGACGTCTACACGATGCGGCGAATGCAACGGGCTTGGTTGTGAGGCCGTTTGGTCACCGGACCGACGCCGGCGATGAGCAGTGGCGGAGGCAGGGGTTCGGTAACGGCGGCGAGCGGGCTAGGGGCAAATGCGGCCGCGGAAAGGAGTAACAGAAGGAGGGAGGAGCTCACCGAGCGGCCAAGAAAGGTCCGTGTGAGCTTAGGAGCAGCAGAGGTCGACGGAGACGGAGACGAACGGCGGCGGTCGGAGATGCGTTCGGAAGGGGTTCGGCGCTGCAGGGCCTCCGGGGCTCGATTCGGCAGCGTAGACGAAGCGGAGGAGCGAGGCGGAGCTGTTGGACTTATCGGGGCGGTGAACGGGCGACGGTGGGCGCGAGCTTCACGGTGGCGCAGTAATGGCGGCGTCGGGCGAGGTGGGGGACGGGGGGAGAGCGAGAGAGAGTGAGCGAGGGAGAGGCCAGGGAAGCGCCGGGGCCTGCCCTATATCCACCACGAGTGGGCGAGGCCGCTGTTGAGCAGGAGGAGAGGGGGGCCAGGGCGCGGGCGTGCGTGCGCGCAGAGCGCTCGACAGCGAGGCGCGGGGTGAGCAGTAGGTAGGGGACGAGGTGGGGAGTGGGCTAGGGCGCGGCTGTAGCGAGCAGGCCTAGTGCACAGTAGCTTCTTTAGGCCTTTTTCCTTTTTTTCTTTCTCTGTTTCTTTCTTTTCTGTTTTGTTAATTATTTGGGCCCAAATGGATTTGTAAAAAGTGTGACCTAGTCCAAAATTAGCAGTGCATTATACCCTCACACCAAAAATTAGTTTGGGCAAAACATCATTTCATATTTGATCTAGATTTATTAAAAGGTTATTAAACATTATTTTCAGCCACTGTTAAAAGAGGTTTGGGTCACTTAACTAATTTACTAAATGTTGGTTACAATTTTAGAATGGTCTCTGTAATATTTGCTATTTATTGAACATTTTAGTTTCTATGTTGGACAACGTTTATTTTCCACTTTCATTTAAATTTGAATTCTGACTAAGGAGTTGAAATGCAATATGATGCTAATGATGATCATGCACTGTTAATCATGCTGACTTGTCATTATCAAAAGTGATTACTGTGGCTAATGACATGGGGTGTTACAATTCTCCTCATCTATCAAGAATTCTCGTCGGGAGAATTAAGAGGAAGACTGGAAGAAAGCAGGGTATTCTTCGCAAAGACGATCCTCGCGTTCCCAAGTGGCTTCATCTTCAGAATGATTCGACCACTAAACTTTGAGGAATTTGATTGACTTTTGACGAGTCCGATGTTCAGCTTCATCAAGAACACGGATGGGATATTCTGGATAAGACAGATCTTCCCGTAATTCAAGCACTTCATGATCCGCAGCTCGAATAGGATCCTTGAAACAGCGACGAAGTTGGGATACATGAAAGACATCATGCACTTGTGAAAGATTTGACGGCAATTGCAACTGATATGCCACTTCTCCTCGATGGGCCAGAATACGGAACGGGCCAATGTAACGAGGAGCTAACTTGCCTTTGATTCCGAACCGATGAGTGCCTTTCAACGGAGTGACGCGAAGGTAAGCTTGCTTGCCAGGTTGATAGACCATTTCCTGGTGCTTTCGGTCATAGTTGCTCTTCTGACGAGACTGAGTAGTTTTCAGATGTTCACGGACAATGCGGACTTGTTCTTCTGCTTGCTGAATAATGTCCGGTCCGACGAGTGAGCGTTCCCCAGTTTCTGACCAATTCAGAGGGGTTCGACACTTACGACCGTATAGAACTTCGAACGGTGCCATCTTCAAGCTAGCTTGATAGCTATTGTTGTAAGAGAATTCGGCATACGGGAGAGATTCCTCCCATTTCTTACCGAAGGAGATGACGCAAGCTCGAAGCATATCTTTGAGCACTTGATTAACTCGTTCAACTTGACCCTGTGACTGAGGGCGAAAAGCGGTGCTGAAAGATAGATGAGTTCCCATAGCTTCTTGGAAACTATTCCAGAATCTAGAGGTGAAGAGGCTGCCACGATCAGAACTGATCTCCAACGGAACACCGTGGAGTGACACAATTCGGGAAACATACAAGTCTGCTAACTGGCTAGCAGTGATTGTCTCCTTAACTGGCAGAAAGTGAGCAACCTTGGAGAATTGGTCAATGACGACAAAAATAGCATCATGACCCTTCTGAGATCTGGGAAAACCAGTAATGAAATCCATTTGGACCTTGTCCCATTTCCATTCAGGAATTTCAAGGGGTTGCAGAGTTCCAGCAGGCCTTTGATGTTCTGCTTTAATGCGGCGACAAACGTCACACTCAGAAACATAACGAGCAATATCTCGCTTCATATTAGGCCACCAGTATCTCTGACAAATGTCACGGTACATCCTTGTGATACCAGGGTGAATAGACAGAGGAGTGTCATGAGCTTCCTTCATAACGTGTTCCCTCTCATCCTTGAACTTGGGTACGAAGAGACGGTGTTGGAAGAATAGGATCCCATCATCATCAAGATGGAATTCCGACGGCTTTTCTTTTTCGAGGTATCGCTTGATCCTTTCTACTTCAGAGTCATACCGTTGCATAGTCTTGATGTTGTGTTCTAAATCTGGTTCAACAACCAGGGTATTGAGATAATCTTGTGGAACAATATGTAGGTTCAATTTGCGAAGCTCTTCATGGAGAAGAGGTTGTGTTTCCTGAACCGTAAGATTGTCGCAATATGCCTTACGACTCAAAGCATCAGCCATTACATTAGCCTTGCCAGGGGTATATGAGATATTCATATCATAATCGGCAATTGTTTCGAGCCATCTTTGTTGACGAAGGTTCAGATCTGGTTGAGTATATAAATACTTCAAACTTTGGTGATCCGTGTATATCTCGCAACGATTACCGAGAAGGTAATGTCGCCATAGCTTCAGGGCATAAATAACCGCAGAAAGTTCGAGATCGTGCACTGGGTAATTTTCTTCGTGAGGACGCAATTGTCGGGAGGCATAAGCAATCACTTTGCGTTCTTGAATTAGGACACAGCCTAATCCTTGACGAGATGCATCACAGTATATCACGAAATCCTTTTGGGAATCCGGGGGTGCTAATACTGGGGCAGAGGTTAACTTATCTTTAAGTGTCTGAAAGCTTTCTTGACATTTTTCTGTCCACTCAAATTTGACACCTTTGTGAAGCAGATTCGTTAATGGTTTTGCAATCTTGGAAAAGTTCTCAACGAATCGACGGCAATAACTTGCAAGTCCGAGAAAACTTCTAACTTGCTTAACATTCTTCGGGGGAGTCCAGTCAAGAATAGCCTGAACTCGTTCGGGGTTAACAGCAATTCCATCCTTGGAAATCACTTGACCAAGGTAAGTTACTTCAGAAAGCCAAAATTCGCATTTGGAATACTTGGCATACAACTGGTGTTCTCGGAGCCTTTCTAGTACCAGACGGAGGTGTTCAGCATGTTCTTCTTTATTCTTAGAATATATAAGGATATCATCCAAATAAACCACGACGAATTTGTTGAGGTAATCCATGAATATATAATTCATCAGACGGGAGAAAGTTGCTGGAGCATTCGTTAGGCCAAATGACATGACGGTGTATTCATAGGAGCCATAACGAGTGACGAATGCAGTCTTGGGAATATCCTCTTCACAGACACGGATCTGGTGATAACCCAACCTCAAGTCGAGTTTAGAGAACACCGATGATCCAGCAAGTTGATCATAAAGATCATTGATCCGGGGCAGTGGGTATTTATTCTATATTGTGGCTTGGTTAATGGGCCGATAATCCTGAACCAAACGGTTAGTTCCATCCTTCTTCTTAACGAAGAGTGAAGGTGCTCCCCAAGCAGAGGAACTGGGGCGGATGAAACCACTCTTAAGTGACTTGTCGATTTCTTCCTTAAGCTCAAGTAGGTGGTGCGGAGGCATCTTATAAGGACGCTTGGCAATAGGGACAGTGCCAGGCTTCAAGTCAATGACAAACTCGACAGCTCTAGCTGGGGGTATGCCTGGAAGTTCTTCGGGAAAGACATCTGGAAAATCTCGAACGACAGGAACGTTCTCAATTCCTTCCAGAGGTGAAGCGTTCAAAGCATTCAGAACATATATCTGAGCTTCAGCGTCCCGTGTAATGCGTGCGGTATAGTTCACTATCTCATCGGAGGGGTGAAGAAGTTGGACGACTTTAGTGGCACAATTGATCGAAGCAATGTGAGCTTTCAACCAATCCATTCCGAGTATGAGGTCTATGGTGGAAGACTTCAGGATAATATGTGAGGCAAGGAATTCCAACCCTTTAATTTCGACGGTAACATCAGGTGCTATCACGTCAGCATGACAATGACCTCCGGGAGTTTTAACGACTAACGGAGTATGCATTTTCTCATATCGAATGCCATGCATGAATGCAAATTTTCCAGAGAGGAACGAATGTGATGCTCCTGAATCAAATAAAACAGAAGCGGGTACTGAGTTAACGAGAAGGGTACCCATCACAGTAGTAGGTTGATCCTGGACTTCTTCAATGTCAATGTTGTAAGCGTGTCCACGACCATGTGCAGCAGACCCAGTATTATAGTTGCGGGTCTGGTTGTTGCCACGACCATTGCCACGGCCAGCACGAGGAAAAGCTAACTGATTCTGAGTCTGGCGGCAGTCTTTAGCCTGGTGACCTGGTTTGCGGCACTTGAAGCACAGACCATCTTCAGGACGAAGAGGAGCATTGTTTTGAATAGCTTGAGCCTTTGGCTGCCTCAGTGGTGGAGGAGGCAGACGTGGTGCAGCATAGTTGTTCTTTGGCGCAGAGGTATTGGGATGGAACACATTGTTGGGAATCCAAACTCGACGCTTCTGTGCTGAGCCCGAAGATGAGCCAGCATCACAATAGCGCTTCTACGAGTCCTGGTGTTCCATCTGAGCGGTCTCAACAAGAATAGCCTTGTTCACTAGAGTTGAAAAGTCGTTGAAGTCTTGAGCAGCAAGTGCAAGCTTGAGGTCGGGGTGTAGTCCATTACGGAACTTCTCCTGTCTACGGGCATCTGTGGCGATGTCTTCTTCAGCATAGCGGGAGAGGTCCAGAAATTCCCGCTGATAAGCTTCGACAGTCTTGTTGCCTTGAGTGAGGTTGCGGAACTGGGTCTTCATGCCTTCCATAATTGCCTGAGGGATGTAACATGTACGGAAAGCAGCCTGGAACTCATACCAGGTGATGACTGTTCCAACAGGCAGTGTACGCTTGTGTGTGTCCCACCATTGAGCAGCGGGGCCCTTTAAGAAAAAGGCCGCGAAGTTGACGAAGTTGGCAGGGGCGACATTAGCAGACTCCATCTCGTGAGTGATGTCGCGGAGCCAGTCATCATGGTACTGCTCCTGGTTGAACTCGCGGTAATCCTTGTAGCCCATGTACTTGGGGTACCAGCGGTAGCCCAGTCTGATCAGGAGGGCGATCAGAACAGCTGGAAACCCAGGGGCATCACGAGCCCAAGTGCGAAGCACAAGCTGTGTCGTAGGACGTGGTGGAAACAAACGATCCATATGAAACAGAGGAAATTCATGATTGTCAAATGACAATGAGAAGTTTAACACAACTAGGAGAGAAAGGTTAAACAAAACAATGGAAAGGAAAAATGATTATCAGACTAATCAGATCACTGACAGGGAAATCGCACAGATATCCAGCTCTCCGGGTAGACGGAATTTACGAGATCGTAAGTGTTGGCGTTAGTAACATTTATTTAACCCGAATACAAGAGAGATCAGAGTCCCAGAGTATAGACGAGGAATAAAAGATCCTAATACCACCCAGTTGGCGACGTGGGCCCGTAAGCCACACAGCCATGTTAGTAAAGTAGTTTTTCGATGTCCAGACTCAACTTCGGCCAAGGAATTGGAAGAGGGCTTCCTATAGGCAGTCGGCTCTGATACCAACTTGTGGCGCCCCCGGCTCAATCATAAACTAATCATACACGCAAACGTGTACGATCAAGCACAGGGACTCACGGGAAGATATCACAACTCAACTCTAACACAATTTAAACGGAGATCCACAATATTACAGACCAGGGATCCGAAGATCCAAATACATAAGTCAGTCATACAAATATTATCCGAGTACAGACATAGTTAGACAAGTTTTGCCTTAAGAAGGCTAGCACAAACAACGACACTAGATCGAAAGGCGTTGGCCTCCTTCCTGGGAGCCTCCGATCCTACTTCTGGTCGGCTGGCTCGATCCAGTAGTATGTGCCCTCTGGACCCTCCTGGTAGTAAGCTCCTGAGGTGGCATCTGGCTCCTGGACTCGATCGTCTGATGTATCATCAAAGTGGGATATGGGGAAAAGAGAAAGTAAATCAACCGTGAGTACTCATCTGAAGTACTCAGCAAGCAAGGATCTATACTACATATGCAACATTATCAATGGAGAAAGGCTGTATATGTGGACTGGGCTGCAGAAATGGCAGAATAGAGAGAAGGCCTAGTCCTATCGAAGACTAGCATCTTCAAACATCTTCACGAAGCCATCATCTTGCAGCAGTAGAAGAGAGTAGAATAGCATTTTATTTAGCAAACATGTTGAAGCAAAGCCTAGAGATCCTTCCTCGACTCCCAGCGAGAAAGCGATCCCGAAGCTTCAATTAAGTAACAAGTATCCAGTTCAAGTAGTAGATCAGGATACACAAACTGAGCGTCCTTTACCGTAGGACCGGCTATCGATAGATCATTCATCCCTGCAGGGGTGCACTACTGTTACCCAACACGCTCGATCAACTCTGGCCGGACACACTTGCTGAGTAATGCCCGGCCTCGAAAGATCAACACGAAGCAGCGCCCTACCTAGGCTCGGCAGAGAGGTCAGCACGCCGGACTAACCTATGCACCCAGAGGTCTTGGGCCATCGCCCTGGGCACCTTGCGCGTTGCGAGACTGGCCGGGGTGCAGGCGCGACACTGAACTCGTCAGTGAAGTATCCAGCCCAATCCCGACAATCAGCCCGCACGGTGAATCGTGACGTCTGACGAGCTTTCGGGAGAAATGTACATCGCAGAGGGCCCCATAACCATTATCCCGCGTGGTGATAGTGCGTATAGGGCACGTCGACCCACTCAGATCACACACCCAAATCCAATAGGCTCATTTAGTATGACGCAGAGACAATCAGAGTCTCTGATGTTCCGCCACAATATCCCACTCGAGTGCCCTTCCGGCACACCCGAAAATCATAGATCCCCAGCGGGTACCCACCAGGGTGGACCCGCCTGTAGCAAAAGTCAAAGTAACCGTGTGGTCATAACATCAAGGGGGAAACCCGAGGAATCACCGTCGGTGGATTCCACTCGACGAAATCATCAGGATGAACGGATGAGGCATCACCATCAAGGTTCACACTGAGGGGTTGCACGACAGAGTCGTATCGGAAGTGGAGAAGGAGGAATCACCCTTGATGACCACGACCGAACAGCTACACTACAGAGTATTCATCAGGAGTGCGTTACGAGGTGTCACCCTCGGCACTCGATAGTTACTATGCAGAGTCGTACAACTAAGGGGGGTGTGAAGTGAGGTGTCGGTCTCTGGTCGACGATCGCGTTGATCGAGTCATCGACGATCAAGCAGGGGCAACAAGGTTAAGGTGGTGGGGTCACTGATGGTTCATTACCAACCTATATTAAACAGTTTATCATAGGCAGGTAAGGTAACAATGAACAGGTTACAAAAGCAGGCTATGCATCAGAATAGGAGCATACATTAACAGTAGCAAAATCTAATGCAAGCAGGAGAATAGAATGGGTGATATCTCGATGCTCAAGGGGGGGGGGGGGGGGGGCTTGGCCGTTTGCTCTGGCAAATAGAGGGGTCGTCAATGGGCTGCTCGTCGGTAGTGTAGTCGTACCCAGGTGCAGCGTCGTCGGTCTCAGCGTCTATCGAATGAGAAGGGGGGGGAGAGAAACAATAAATTCACGGCAATAATGCAAACAATATGTATGACATGCCTAAATGATATGCCGGGGCGTTCTACTGCCTAACTAAATGATTTAGTTAACTTAGGAATTTATCTGGATTTATTTAATCAACATTGGGCACTATTCATTTATCGAAATCGGTCTAAAAGTTCAATGTTTATATAGCTAGGGGTATCTGACAGGAATACGGAGGTCGTATTCGGGTTCGTATTGAAATTCTGAGCAAGTTTCATATATAAATTATTTTCATCAGAGTTACGGTTTATTTAATATGATTTTCTAAAGATTTAAACATTTTATGAATTTAATTATTAATTTAAATTCGAATTATCTGGAATAGTGAATGATAACGTCAGCATGAGGTCAGGGTGACATCAGCAGGTCAACTCTGGCTGACCAGAGTCAAACCTGACAGGTGGGACCCACATGTCAAACACTGTGACATTAACTGAGGGGTTAAATTAATTAATTGGATTAATTAACAGGTGGGGCCCAGCAGTCAGTGACTGATTAGGATTTTAATTATTTTTATTTATCTAATTAGTTAATTAGGCACCTGACAGGGGGGGCCCATATGTCATAGACACAGGGAAGGGGGCCCCACCAGTCAGTGACTGGGCAGTGCCCAGTCAGCCAGTTGACCAAGTCAGCTGTCAACTAGGGCCGTGGGGCCACAAGGTAGTGACCCAGGGGGTGGGACCCACGTGCCACGTCGGAGTCGGCCGCCGGAGTTGCTCCGGCGAGGCCATTTGCGGCGGCGAGTGGCGGAGCAGCGCCGGGATTCGTCCACGCGCGGCCGGGCTCGTTCGAATGAGCAAACGATGGCGAAGCAGTCTAGGGTGGCGACAGAGGCTGCGGTGGTCAGCTAGCGTCGACGGCGAGCGGCGAGGTGGACGCCGGAGTTCGGTCGTCTTCGGGATCGGGGGTACGTGGTGCAAAATGAGCGGCACGAGGTGGCTACGACGTCTACACGATGCGATGAATGCAACGGGCTTGGTTGCGAGGCCATTTGGTCACCGGACCGACGCCGGCGACGAGTAGTGGCGGAGGCAGGGGTTCGGTAACGGCGGCGAGCGGGCTAGGGGCAAATGCGGCCGCGGAAAGGAGTAACAGAAGGAGGGAGGAGCTCACCGAGCGTTCAAGAAAGGCCCGTGTGAGCTTAGGAGCAGCAGAGGTTGACGGAGACGGAGACGAACAGCGGCGGTCGGAGATGCGTTCGGCAGGGGTTCGGCGCTGCAGGGCCTCCGGGGCTCGATCCGGCAGCGTAGACGAAGCGGAGGAGCGAGGCGGAGCTGTTGGACTTATCGGGGCGGTGAACGGGCGACGGTGGGCGCGAGCTTCACGGTGGCGCAGTCATGGCGGCGTCGGGCGAGGTGGGGGACGGGGGGAGAGCGAGAGAGAGTGAGCGAGGGAGAGGCCAGGGAAGCACCGGGGCCTGCCCTATATCCACCACGAGTGGGCGAGGCCGCTGTCGAGCAGGAGGAGAGGGGGGCCAGGGCGCGGGCGTGCGTGCGCGCAGAGCGCTCGACAGCGAGGCACGGGGTGAGCAGTAGGTAGGGGACGAGGTGGGGAGTGGGCTGGGCCGCGGCTGTAGCGAGCAGGCCTAGTGCACAGTAGCTTCTTTAGGCCTTTTTCCTTTTTTTTCTTTCTCTGTTTCTTTCTTTTTTGTTTTGTTAATTATTTGGGCTCCAAATGGATTTGTAAAAAGTGTGACCTAGTCCAAAATTAGCAGTGCATTATACCCTAACACCAAAAATTAGTTTGGGCAAAACATCATTTCATATTTGATCTAGATTTATTAAAAGGTTATTAAACATTATTTTCAGCCACTGTTAAAAGAGGTTTTCGTCACTTAACTAATTTACTAAATGTTGGTTACAATTTTAGAATGGTCTCTGTAATATTTGCTATTTATTGAACATTTTAGTTTCTATGTTGGACAACTTTTATTTTCCACTTTCATTTAAATTTGAATTCTGACTAAGGAGTTGAAATGCAATATGATGCTAATGATGATCATGCACTGTTAATCATGCTGACTTGTCATTATCAAAAGTGATTACTGTGGCTAATGACATGGGGTGTTACAGTACGCATCAAGGAAAGGCAGTCGCTCACACCCTACAGTGGAATCCACTATCTGATCTTTATGGGAGAGCGGGAAGTGATCCTTGGGACAGACTCTATTGATGTGTTTGCAGTCAATGCACATTCGGAGGGACTTATCTTTCTTAGGAACCATGATGTTGGCGAGCCACTCGGAGTGGTACACCTCACGGATGAACTCGGCTGCGAGGAGCTGAGCAACTTCCTCACTAATAGCTTTCCTCTTCTCTCTGGCCGAACGGCGTATGTGTTCTTTCATAGGTTTGGCCTTCGGGTCGACTCGCAAACGGTGCTCAGCAAGCTCCCTGGGTACACCTGGCATGTCGGATGGTTTCCATGCAAAGATGTCCTAGTTCTCACGGAGGAACTGGATGAGCGTGGCTTCCTATTTGCTGTCGAGTGTAGTTGATATGTTGGTGGGCACAACATTGGGATCCTTTGGATGAACATGCATTGGTTTTGTCTCGCCGGCCGACTGGAAGGCAGACTCCATAGCCGGTTTCTTGGAACGTAGCAGATCACTCAGATCGGTGCTTTTCTTGTACTCCTCTAACTCCACAATTGCCATCTGCTCATCGGCGATCTTGGACCCCTGCTACAGACACTCCTCAGCACGCTGTCTATTGCCAGTGATGGTGATCACGCCCTTGGGTCCGGGCATCTTCAGCTTGAGGTACACATAACATGGGCGGGCCATGAAACGTGTGTAAGCCGGTCAACTAAGGATGGCATGGTAGGCACTGCGGAAGTCGACTACTTCGAAGGTCAACCTCTCCTTCCTAAAGTTCTTTTCATCACCAAAAACCACGTCTAGGGCGATCTCCCCGAGTGATTTTTCCTTCTTGCCCGGGATCACTCCGTGAAACTGCATGCTGCTCTCGCTGAGGCGAGACATCGGGATGCCCATTCCCTTTAGGGTCTTAGCGTAGAGTATGTTCAGCCCGTTGCCGCCGTCCATGAGGACCTTGTGCAACCGAGTGCCCCCCATGATTGGATCCACCACCAGAGCTTGCCTCCCAGGGGTGGCAATGTAGGCTGGGTGGTCAGACTGATCAAAAGTGATCGGTGTCTTTGACCAATTCAGGAATTTTGTTGTTGTCGGCATGGCCATGTTAACTTCCCGATTGATGACCTTCAGTCGACTCTTCCTTTCAACATCTGCAAAGATCACCAAGGTCGAATTGACACTAGGATAAGCTTCTTCCTTGTCTTCATCATCCTCATCATTGGGGCTTTTGTCGCTCGATTGGTTCTCTCGAAACTGTTGTATCAGCAATCTGCACTGCCGAGTGGTATGCTTGGGCAATGTCAGGTTACCCTCTTCGTCTTTCTTGGTATGAATGTGGCACGACATATCGAGAACATCCTGGCCTGACTGATCTTTCTTCTTCTTCTGAACCCACTTCTCCATGGCTTTCCCTTTGTTCTTGGCTTGTCCGGCCAGAGCTGCGACTTCGGCCTGGGCTGATCCATGAGCTTTGCGTTTCTGCTTCTGACAAGGATTGTTGTTTCCAGGACTGAGCTCACTGGTCTTTCCTTTACCGTCAAGGAGGCGGTCCTCCTCTTCTCCGTTCGCATACCAAGTAGCGATCTTCATCATTCGGTTCATTTTCAAGGATCCCGACTGACCGAATTTCAGGATGAGCTCATGATACCTGACTCTTGCCTTAAAGGCGCATACAGCTTGGTGTTCTGTGACATTCTCAACCACGTAATGCAGAGTTGTCCAACGTTGGATGTATTCCCTCAAGGTTTCATTCGGCTTCTGCACACAATGTTGCATCTCAGACAGTCCAGCAGGGCGCTTGCACGTGCCTTCGAATGTTTTGATGAACACTCGGGCCAAATCTTCCCAGCAGTAAATACTAGCTAGGGGAAGCTAGTTGAGCCAGGCCCGGGCTGACCCTTCCAGCATGAAAGGAAGATGCTTCATAGCCACATAATCATTGCCTCCACCAATCTGAACAGCCACTCGATAATCTTCTAGCCACCTCTCCGGTTTGGACTCACCGGTGAACTTACTCACCCCGGTTGCCAATCTGAAGTTGGGGGGAATCTCTGCTGTTTTGATTGCTCTCCTGAAACACTCGAGTCCAGAGATGAAGGCTCCACTTCCACTTGGACGATCTCTGTCCATGCTTTCTCTGTGAGCTCTACCCCTGTCAACCAAGTTCTGGGCGAGAACAGATCTCGCACTGAACCATGAGTTGCGGAGGTCGACTGGCAATCTCTGGTGATAACCGTCGCCGTGGCAGGGAGGGCTGGCCCTCGGATCGTTGCCGTCAGGATGCCTGTCATCATATGGCCGGGGCACGTACGAGCCATCCCGTGGAGGGGGTGTCGGCATGTGGCGATTATCGTCTTGACACCGCGGAGGCGTGTACTGATCTCGGTGGTGAGCTCGATCGTCTCGCCTCGGAAGCGAGTGTCCATTTCTCCTTGGGGCCACAGGGCTGTGGGCCGAGTGGACGGTGTCAGCTCTGACAGATCTACTGCGAATCCTGTTGCGCGACTAGGACACGGCCGAATACTGCTCTTCAGCCGCCTTGAGCAAGGCTCGGATCTACCGTAGGCCCTCTCCTGACTCGGATCGAGATGGCTGCATGGAATATGCTATCCGAGTGGCAGCCGCCAAATTCTGAATCGGGGTGTGGAATACCTGGTAATCCCGCTGTGGGTCACTTGAGAACAGCTGTCGTTACCGACGGCGTGCTCGATCATCAAGTGACTTCTGGAGCTCTTCCGGATGGGTGTGCTCCGCCAGATTGACCTGGCGCCCAGCTTCCAAGGCCTGAGCCTCGGGAGTCGTCCCAACGATGGGTGTCCGGAGAGCCTGTTCGTTCCTGCGCTGCAGCTTCTCCCTCAGCTGCTGAGAGAGAGGTTGGGAGAAGTACTCATCATCATGACGGTCTTCGCCACCATCAATGTCAACATGTGACGGGCCATTGACCTCTGCGTCGTCCTGGGTGTACCCGGGAGGACCAGCCATCAGCACCTCTGCAGCGGGGTCACTGCTCTCTCACTCAGATAAATCATCCAAGTGATCTTGCGAAGAGGCAAACCAGTCGAGGATGAGCTCATCGGGCTCGATTGCCACGACCTGCGGGACCGCAACCTGGAGAGCCACCGCATGCTTGATCCACCGCTGGAGCCGCGAACACCTAGAGCGCTTGCGACGGCATCGGGTGGAGCGAGGGGGTGCCGACTGATACGGGGCCGACGGCTGCCAAAGAAGAACGCCGAAGGTTCTCGCGCGGAAGTGCGCTGCGCCACGGAGGGGCAGTGCCTCGACATCCAGCGAGGCTTCCTGAAGCCACGCCGAATCATCAACAACGAAGCTGAGGACGCTAAAACGGATCTCGCCGCCAAGAGTCAATCCGCCGCTGGAAACCATGGTGATGGTGGAGGAAATTACAACTACGCCGGAAGTCGCTAGACGCCTGCCCCAAGGTGGGCGCCAACTGTCGTGGGTGTAAGTCTAACAATAGTGTATAGGGGTATGAATTGGAGGGCAGAGCCTAGCTACAGCGCAGTTGTTACACTCGGATTTAAGAGTTCAGGCCCCTCGCGGAGGAGGTAATAGCCCTACCTCTCGGTGCTCTGGAGCTGTTGATTGAGTGGATGGATTATAAAGAATGTGAACCCTTGTTATGGAGCTGAGGGGTGGCTTATATAGAGTCTGCCAGGTCCCCATGAATGCCTCCATAACCAAGGGTTAAAGAGAGGGTTTAAGGGCGCCAGTTACTGGTAAAGGGCACACTAACTACACTTGATGAGGGCGGACGCACGTCCTGATCGTTGCCATCCCAAGGGGTCTTCTGGTCTTCTTCACTCGGAGTTGCGTTGGTTTTACCGAGTGAATAATCTGGTCGAGTGAAGAGTTCTCCACGGAGTGGTTCATTGCCTTCCGAGTGAATGTCAGGTTGCAAAATGTATAGCCATTGGTCTGGCCTTGGGGCCCAGCTTAAGGTGCTTGGCGTCCTAGGGTAGTGTGTGTAGATCAGGTCTGTTACCCTATCCCTAGTACATGTCCTCGTCAGGAGCGGCGACAGCGGTGCGTTGGCGGCTCGTTCTGACGGTAGTAGTGGTTGTTTGGTGGTCTTAAAATCTCGATCTGATTTTTATTATGTTTGAGATGTTTTGCACTTCCGGTAAACTTTTATAATAGATCTAATTCTTCGCAAAAAAAAAATATTAACACAGGACAAAAGAAATGTCAGAACTAAGAATAATTTTTTTCATGTCAGTTTTGTTCGCATCATGAGTTACTATATTTGCACGGAAATATGGCCAGTGACAGTACACCCACGATATGACCAAGCAGATGGTCGTTTATGAAGTATATTGTATGTCCAAGTAGATGATGGTCGTTCTCATCACCATCGCTAATCGTTGCGGTGCGTCATGCATGTCAGATGTTTCTAATTGAAGAAATATATACTAACATATATGACACGTACATGCATGTGGGGACATGTTCTGTTTGGAATCTTATCTTGGCTGCATTAGGGCATGTACAATGATGGCAGTGGTATGGTGATGCCCCAAGATCCACGTAGGAGCAAGTAGATGAAGCATCACTTTCATTCACCGTATGGTCCCTCCTATATTCTCTCTCTCGTCATCTTCTTTTCCCTCTAAATCCATGGCTGCACATGTTTGCTGTGGTCCTCTGCTACTCTTTGCATATGATTTTGCCTCTTTCCTCTTCTTTTCTTCTTCTTTTTGGTTGAAGCACCAGCCTCGTCTGCAAGAGACCGTTTGGCTCTGAAGGCAGCACTCTTTTCTCTCTTTCCCCTTTTCATCCGACGTGGACTGCAGGGCAGCACTCCAGCATGGAGCGTTTGCCATGCCCTTATCCAACTATCCACTGCCATGACTTTTATAAATTATACCCTACTAGTCGTCAACCCGTGCATTCGCACGGCTAGGCCCACAGAAATTAATTATAGTTGAATTTTACCTAATAATCATTTTAACTTCAAACTATGATCAAAGTTATGCAATGATATATTTAATTTCATTTTGCAACCAACTGGGATGGCTTTATACTTATTTGTGGTAGCCATGTGAAGGAAATGTTTCATTTATTTGTAGAGTACAGTAACTTAGATGCTTCACATTCGGTTATAGTACTACTACGGTCGTTCCATCTTAGTAGAATCAACATCGTCATGCAATAGCTTGTGTTGTAGTAAAAAACTGCAGTAGATAATTATCATCGTTTCTTCGACAAATTAATACACCAAGTCAATCTGATACTAAAATTTATGCACCATATAAACTGATGCTTACATTAAATTCTTAATAATTTAGCACTAAAAATATGCAAGATACCATGCTTGTGTACAATATTGTTAAACTTACAAAAGTTGCAATCTTCGCATTAAATGATATTGTGACCAAAGTCATCTTTGATGATGATAGTAACCCACAAAAGCTCAAATATTAGTACTGCTCCATATATTTCTGTATCGCTATGTTTATTCATGAATATAATATAGCAAGAAACTTGTTGATTACTAATATTGTGGAAGTTGTCGGTCATCGTCAATTTTGTCTAGTCTATATGTACAGAAGTATATATTTGCAGCAGAATTCGCAGGGTTGTTGTTGTACATTCTCATATTTGTATAACCAAAATCAACCTAATTAAACTTCATTTGGTAAATTTGTGCTAAATTGATACACATATATAATCTGATGCCAATATATGAATTTCACGAAGAAATTAGCACCGACCAGTTGCACATAAAATGACCACACTTGTACACAACAATCATGGCAAATAGTCTAATGTAACAACCCAATCTCAAAGAAAAGTATATCTACATATTTTTTGTATCATCGTGTTTCATCATGGATGTCAACAAAACATACTATCAAGATGCACCAAGGAAAATGGCCTATTAATACATAAATGTATATATTTTCTGGTAATTGACAATGTTCATGTAACAAAGTTTCTGGTAAAACCTTCACTAATATGTTTTACCTTCTCATGCCATAAATCTGGCTGCATGGCAACACGGTCGGTATAGAAATACATAGCCATGAGGCATGCATGTAATACATTGCTTGTTTCATTAATAATCAGCTATAGAGATAAAACAATACATCTATTGGAGAGCAGGTATACTTGATATGAGTGCCAACAACATCAACAGGTATGCTCGAAAAAATAATACTGCGGTTGGTATTGTTTCCATGAAGTATTGCGTGTGTCCAGCTAGATGTACTGGCCGCCGACTTGTACGTCCGAATAAGTAGGACTTCGCTCCCGCGGTAGGTAGCTGTGTAGCAGTGCAATCTTAGATATCCGCCCGGAGAAGCTGAAGAAGACCATCAGATTTAGCGACATTAGGCAATAGAAAAGGATGAGAATGGCAGATGTCGACAGCGAGAAGAGAGGATTTTGGCACAGGGTGCAACTCACATTGCACAGAAAGGCACGTACATGTAGATAAGCTGACTTCCCAAGCAGCTTGAATGATTCCTTCCAGATGCGCTAGTCGGTAAGTACGTACGTAACGACGACGGTGGTCAATTTCTTCCGGCTGCCAGCACATGCACGTAAGAGGGGAAAAAAATCCTATGAGACCGGGTGGCCATGCCGAACGGCCTCGACGACGGCGGCCAAAGGGCGCGACACAGAGCCGAAGCAGCTCGTCGCCAGCAGCCTGTCTGACGGCTCGTCCATGGTGAAAGCACGACACATTGTTGCCTCGGCTGACAGGAGTACGGGACGTTCACGGCGGCCGTGCATCAAGGCGTCGTTGCGGACGGCCGGACCAACTCTCCGTCGACAGCGCGCGGCAGCCGTACTGCTCCTTGCAACTGCACCCGCTCGCGCTAGAGCTCGTCGCCGCCGTAGCAGTGAAACGGATTGCTGGTCCATGGCGGCGCATGCCACGATTGCTGGCTGGCCGGACTCCACGGTCATGCCGCCGCACATTGTGCTTTTTTCTTCTCATGAAATATAATTATATTGCTCGTGCCATTGTCTTTGTTGGGCGTCATAGCCTCACGGCTCGACTCGCCCATCGCGATGTTCATCAATACAGGATGTAAGACTTCGGCATGCCTCGTCGCCATCAATGTTTGATTCATGGAAATAGGCTCGGAAAATACCATATGTCCTTCCAGGCACTGGAACTGCATAATCTTCAACATCATTAGTTTAATCTCTTTCAAGATTAACTCTAGAACTTAGTATGATATAATAGTTTGGCCTAGCATCAGACTTCTACAACATGTAGCTAGCATCACGAAGTAGGCGTGCATGGGAGTCCTCGAATTGATCAACCAAGCTAGCGAATGGCTATTCACATGCATATTCTATGCGGGCATGCATCCACGCTCACCCTGGACGGAGTAGTCCTCGATGAGGAGTACGACCAGCCACCGGCACCATAGTCTCGTATCAGCACGCCTGCCGTCTCATGCTGTAGCAGTTCGCCTGCGGTCTTGGCGCGGACGCTGTTGACGGGGAGTTGGTCCGGCCGTCCGCGGCGACGCTGTGGCGCACGGCCGCCGTGAACGTCCTGATCGCCGGGCCAACAACATGTCGTGCATCCGTCATGGATGAGATGCGCTGCCGATTTGGATTGATGTCTGCGGCGACGTGTGTTCATCTTTTATTTTTTTCCTTTGCATGTACTGATCCCCATGATTTGATTTTGAAGATGCAAGCAACAGAAAGTACGGGCCATGCATCCTTTAAAATTGGGGCAAAGGGATTAGAGAAAAGATTACCATACACACAACCATCCAGCCTTACCTCAGGGATGGAGAGAGTAAATAGAAGAAGAGAGACATTAGAGACCGGACCCAATAGTTCAAATCGGGGGGAGAAAAATTATGGATAAACTGCATGCATGGGGGAGAAAAATAGGAATAAACTTTGCTGTCAAGAAATTAATGCGTATAAGCACCAATCAATTGGGGGCAGGCAGGGTAATAGCAGATTGTTTTTATTATTTTCAGGAATAAAGGAGAGTAAGCATAGGAGTCCTCCTGCCGCACATGGCTGCTACAGGTTATGCTGCTGTTTTTTCGACGGGATACTGGTTTATGCTACGTCATTCTACGCATTGTAGATAAATCATGGTTGCTGGTGAGTTTTTTTTAAGGGATACAATGGTAGTCATCCTACCGATGTGGATATATCATGGTTTAATTTGATGAAAAAACTTTTTGTCCTATCGAAAGATCTAGACCGTAATAATTTGGTCCCACCAGATTAACGGTCCGTAAATTCTAATTAACGTGGGAATTTCTTGAGAGTCTGTAATTAGTATAGAGGTATAGATAGATAGATAGATAGATGTATAGACGAAAAAGGGTTTCCCCCATATTATATTATAAAGCAACAATCAACCGATACAACCAGCTCGCTAGGGCCACAGCACAAACAAGCCCAAAAGAAAAAAAAATACGAAAGAAAGAGAAACAAATGCCGACGCCAGCAGCTCAACTAAGCGAAGATGGTCGAAACCCGCTGCACCCTCCGGAGAAGTACTACCGCACGCCTAGCACTCCGAAGCCTCGCGTACCAAGCAACATCTTCAGGAAGGAATGTCACGACGACGCTGCTGCTGCCCGGACAAGTCCTAGGGTTTCCCCCGGTACGCAGATGGCAGAGGGGAAGGGGTATCACCGACGCCCCTCAAGAAGGTCCGGCAGCGCCCACGGGCGCAGCCGCGCTGGTGGCGGAGGAGCCGCCAGGGATTTCTCCCGCCCTGAAACCACCACCATCACAAACAATCGGAAGTGCACCGCCCAACATGCCGCCCACCAGCCTGTGCCACCACAGTCATCGAACCAATTTCACCGTCTCACTAAGGCCACCAACACGAGGCCTGGAGGGAGAACGAGGGGATACCGGGCTCGGGGGCAACCGCAACGCAGCCGACGGGAAGGGACAGCCTCCATCGCCGCACGGAGCCAACCGGACATAGCGACAGGGACTTACCAGGCCTCCACAGGCCCGGCCGGACCCATAAGGATCCGGACCATCCCTGCTGCCACGCTGCAGCACGCCGGCCGCCGGCCGCCGGAGCCATCACCACCACCAGCACAGCCACCTCGCCGCCACCACCAGGGAGCCGCGCCGCCGTGCCCCGAACCGCCCCCCCCCCCCCCCCCCCCCCCCGAGCCCATATGAGGCCCGAAAGGGCCCAGATCTGGGCCGAGCGGGCGCCGCCGACCAGTAGTACTCCGCGCCGCCACGCAGCCAACGGCCCCGCCGCCGCGTCAAGGGCGCTCGAGGCCCGCGGAACCCCGCCGCCCGCCGAGCAGCACCGCCGTCGGGTAGGAAGGAGCCCCGACTCCACCTCCTAGCACGCGGGGAAGGAATGTCAGTTGATACCTTATGGATAAGTAACAGGTGGATCAAAATCTAAGTTTGAGATTATCTCCAAGTTTCTAACTAAACGGGAGTCATACATCCCATCCTCCAGGATAAATAAGGTCACATCTGGCAAAATAACCATTTTTTGCTATCTGTTTTAGTCCTTACATTATATCCTCATGTTTGAATTAATTAAACTATATTCACAAAAGATATTATGAATGACGAATCTTCTCACAATATTTTAAATGTGGTAATTTTAAATAGTATGGCCACATACCGCGAAATAGCCGCAGAGAATGTAATTTACAAACAAATTAATGATATGCAGATTATTAGAAGTAATAGAAAATGACAAAACTTTGAATTAAACTAGGTGCATATATTTCAAGGACAAGCATGAGAGATTCTTTTTTTGAGATATTATTGCAAGTAAAATCTACACCCCTTTTTGGAACTTTTACCATGTCTCAAACCATGTACTTATATTTAGTTTGTTAGATTTGTATTTTTGTTTTTGAAAAAACAATATATAAAAGAACAAGATTTAACCAATATAAACCTAGGTGCAGACATAAGTAGGAATTGTTTTTTAGAGATACCTATGTATGAGTTATTCTTGGTAAGCTAAATCCATTTCATTCTCTAAATTCTTGCTGAAGTCCAAAATTAACCCGGAATCACCAAATAAACTCTAGAACTGGTCTCCACACTGTAGTAATTTTCTACAAGTGATGTCAAATGACAAAATAGACTGCCTCTACTGGAAACAACTACTGTGCTGAGTTCCTCAGCAAAGACCCAAAAAACACGGCAGTGTGTTTGCCACGTGCGGTACTTTGCAAACAATACTCGGCGGGGAACACATCGACAATTGTTAACTTTACCGAGTTTTTATACTGAGAACTCGCAAATACTCATAAAGTCTTTGTCGAGTTTCCGAAAAGGAGAACTCTGAGAACCACTAGTGGTAGATCAAACGGCCTATTAATGATGGCGCCACATGGCCAGAGCTTTGCTGAGTTCTCGCGTGCCGAACTCGGCAAACGCCTGTTGAATCGTAATGCGTGGCATAGGTGGTTGCCGAGTTCTTGCCTTTGCCAAGCGCAGAACCCGATAAACATTCTGTGAATAGTACAACGACGCTGGCATAACTAGCTGCCAAGTTCTTCTCAAAAAAAAAAAAACTAGCTGCCAAGTTCTTATCTTTGATGGGAACATTGCAGGGAGAACTCGGCGAATTCTTTGAAGAACAGTAATGTCATGCATTGCACAGATGACTATCGGGTTCTTGTATTTGTTGAGTATGGCGCCACGGGGACTCATCGATACCTTTGCCAAGCTTGGTGCAGGGCGAACTCGGCAAAGAAAACTCAGGGAAGACATTCAGGAGTTGTCAGCTGCTTCAGCATTTTCTGAGTGTGGAATTCGGCAAAGATTCCTGGAGCTACCAGCTTCTGCCCTGTGTCATGTTTTGTCGAGTACTGCAATTGGCAAAATGCTCGTGGAAAAGTTTTGCCGAGTGATAGAACTTGGCAAATGTTCAACCATGTTTATTTATTAGTTATTGTTGGGAAACCTTTCATACAATATATATATATATATATATATATATATATATATATATATCATCCCAAATATCATTTCACAACATCAACAAACAAATATGGCCATCATTCCAACACATATTACACAAGTGACATCATCACGCATGTATCCAAGTTAGTCTCATTGAAGCCATATGTTTGTCTAATGGTTGTAGATTAAGATCCAACTGCAGCACGGGCAGGGTCGGTCCTGGGATTTCGGTGGTCCCGGGTGAAACTAAAACTCGGGACCTCTCAATAGAAACATCATAACAATATATGCAAATGTTTAGATTATTAGATTTTACTGGTAGACATTTAAACACAAAAGAATATTCATATCAAATCATACATATTATGTTAAATTTTCTTCTAACTATTCTCAATACAATGCCATTTATGATGGGGTTGATGTCAATCTTATCCAAAAAATTCTTATTATGCAAAACTTTGCCAAATCATTTATTCTCTCTTGAGTCATCCACATGTTCTTTCCTTTTCCTTTTCTTTTTTCCAGATGCATACATTCAGAAAGATGTGATAACAGACGGACATAGTGCTAAGAAAAATCGAATCAAAGGTTAAATAGTACCGAAGGTAAATTAGTTAATCAAAATATACCTATATGGAGTAAGAATGATAATACTTTTCTACGAGAAGTGAATGGTAATATGTATTATACCTCCGATTGGTCGGATCGGTGTCACTCGCTTGGGGATCAAGCGCTCGACCATCAGGCGATGTGGAGACTATCAAAGTGATCGGAGTCTCGCTAAGACGCTCGACGATGTTGTATAGCAATGCTTGTGCCTCCAGTGCGTGGGGCTGGCGACCGATATGATGTGTCGGAATTTGTTAATCATTTGTGTCGCAACTCATTACCTGCGTGCTGCGACTCACGAATTCACAATCGGCGTGATAAGGCCCGAGGGTAGGGGAATAGCCAGAGAACCTGACAAACTGGAATCTCCTAGTAATTGGATCAGAAGGGAAATAGGTAAGACGAGGTCATGCTTCTTGTGGACTCATAAGATACCTACATCCGTTGTGTGATACGCCTGCATCAGCTAGCGTTACCTGGACCTACACGTGCCTCCTGGGCATTAGGCATATGGGCCCAGGGTGGCCGCCCCTGACCCCCTCTCAGAGCCGGCCCGAGTGAAGTCCTTTGTCCAGTGTGGACTCGACAGCGGCGACGCTCTACGCCGTTCTCCCTCTTGGGGTGTTGTCGTGGAGTTTAGGTGTGCTAGGTCGTAGCGTAGGAGTGTTTAGTTCTTCCGGTGCTCGTTACTGGTAGCGTAGTCGCGTGCGTTCTGCATGTGTCAGATATCTAAGGATCGGCTTTGTAAGAGAGTTGCATGACCATCTTGTATTATTCGTCCGTGTATTTACAAAGGGAGGGGGGGGGGGGGGGGTGGAAACCTGTTCAAGAGCCGGCCCCGAGCATGGGATCCAAGAGACTTTGTGAGTGTGTAAGATGATCATGTATTGATAAAAAAGTACATCTCTATACATCTTGACTTTAGACTGACTATAGATGACATGATAATGAGATATAGCTAGCAGTTGGCTCTATCATTATCCTTGCTCTTAGAGGATCTATAGCCGGGCTCCCCAAATCCTCCTCAAACATCCACGGACGCGCCAGTTTAGTGACTATACAGGGGAGAGAAGAAAAACTATGACCCAATAGGACCCCTCATATCATCCTTATACGTCTGGGTTGTATGCAGACCTTCATATTGAGGCCAAATGTAGGGAGGATATGAGAGCTCGTGGACACGTTCGGACACACCTGATCAGTCCGCCATGTAAGACACGGCCCACTCCGGACCACATTTTCTCTTTCTTTATTAGAGCATCTCTAGCAGACTCCGTATAATGCCCCGACCCTCAAAATAACCGCCAAAATCGAGCGAGCGAGTGTTGGCTCGTGATCAGCTCGTTTCTCGATCGGGCTACATAAAGTGCTCATTCTCAGCTCATTTCTTTTCAAGTCAAACTCAAGTCGATACAAAATACGAGTCGATCTTGAGTGGCTTACGAGCCTCGAGCTTTACTTGCAGGCCCTAGCCACCACGACTCCAATCCAACCATAGTTTTTATTTTCTTTGGAGGGTCGACGACAGACTGTGTTTGTCTGTTGACCCATCTTCTTTCTTTTCATTTCCCGATGTTTTTGGCTAGCTTTCGGGCTTTGTCTCCATGTACATATTGCACTTGTTCTCCCTTAATCCATGGCAGAGTTGTTGCCGCTTTTGTACAATAACATATATGGACTTGTAGTAGATTGTCATGACCTTTCGCCACAGCTAATGGCTAAATCCTCACGTACATGCATGTGGTGGTAACATGCGGACTGCTCAGATCTTAGCTAGAACACACATTAACTATCATATCATGTCATAATTTTTTTATACCGCCATGAATAATATATGAAGTACAGAGGACAATTCAAACAATCAAATTTAAATTACTATACCAGCGGCCACCCCTCGGGAATATGATTTATACTTCTTGTTTCTTTTCTTGACACTAATTGATACTTCTTGTTGGACGCGAACCAAGCCAAGTATGTACACCAACTATCTGACTTGACAGATGTATGTTAGCTTAATATTGACTAATAGACCTAAGATGCTAGTCATGAACGAATCCATATCATTTGTCTGTATTTGTAGATGTCGAGTCATCTTGCACTTTTTGTAATCGCCGATTGGCCAACTAGCTATTATTTGCATGGGTGAATTGTCTTATATGATATATGTTGCCCACTTTGTTACAATGGAAGATTTCTAAGTGCATCAAAAGGGTGTCCCAAAAGATGTTTTATCCATAGGTTTTACATTCTTTATTGAGATGTTGCACAAAAGTTGTACAATGTTTCAAGTGTACACTACATAAATTTGGTTATCCTGTTTTTTAGATGAACATATCTCAATGCTTAATGGTGACACACATATACTCCAAGTTCTTCTGTTCGGGTTAGTCCATTGTTCGAGGTGATAAGCATCTATATTACCATAAGCTAATCAGTACTTCATCAGCTTTGATAGATATGTACTCTATTTGAACTTTATTTTAGGGAATTCTAGATCAGAATATTAGCAAATAAGATACACATCAGACTATACATTTACGTAAATTCCAATACTAATGCAAGTTGCTGACATGCTAAGAACCTCTTTAACTTGTATCTCCAAGGACCGGGATGCGATTTTCTTTTCTAGCTGTGGTTTTCTTGTATTGCTAAATCCATTAAATATAGAGCATGTGGCTCTGTTGTAGAAAGTTAATTAAATGGATTTTTCAGCCGCAAAAAAAAATTGAATGGATTTTCAACAGCTTGGTTTAATGTTTGATGATCCGTATCGAAATTTACTCTCTATTGGGCCAGACTTTGCAAATAAAACCAATATCACAAATGCAAGCTAATTAAATGGATCTTAACCTTTTCATAACTGGTATAGTTACATGCTCTAATTTAATTAATGTGACGTGATCTTACCATAGTAATATTATTATGCAGTGCACAACTAGCAAGCCGTCTAAAGATTCATAATCTTACCACATCAAGGACTTCATTAACCGACATTTATAAAATGTACATCTGTAGATTAGATGATTTGGAAATATTCTCTGGATGGCACATCCACATCATGTTATCTATACCACAGGCTAAGCATTGAGATCTATGTGTCCAATGGATAAGAAACTAAGATACAAGCACCGCATCTATATAGCATCCATAGAGATTATAACATGGATGCACTTGACATACTGTCCACACCCATAATATATAATGGCACACAGGTCCGTCCACACAATAAGAGCTACTTATTTGGCCTATGGATGCCTACATAAAGAGAAGATCCGTTGGCATATACTAACAGACAAAACAATATGGCTTCAATTTGACTATCTTAGGTCTTTCGTCAATTTTAAGCTTACATGCATGGGTCAAGTAGATAGTCATGACCTTTCACCAAAGTTAATAGCTGAGGTCGCACGTGCAGGCATGTGGCGGTGACATGTGGAGTGTTCAAATCTTAGCTAGAACCCACATGAATTATCACATGCATGCTACAACAGTTGAATGGCATCCGATGCATCCATATACTACATCCTGTCATGATTTCTTTTATATGCCACTGACATGAGTCATATATGAAGTATATAGGGAAATTTAGATCTAGCTTAAATTAATATACATGTAGCTAGCCGCCCCTGAGGGATTTAATTGCATAATATAATTACAATATATATCTGCAACTACTCCATGGAAATATAATTGTGTCTCTTGGTTGTACGCAAACCAAGGCAAGTACCGACGTATCTACGGCGTACATGTGCGTACACCGACTATCTGACTTGACACATTTAAATTAGCTTAAAAATGACGAATATACCTTATTAAGATGCTAGTCAAAATGAATCCATATCCATTGCTTGCATAATTGATGCCGAGCAATCTTGCACTTTCTGTAACTGTCAGTTGGCCAACTAGCTTTTATTTTTACGGATAAATTTTTCTTTTATAATATATGTTTCCCTCTTTGTTAGAAAGTCCTTGCTAAGTGCATCAAAAGGATAAATCACCTATATATAAGCAATGAGGGGCATGAAAATAGAAATCCCATTTACTTATAGCTTTTACATTTTTATCGGTATGTTGTACAAAGGTGGTGTATATACCTTGTGTTTAAGTGTACACTACACGAAGTTTTCTATTCATTAGATGCACATATCTAAATACTTAACGTGGCACATGTATATTCCAAATTATTATGTTCTACATATATGGTATAATTTACTATTGCTTGTTAGTTCATTCTTCGATGAGATAAGCATTTATATAACCATAAGAACCATAAACTTACCAATATTAATTATACTGAATTTAGATAGTTGGCTTGTGAGACATCTTTATGCGGATAAAAAACCATACCTAATCCAGACATGGAAAACTAGTCATGTAAGATCCTTTGTTGGATTACAGGTCTAAGTTGCATAGGGTGTTAAAAAGGCTAAAACAAAACTAATTAAATGCCCAAGACAGAGGTGGCACTAGCACTCCAAGCATTCTATATATAGGATACCTCTACCCTCTTATTCTCCCACAAAACACAACGAGATACAACTACCCCCACCATTCAACTAGCCCATTGAGTTCTCTTTCCCCCTTCTGGCAAACAATCGTCACCATGGCTAGTCCATTCAGTGTCTTGGTTTGTCTACTCGTAGTGCTACCACAAATCCTAGCTATTTCTAGCCCCAACGACGAGATTGCACCTCTTAAGACATGTCAGTTCCCTTGTATGACCGAGGTTAACTTGCACTTGTTCTTGCACCAATTCATCGACGGGCCAAACAACCCAAATCGCAATGAGGAAACCTTGCTCCAAGCAAGTTTTCCTTTTGGGTTTGGGACGACGATAGTTCATGACTGGACTCTTACCGAGACAACAAATTCCAGAGACACGGTTGTTGCACGTGTACAAGGTGTGCATGTCCAGGCTGGTTTAACCAAGCCTAACAGATGGTACATGACTCATAACATAGAGTTTCAGCAAGGAAGGTAATATGTTTCTCTACTTTTCAATATCTCAGTATATTTCATGAGTGCTTTGCCTGCAACATTAAATTTATGTCCTTACCTGTACTATATTTGTAGCTAAGGATTTCACACACCTTACTAGTGTATAGACACATATTAACAAGTGTGCATTTGTCAAACTCTACATGCACTTCTGACCCTATGACGGAACTTTCTATTTTGAACATGAAACAGGTTTGCAGGGTCCACCCTTCAAGTGATGGGTATAATAACAGGTTTGGAAAGTGGGCAGTGGTCTATTGTCGGTGGAACTGGTCAATTCATTATGGCATAGGGTATAATAAGTTTCACAAATCATCCGGCCTCTACTTTTGAAGATGGTATTAAAGAACTCAATATCCGTGTACGCTTCACAAGGGATATTACACAAGCTGTAAGTATAATATTAGGAGTTTATATTCAAATTCTTATGCTCTATTTGTTGAAGGGAAAGGGATTGTACAGTACATATTATCCTACTGAAACTGCATTAGATTAAGATATTTGTGGACATTCAAGTGCAAATGCATTAAAGGAGGTTCTGTTTTAAGAACATTAGCCATATTTAAATAAATCAAATGGTTGTTGAATGTTTTGTGCATTTAGTTTATACGGTGTTGCATATCAAGTAATGAAGCTTTATGTACAAATGGATGACATGACACTAGCCATGGTTTCACTTTTCGCTGCAGGCTTGAGGTGCATCTCGTCCGTTGAAAGACTAGCGCCAATGTCAGTAATTTGATGGGAAAATGTGTTTGCATTTTGCTTGTAGTGTGATGGATCGTTGTTGTGGTCTGCCTGTTTCACTAGAGTATGCGTTAGCATACCCTCTTTCTATCTTTCATTCAAAATATCATGTGGGTTTCTAGCACGGTGGATATCCAGTCCTTAATCTGTGTCAACCCATCTGTTTGTTGGTGTCTATGCAATGTCTTGGATATGATATGGAATAATGGAGCTTGTTTGTTTGAGAAAGTGTTATACCCACATAATTATATTCTTTGTGTTAATCATGAGACAAGCATATATGAAAACTTAAAGCAAAATAAATTAATGAACACAAATTGTTTGAGAAAGTGTTATACCCACATATTGTTCATCCGGGAGCAAATGCTCCCGGGAGCCAAAAGGCCCCTCCCATGCAACTTGCCCTTTCTTCACTTGTTTCTCGGTAGTCTTGTATTGTTTTGTTGTAAATTAATAGAAGAAGTCAAGGTCACTGTGAGCAAGGATTAACTAAGAACGTAACTGAACAAAGATAAAGTCTGGGTCATTGCAAGAAGACTTGATCGAGCTACTAATATACTCCATCCGCCCTGAATTACGATAGTGCTAGGTATATCCATTTGAGCGACAAGTAATTTGGGACAGATGGAGTATTAAGATAGGACAAAGGTATCTCTTTTTATGAACTATATGGAGGATTTCCCCCTTCTTCTGGGTTAGTTTTGACTGCACCATTACTTACTCTATTTTCATGGAAATATGGATCCGGGAGGAGGTAGTATATAAAAGTAAGTAGATTATTATATCCACCAGCATCGCTAATAGCCAGAGTTGCATCGTGCAGGTTAGGTATTTCTTAATAAACATATTGTATATACTATATATAGTAGGTACATGCATGCGGGGTTGTGTCCAGTTGGAATATTACATTGTGCAACTCATCAAATGTGTGATACTAATTAATACATATTACCTCCGATCTCTTTTGTTTTTTATGAAAAAATTCCAACCAACTCATCTTCAATCATGGCAGTACAAAGAACACCAGAGAGATAATAAAAATTACAACTAGGTCCGTCGAGCACCTAGCGATGACTACAAGGACTGGAGTGAGCCGAAGGCGAGCCACCGTCATCGCCCCGTCCCTCGTCGGAGCCGGACAAACCTTGTTGTAGTAGATAGTCAGGAAGTCATTGCGCTAAGTCCCCATAGGACCAGCGCACCAGAGCAGGAATAATCACTGATGAAGAAAGTCGTAGATCGGAAGGAGCAAACCTATAAACCCCAAACGAAGACGAGCGAAGACCGGATCCAAACAGATCCACGGAAGACCAGCAACGACTGAATATCGTGAGATCCGACGGAGACACACCTCCACATGCCCTCCGACGAAACTAGACGCACCATCGGGACGGGGATAGAACGTGAAAGACATTATTCCTACTAAGGGACATCGCCGCTGCCACACAATCCCAAGACGTTGAACCTAATAGAAACGAGAACGAGATCCCTCCAGCCAGCGGGGGCCCGAGGTCCTCCGCACCTCCATGGCCCAAAGGCCATCGAAGATGGGGAAGACCGGTGGCAGGGCCAATGGGAGGAGGTGAAAAGTCTGTGATGTTTTCTCGTGACCTCCCCCTCTAATTAGTTGTCTTAGATTAGTCTAGATACAGATGTATCTAACACTAAAACGTGTCTCTACACAAATGTAAGACAACTAATTTGGGACGGAGGGAGTACAAGACTGCAAGCTGGCTTGCTACAGAATCCAGAATTTATTTAAGTGCCCCTTGCCATGATTTGTTTTCTAAAAGAGGCTCGTGCCCCGCATTATAGATAAAGCAACAAACAAAAGTACGAGGTCGAACGATTCAATGTGGAGAGGTAGCCCTCTAACACAGCAGATCCTAGGATATTGGGAGCACAACTACACTACCGAAAGAGAACACGGGGAAGTTAGAATACAACGCCACACCATGCCTTAGCACACCTAGTCTCCACGACAACACCCTCAAGAGGGAGAACGGCGTCGAGCGTCGCCGCTGCCTAGTCCATAGCGGACGTGGGTCTTCACCTAGAGCCTTGACACGGAGAGGACAACCACAACGACGTCTTCAAGAAGATAGCTGTGAGGACCCCTGCTTAATCGTGCACTAATCATACACGCAAATGCACATGATCAAGCCTAAGGACTCACTTGAAGATATCACAACATAACTGTAAAACATAAATAAAGTCATACAAGCTTAATATTACAAGCCAGGGCCTCGAGGGCTCGAATACATAGCTCGATGGCATACAAGTGTCAGCGGAAGCATCAGATATCTGGGTACAGATATATTACAGAAATAGAGAGATAAGCCTTCACAGAGGCGGGGCAAAATAAAACTCTACGATCGAAAGGCGTGGGCCTCCTGCCCTCGACCCTCCAAATCCTACTCCTGGTCGTCGGTCGGCTCCTCGTAGTAATAGTACTCTCCGGGCTGGTAGTAGTAGTGGTCGTCGACGGGGACATCTGGCTCCGGGACTCCGTCGTCTGGATGCAACAAATGGATAAAGGGAGAAAATGGAAAATAAAGCAAATGTGAGTACTCATCCAAAGTACTCAGCAAGCAAGGATCTACACTACATATGCAACATTTTCAAAGGGGGCTGTATATGTGGACTGGGCTGCAGAAATGCCAGAATAGAGGGGGAAAGCCTAGTCCTATCAAAGATTAGCATCTTCAGCATCTTCAACGGTCTCGCAGCATTAGAAGAGAGCAGAATAACATAATGTAAATTATAGCAGTAATGTCATCAACCTCGGCCGGGGATTCTTCCTCGACTCCCTGCGAGAAAGCAATCCCAGAGCCGTACTATCCAGTTCTCA
This sequence comes from Thinopyrum elongatum, assembly GCA_011799875.1. NCBI lineage: Eukaryota > Viridiplantae > Streptophyta > Magnoliopsida > Poales > Poaceae > Thinopyrum > Thinopyrum elongatum. Next base: position 132,424,732 of record CM022303.1, read on the forward strand.
TCTCAGGTCATGTTCTAGTTGTACCGATCGGGATACAACTCCGAGTGTCCGTTACCGTAGGACAGGCTATCGATAGAAGTTTCTTCCCTGCAGGGGTGCACCAACTTATCCACCACGCTCGCTTAACTCCGGCAGGACACACTTTTCTGGGTCATGCCCGGCCTCGGCTAAGCAACACTCCGCAACCCGACCAAATACTTAACAGAGAGGTCAGCACGCCGGTCTAACCTATGTCCCCAGGGGTCTTGGGCCTTCGCCCCGGGAACTCCTGCGTGTTGCGTGGGCGGCCGGAAGCAGACCTAGCAACCCCTTAATACAAGCGCGGTTGCGTAACCCGTCCAATCCAGCGCGCACCGCTCAGTCGCTGACGTCTATTAAGCTTCGGCTGAAGTATAAATCGCATAACGCCCATACTATGCCCACGTGATGGTTAGTGCTATCAGGCCAGAGGCCCCTCGGATCAAATATCCAAACCGTTAGTGGATTAGGAGCGCGCGGTAACAAGCAGAGACTCACGATCGATGTGACCCCGTCGCCCCGTCTCGAGGTCTTGCGGCAAGGGCTAAGAATGCCCGGCCATGCCTCGTAGTTATCTCGCGAGCACCTCTCAGGTCAACCCGACTCCACATCACTTCACATTCAAGCTCGCGCGGATACCCCTCAGGGCCGACCCGTCTTTAGTATCATGGTTCATAGTCAAGTCATAATATCCAAGGTAGTTGTGTGTCTGACACCGAAGGGAACCCTGAGGAATCACCCTCGATGGAATTCCCGCTCGATGTTATCATCAAGGTGAATGAAGGAGGAATCACCCTCGAGGTCCACACTTGAGAGTTTGCGCGACGGCGTCGGTATCGGGGGTGGTGTAGGAGGAATCACCCTCGCTTACAACGACCGATTAACTAACCTACAAGGTTATCATCAGAAGTGCTGACGAGGTATCACCCTCGGCACTCGATAGTAACCCAGCAGTGTCGAGCAACATAGGGGGAAGTGACGTGCGGTGCCCGGGTCTGATCTTCGATCCCGTTGCTCGGGTCTTCTGAGAGTCCAGCGGGGCAGTCGGGACAAGTGGGTCTCTGATAAGGCTCTACCCATTCTATACTAAACAGTTTAGGAGAACAGGCAGGTATCAAAAGTAGGCTACAGTAAAGCAGGCTATGCAGCAGATATAGGACAACACTAGCAGCAGTAACTTCTAATGCAAGCATAAGAGAGAAGAGAGTGGGCGATATCGGAATGCTCAAAATGGGGGCGCTTTCCTGTCTGCTCAACGGCAAGGGCAGGGTCGTCGGGGACGTAGTCGTACTCTGGAGTGGCGTCTGCCTCAGGAGCTACGGCAACGTCGGGGTCTACCGAAAGAGAAGAGGGGGAGGAAACAAGTAAATATAATGCAAACAGATGCAACACAGTGCGTGCGATGCTATGATGCAGTGCAGAGTTGCCTAAATATGCCTCTAAGTCATTTTAGTTATTTTTAGAATTAATCTGGGATTTATTTACCGGTGTATGTGCACTATTCATCTACCAGATTCGGGCTCGGAGTTACGAGTTCTCCTACGTAGGAGGTTCCGACAAGGAAACAGACATCACGATCAGACTCGTCTCGTCATTCTGAGCAACTTTCATGTTTTAACTTTTTCGATCTGAGCTACGGTTTAAAAGTTATTAATTTTCGAAGTTTAAATGATTTTCTGGAATTATTTTTATTAACACAATTGAATTATGATGTCACCATGACGTGTTGCTGACATCAGCAGGTCAACAGTGATGCTGACCTGGTCAAACCTGACATGTGGGTCAAGTGGGACCCACATGTCAGCCTCTGTTATTCTAACAGTGAATTATATTAATTAACAGGGTTAATTAGGGAGTGGGCCCCATCTGTCAGTGAGATATTAGTATAACTATTTTGTTTTCATTTAATAAAATGTTTAATTAGGTTAATTAACCGCGGGGCCCACATGTCAGTGGCTGGGCCGCCCTGTCAGCGCAGTTGACCAGTCAACTGGGTCAACTGGGCTAGCGGGGGCCAGCGTCAGTGACTGGGAGGTGGGGCCCCATCGTGCCACCTCAGCAGCCGTTGCCGGAGCTGCTTCGGCGACTAGAACGACGGCGGCGCCTTGCCGGAGTTCGTCGGGATCACGCTGTGGGGCTCCGTTTCACGTGCGGCTTGCCGCGTTCGAAAGCTGGATGAGCGCCGCGTCTAGTGGTGCGGTCAGATGGGCTCGGAGGTGGACGGAACTACGCCGACGACGAGTGACAGCGGCGATGGAGTTCGGGACCTCGCGGATCTGGCGAAAAACAGCGCAAGGGCTCGAGTTGATCATCTAAGTAGTAGCAGTAGCATTCCAGGAGCTCACCAGAGCCACTGGCTCGAGCCATAGGGGCTCGGGAGCGCGCTGATGGCTGCGGCGGCGGTGGCCAGAGCATGGCAACATCGGTAGCTCGCCGGAGGCATCTTAGCACGCGGAGAAGGAAGCAGGGGAAGGGGTGGAGCTCACCTAGCTGCTATGTAAAGCCTCTGTTAGCTTAGTAGCAGCAGGGGCTCGAGGTCGACGGGGATCGCCGGCGTTCAGGAAGGAGAGAGGCGGCTTGATCTGCTCGTCGTGGAGCTCCCCGTTGCCATCCAGAGGCACCAGAGGTTGTGGAAGACGACGGCGGAGCTCCTCGGCGCGTTCAGCGGGCACGGGGTCGCCGGTGGCCGCGGGGACGACGGAGTTGCGGTGGCGAACGCCCTCGGCAGCCGCGGATCTAGAGAAGGGGGAAAATGGGAGGAGGACGAGCGGGAGTGGGAAGTGATCTAGGGTTCGTCGGGGTACCGCTGGGGATGCTCTTATCCTCCTCGCAGCGGCAGCGGCGCCGGGGGATGGGCGACAGCTGCCCATCGCTGGCGCTGATTCGCACGCGTGCTGACACGGGGAGGAGGAGGACGACCCAGGTGGGCTGGGCCTGGCCTGCAGCGCTAGTCGGGGCACTGTGCACTAAGGCCCAGTGCATAGTGCCTGGCTTTTACTTTTCTGTTTTCTGTTTCTCTTTTTTCTTTTATTCTTTTCTGTTTTGATTTAGTTAGGGCTTTTATGCATTTTTGTAAAATGTGGGACTTGTCTCAAATATTGCATTGCATTATTAGCTCTCACCAAAAGTTGTTTGAGCAAAGTTAGTCTTCATTTGAAATTGATATGATTTTAAATGGATTTATTAATTCTGTTTTGGTGTTGTTTCAATTTGTTTGAGTCACTTAATTAATCCAAAGATTACTGGTGATATTTTTATGTGTGCTCCTGGAATAATTGCTAGTTAGTGAACATTTTTCCAAAGGTGTTTGAGCAAATTTATTTTGCACTTTTGAATTTGAGTTGATTTCCATAATTGAATTTGAATTGGATCCTTAACCCATGTGACTTGGCACTGCAAATGGTATGACTTGCCAATATTAGCAGGTGATCACAGTGGTAGTTACACAGGGGTGTTACAAGTCTCCTCCTCTAAAAGAAATTCTCGTCCCGAGAATTTAGGAGGTAGAAGGAAAGAGGTCGGGATATTCTTCCCGAAGATGATCCTCGCGTTCCCAAGTGGCTTCATCTTCAGTGTGATTCGACCACTGCACTTTCAGGAATTTGGTCGTCTTCTGACGTGTTCGACGTTCAGCTTCATCAAGGATGCGGATCGGATGCTCCTTATAAGATAAGTCGTCTTGCAACTGAAGCATCTCGTGGTCCACTGCGCGGTGCGGAGATTCCTTGAAGCATTTGCGAAGTTGCGACACGTGGAAGACATCATGAATATGATAGAATTGTGGCGGCAACTCCAATTTATAAGCCACCTGTCCACGTCTAGCCACGATGCGGAAGGGACCAATATAGCGAGGAGCTAGCTTGCCCTTGATTCCGAAACGACGGGTGCCCTTCATAGGAGTGACACGTAGATAAGCATGATCACCTGGTTGATAAGTCAGACCCCATCGCTTGCGATCATAATTGCTCTTCTGACGGTCCTGAGATGCTTTGAGATTCTCTCGGACAATTCTGACATGTTCTTCAGCGTGTTGAATAATGTCTGGTCCAACGAGAGGTTGTTCCCCAGTTTCTGACCAATTCAGAGGGGTTCAACATTTATGTCCATAGAGAACTTCGAAGGGGGCCATTTTCAAGCTGGCTTGATAACTGTTGTTATAAGAGAACTCGGCATACGGGAGAGATTCCTCCCATTTCTTACCGAAGGATATAACACAAGCGCGAAGCATGTCTTCAAGCACTTGATTAACGCGCTCAACTTGGCCTTGGGATTGGGGATGATAAGCTAAACTCCATTTAATGTGAGTTCCCATAGCTTCTTGAAAACTTTCCCAGAACTTGGACGTGAAAAGATCGCCACGGTCCGAACTGATCTCCTTCGGAATACCGTGGAGTGAAACGATTCTGGAGATATACAGCTCTGCTAGCTGGCTAGCAGTGATAGTCTCCTTAACAGGTAGGAAATGAGCAACCTTGGAAAGTTGGTCGATGACGACAAGAATAGCGTCGTGACCTTTCTGAGACTTGGGAAGACCGGTAATGAAATCCATCTGCACTTTATCCCACTTCCACAAGAGAATAGGGAGCGGTCGCAGAATTCCAGCATGCTTCTCATGTTCTGCCTTCACGCGACGACATACGTCACATTCGGCAACGTATCGAGCAATGTCCTGCTTCATTCTGGACCACCAGTACCTCTGTCGGAGATCGCGATACATCTTGGTGCTACCCAGATGGATAGACAACGGTGTATCATGAGCCTCCTTCATGACCTTGTCAGTCATAAGCTCGAAGCGAGGTACTACGATGCTGTCTCGAAAATATAATGTTCCATCTTCAACAACTGAGAAATCCAGGTACTTAACTAGGTGAAGGTCTTTCTTCATTAGGTTAATCTCAGCATCTTTGGCTTGCGCTTCCTTAACAGCCTTTTGAAGGTCTGGTTGTACCACAAGGTTATTAAGAGAACCTTGGGGAACAATTCGCGGATTCAGCTGATTCAATTCTGCATAGAGACGAGGTTGAGCTCGCCTAACCATGAGGTTGTTGCAATATGACTTGCGGCTCAGGGCATCGGCCATCACGTTAGCCTTGCCCGGGGTATATGAAATACCGCAGTCATAGTCCGTAATTGTTTCTAACCATCGCTGCTGACGGAGATTAAGATCCGGTTGGGTGAACAAGTATTTCAGACTCTGGTGATCGGTATAAATCTCACACCGGTTACCCAGAAGGTAATGTCGCCATTACTTTAATGCATAGATCACTGCAGCAAGTTCAAGATCATGCACCGGATAATTTTCTTCATGCGGACGCAATTGATGTGAAGCATACGCAATCACTCTTCGTTCTTGTATTAGGACACAGCCTAATCCCTGATGAGAGGCGTCACAGTATATGACAAAGTCCTTTCGAGAATCAGGAGGAGCAAGCACTGGAGCAGAAGTGAGCTTGTCCTTGAGGGTCTGGAAACTTTCCTGACATTTGTCTGTCCACTCAAACTTAACGCCTTTGTGGAGCAGATTAGTCAAGGGCTTGGCGATCTTGGAGAAGTTCTCAATGAATCGGCGACAATAACTGGCTAGACCGAGAAAACTTCGGACTTGCTTGGCATTCTTCGGAGGGGTCCAATCAAGGATAGCCTAAACACGCTCCGGGTTAACGGCAATACCGTCCTTGGAAATCACATGTCCAAGGTAGGTCACTTCGGAAAGCCAGAATTCACATTTGGAGTACTTGGCATATAACTTGTGCTCTGGAAGCCTCTCCAGAACAAGGCGAAGATGTTCCGCATGTTCTTCCTTATTCTTCGAATATACTAGGATATCATCCAGATACACCACGACGAATTTGTCGAGGTAATCCATGAACATAGTACTGCTGATCGTAGATGCGAACATCAGCATAGTACTGCTCCTGGTAGAACTCACGATAAACCTCGTAGACCATGTACTCGGGGCACCAGCGGTATCCCAGCCTGATCAAGAGGGCGATCAGAACAGCTGGAAACCCAGGGACGTCTCGAGCACAGGTGCAAAGCACAAGCTGTGTCGCAGGGCGAGGTGGAAACAGACGGTCCATCTGAAATAATAAGATTCAGGATTATCATTCGACGACGAGAAATATAGAAGATCTCGAATTGAAAGGTTAAACAAAACAATGAAAAGGAAAATGATTATCAGACTAATCAGATCAAAGACAGGGAAATCACACTGAATCCACCTCTCCGGGTGGATAGAATTAACGAGATCCTAAGTGTCGGTGTTAGTAATTTTATTAAACCTGAATAGAAGAGATATCAAAGTCCTAGAGTAAAGACAAGGAATAAAAGATCCTAATACCACCCAGTTGGCGACGTGGGCCCGTAAGCAACACAGCCAAGTTAGTAAAACAGTTTTCGACCACTAGACTCAACTTCGGCCAAAGAGTTGGAAAGGGGGACTCCTAGAGGCAGTCGGCTCTGATACCAACCTGTGAGGACCCCTGCTTAATCGTGCACTAATCATACACGCAAATGCACACGATCAAACCTAAGGACTCACTTGAAGATATCACAACACAACTCTAAAACATAAATAAAGTCATACAAGCTTAATATTACAAGCCAGGGCCTCAAGGGCTCGAATACATAGCTCGATGGCATACAAGTGTCAGCGGAAGCATCAGATATCTGGGTACAGATATATTACAGAAATAGAGAGATAAGCCTTCCCAGAGGCGGGGAAAAATAAAACTCTACGATCGAAAGGCGTGGGCCTCCTGCCCTGGACCCTCCGAATCCTACTCCTAGTCGTCGGTCGGCTCCTCGTAGTAGTAGTACTCTCCGGGCTGGTAGTAGTAGTGGTCGTCGACGGGGACATCTGGCTCCGGGACTCCGTCGTCTGGATGCGACAAATGGATAAAGGGAGAAAAAGGAAAATAAAGCAAACGTGAGTACTCATCCGAAGTACTCAGCAAGCAAGGATCTACACTACATATGCAACATTTTCAAAGGGGGATGTATATGTGGACCGGGCTACAGAAATGCCAAAATAGAGGGGAAAGCCTAGTCCTATCGAAGACTAGCATCTTCAGCATCTTCAACGGTCTCGCAGCATTAGAAGAGAGCAGAATAACATAATGTAAATTATAGCAGTAATGTCATCAACCTCGGCCGGGGATTCTTCCTCGACTCCCTGCGAGAAAGCAATCCCAGAGCCGTACTATCCAGTTCTCATCTCAGGTCATGTTCTAGTTGTACCGATCGGGATACAACTCCGAGTGTCCGTTACCATAGGACAGGCTATCGATAGAAGTTTCTTCCCTGCAGGGGTGCACCAACTTACCCACCACGCTCGCTTAACTCCGGCCTGACACACTTTTCTGGGTCGTGCCCGGCCTCGGCTAAGCAACACGCCGCAACCCGACCAAATACTTAACAGAGAGGTCAGCACGCCGGTCTAACCTATGCCCCCAGGGGTCTTGGGCCTTCGCCCCGGGAACTCCTGCGTGTTGCGTGGGCGGCCGGAAGCAGACCTAGCAACCCCTTAATACAAGCGCGGTTGCGTAACCAGTCCAATCCAGCGCGCGCCGCTCAGTCACTGACGTCTATTAAGCTTCGGCTGAAGTATACGACGCAGAACGCCCATACAATGCCCACGTGATGGTTAGTGCTATCAGGCCAGAGGCCCCTCGGATCAAATATCCAAACCGTTAGTGGATTAGGAGCGCGCGGTAACGAGCAGAGACTCACGATCGATGTAACCCCGTCGCTCCGTCTCGAGGTCTTGCGGCAAGGGCTAAGAATGCCCGGCCACGCCTCGTAGTTATCTCATGGGCACCTCTCAGGTCAACCCGACTCCACATCACTTCGCATTCATGCTCGCGTGGATACCCCTCAGGGCCGACCCGTCTTTAGTATCATGGTTCATAGTCAAGTCATAATATCCAAGGTAGATGTGTGTCTGACACCAAAGGGAACCCTGAGGAATCACCCTCGATGGAATTCCCGCTCGATGTAATCATCAAGGTGAACGAAGGAGGAATCACCGTCGAGGTCCACACTTGAGAGGTTGCGCTACGGCGTCGGTATCGGGGGTGGTGTAGGAGGAATCACCCTCGCTTACCACGACCGATTAACTAACCTACAAGGTTATCATCAGAAGTGCTGACGAGGTATCACCCTCGGCACTCGATAGTAACCCAGCAGTGTCGAGCAACATAGGGGGAAGTGATATGCGGTGCCCGGGTCTGATCTTCGATCCCGTTGCTCGGGTCTTCTGAGAGTCCAGCGGGGCAGTCGGGACAAGTGGGTCTCTGATAAGGCTCTACCCATTCTATACTAAACAGTTTAGGAGAACAGGCAGGTATCAAAAGTAGGCTACAGTAAAGCAGGCTATGCAGCAGATATAGGACAACACTAGCAGCAGTAACTTCTAATGCAAGCATAAGAGAGAAGAGAGTGGGCGATATCGGAATGCTCAAAATGGGGGCGCTTTCCTGTCTGCTCAACGGCAAGGGCAGGGTCGTCGGGGACGTAGTCGTACTCCGGAGTGGCTTCTGCCTCAGGAGCTACGGCAACGTCGGGGTTTACCGAAAGAGAAGAGGGGGAGGAAACAAGTAAATATAATGCAAACAGATGCAACACAGTGCGTGCGATGCTATGATGCAGTGCAGGGTTGCCTAAATATGCCTCTAAGTCATTTTAGTTATTTTTAGAATTAATTTGGGATTTATTAACCGGTGTATGTGCACTATTCATCTACCGGATTCGGGCTCGGAGTTACGAGTTCTCCTATGTAGGAGGTTTCGACAGGGAAACAGACGGCACGATCAGACTCGTCTCGTCGTTCTGAGCAACTTTCATGTTTTAACTTTTTCGATCTGAGCTACAGTTTAAAAGTTATCAATTTTCGAAGTTTAAATGATTTTCTGGAATTATTTTTATTAACAGAATTGAATTATGACGTCAGCATGACGTGTTGCTGACATCAGCAGGTCAACAGTGACGCTGACCTGGTCAAACCTGACATGTGGGTCCAGTGGGACCCACATGTCAGCCTCTGTTATTCTAACAGTGAATTATATTAATTAACAGGGTTAATTAGGGAGTGGGCCCCATCTGTCAGTGAGATATTAGTATAACTATTTTGTTTTCATTTAATAAAACATTTAATTAGGTTAATTAACCGCGGGGCCCACATGTCAGTGACTGGGCCGCCCCGTCAGCGTAGTTGACCAGTCAACTAGGTCAACTGGGCCAGCGGGGGCCCAGCGTCAGTGACTGGGAGGTGGGGCCCCATCGTGCCACCTCAGCAGCCGGCGCCGGAGTTGCTCCGGCGACCAGAACGACTGCGGCGCCTCGCCGGAGTTTGTCGGGATCGCACTGTGGGGCGCCGTTTCACGTGCGGCTTGCCGCGTTCGAAAGCTGGATGAGCGCCGCGTCTAGTCGTGCGGTCGGATGGGCTCGGAGGTGGACGGAACTGCGCCGGGCGATAAGTGACAGCGGCGGTGGAGTTCGGGACCTCGCGGATCCGGCGAAAAATAGCGCAAGGGCTCGAGAAGATCATCTAAGCAGTAGCAGTAGCATTCCAGGAGCTCACCAGAGCCACTGGCTCGAGCCATAGGGGCTCGGGAGCGCGCTGATGGCTGCGGCGGCGGCCAGAGCATGGCAACGTCGGTAGCTCGCCGGAGGCGTCTTAGCACGCGGAGAAGGAATCAGGGGAAGGGGCGGAGCTCACCTAGCGGCTATGTAAAGCCTCTGTTAGCTTAGTAGCAGCAGAGGCTCGAGGTCGACAGGGATCGCCGGTGTTCAGGAAGGAGAGGGGCGGCTTGATCTGCTCGTCGTGGAGCTCCCCGGCGCCATCCAGAGGCACCAGAGGTTGTGGAAGACAACGGCGGAGCTCCTTGGCGCGTTCAGCGGGCACGGGGTCGCCGGTGGCCGCGGGGACGACGGAGTTGCGGCGGCGAACGCGCTCGGCAGTGGCGGATCTAGCGAAGGGGGAAAAGGAGAGGAGGACGAGCGGGAGTGGGAAGTTATCTAGGGTTCGTCGGGGTACCGCTGGGGATGCTCTTATCCTCCTCGCAGCGGCAGCGGCGCTAGGGGATGGGCGACAGCTGCCCATCGCCGGCGCTGATGCGCGCGCGTGCTGACACGGGGAGGAGGAGGACGACCCAGGTGGGCTGGGCCTGGCCTGCTGCGCTAGTCGGGGCACTGTGCACTAAGGCCCAGTGCACAGTGCCTGGCTTTTACTTTTCTGTTTTCTGTTTCTCTTTTTTCTTTTATTCTTTTCTTTTTTGATTTAGTTAGGGCTTTTATGCATTTTTGTAAAATGTGGGACTTGTCTCAAATATTGCATTGCATTATTAGCTCTCACCAAAAGTGGTTTGAGCAAAGTTGGTCTTCATTTGAAATTGATATGATTTTAAATGGATTTATTAATTCTGTTTTGGTGCTGTTTCAATTTGTTTGAGTCACTTAATTAATCCAAGGATTACTGGTGATATTTTTATGTGTGCTCCTGGAATAGTTGCTAGTTAGTGAACATTTTTCCAAAGGTGTTTGAGCAAATTTATTTTGCACTTTTGAATTTGAGTTGATTTCCATAATTGAATTTGAATTGGATCCTTAACCCATGTGACTTGGCACTGCAAATGGTATCACTTGCCAATATTAGCAGTTGATCACAGTGGTAGTTACACAGGGGTGTTACAATAGCGGCACCCGCTGGGCGGCGGCGGCTGCAGTGCCAAAGCGCAGAGCTTTCACTTGGTAGCTCACCCATACCATCACGATGATGCCAGGCCATTTGTGGCGAGTTCCAACTCCCAGATCTGGATCTGGGCGTGCCTATGCCAATGACATGAAACGCGCCCGAGAAACCAGCCACTACACCCAACTCCGCCCACATGACCAAAAGGGTAAGCCACCACCGCCGCTATGATGCCCGCCGGAGAGCCAACCATGGGGACCACCATCCCGGGCCGCCACCCCGACATCTCTGCCCCAAGAGATCGCCACCCAACCACCTCACGATACGCCAACCACAGTAGGAGGAGTAGAAGGCCTTCCTTCCACTCCTAGCCCCCCTACAATGATATTTAGGAATTACACCCTTTATATTGCACCTGCGTTCTTCGTCTCTACTTGATACCTTAGTGGTTGTTTGGATACTGAGAATTAGATGTGAGGTTTAAAAAACCTATTTTAGGAGGATTTTTAGGAAAACCAGTTTTAGTTAGTTTTCAATTAAGATAAGTTTATGGAATTCCTTGTTTGGGTCAAAAAATAGGAAAACATGATTATGCACTTCAATCGCACACAAGAAACACAAACCAACTTGTAGTTGGATGGTTAGGAGGACAGTGGTATCCCCAGCCCACCAGGGTTCAAGTCCGAGTGCTCGCATTTATCCTGGATTTATTTCAGGATTTTCGGTGATGCGCGTTCCATGGGAGAGACGTTCCCGTTGCTACTTGTGAGCTGTGTTGGGAATTCCTCGAAGAGAAGAAGAGATGCAGTACAATAGAGATAAGTATTTCCCCCAGTTAAGAACCAAGGTTATCAATCTAGTAGAAGAACCACACAGAACCTCGTTAGCAACACCTACACAAACAAAAGCAAATACATGCACCCAACGCAAACAAGAGGGTTCTCTCACTAGAGGCTTCTCTCTCGAGCACATAACATATGCTGGGTGAACGAATTACTACTGGGCAATTGATAGAAAAGCGCATAGTTATGACGATATTCAAGGCAATGATCATGTATATAGGCATCACGTCCGAGACAAGTAGACCGACTCCTGCTTGCATCTACTACTATTACTCTACTCATCGATCGCTATCCAGCATGCATCTAGAGTATCAAGTATAAAACAGAGTAACGTCTTAAGCAAGATGACATGATGTAGACAAAGCAAATCCAAGCAATATGAATAAACCCCATCGTTTTATCCTTAATGGCAACAATACAAATACGTGTCTTGTCCCTTTCTGTCACTGGGATATATGGCACCGAAAGATTGAACTCATTACAAAGCACCTCTCCCATTGCAAGATAAATCAATCTAGTTGGCCAAACCGAATGGATAGGTCAGAGAGAAATACAAAGCTGTAACAATCATGCATAATAAAATTCAGAAAAGACTTCATTACTTCTCATAAATATTCAGATCATAAACCCACAATTCATCGGATCCCAACAAACACACCGCAAAATAAGATTACATCGAATAGAACTCCAAAAACATAGAGGAGAACATTGTATTGAAGATCAAAGAGAGAGAAGAAGCCATCTAGTTACTAGCTATGGACCCGTAGGTCCATGGTGAACTACTCACGCATCATTGAAAGGCAGCAAGGATGATGTAGAAGCCCTCCGTGATCGATTCCCCCTCCGGCAGAGTACTAGAAAAGGCCTCCAGATGGGATCACGAAATAACAAAAGTTTGCAGCGACGGAACCATGAGGGGCCCACAAGGTAACAGGGCGCCCCCCTGGGTGCGCCCTTTTACCTTGTCATCTTCTTGTTTACCTTCTGGTCTCCTCCCGAAACTTCTAGGGTCTCTCTTGTCTAGAAAAAAAATCGTTAAAAAGTTTCGTAGCATTTGGACTCCATTTGGTACTATATTTCTAGAAAACCAAAAACAAGCAAAAAATAGCTGCTGGCACTTGGCACTAGGTTAATACGTTATTCCCAAAAAATATATAAAATAGCATACAAATGCATATAAAACATCCAAGATTGGTAATATAATAGCATGGAATAATAAAAAATTATAGATACGTTGGAGACGTATCAAGTATCCCCAAGCTTAATTGCTTCTCGTCCTTGAGTAGGTAAATGAAAAAAACTGAATTTTTTGATGTGGAATGCTACCTAACATCACTAATGCAGAATCGGGCTTTAGTCCCGGTTCGTAAGGACCTTTAGTGCCGGTTCTGCAACCGGCACTAAAGGGTGGGGACTAAAGTCCCCCCCCCCTCCCCCCGCCTTTACTGCTGCTTCGTCACGAACATGGACCAAAGGCCCACCACGTGGCACGAGCCCGCGCCAGGGGGCTGGGACCAACCGGGACTAAAAGGTTTAGGGGTTTATGGTTTATGGTTTATTTTTCCATTTAATTTTGTGTTTTCCATTTAATTCTTTTTCATTTCAAGCATATTTTACGCTGCTACATACTGTACATGTTATGCATATATATAAATAGAATTTCTTGTAGAACCGATCATATATATATCATCAAATTTCCCGCACGACCATCCACATACACATATATATATATATACAATTTGGTATATACAATTTCTCCTACAATTTGCAGATCATTACACATGGAGGCATTACAGCTTATAATGGTATTCTCCTTTGGGATCTATGACCTGGTCGAGCAAAAATGCCGCTATTTCCTCTTGAATTGCTCGTACGCGATCCGTTAGTAGGAGCTTATCCCGCATCTCCATCATCTTTATTAAAGAAGGAGATCAATATGAATATATTAGTTGTGTGTATATATATTAGATCATGAAAAAAATATTTGTGAATTGTGTTCTAGCAAACGTACCCAAAGTGCTATGTCAGATGTGCTCCTTTCGGACATCATCATGCGAATGTTCCCGCAAACATAGTACGCACATAAATTATTCCCCGGCGCCTGCCTCATGGTCTTTACGAGAATCGAATTCAATCAGATAATAATTAATCAAGCATGTTAATGGTATTGATCAAAGTAGAATTAAAGAGATGCGCAGACGTAGCTAGTAGTACTTAATTACCTTGGGTCGCACCCATTTCAGCTGTTGTTTCCATTCGCCTTTAACCTGTTTGATAAACTTTGTCCAAGCCCTGCCCGCCGGTAAAGAAAATGAATAAAGGAGTTATTAATTAGTTGATATCAGGAAATGAACTAAAGAGGCCGACATAGTGCGATAATGATTGAAATTACCTGTCGACCATCCCCCTCACGATTGCGTAGTCATTAACGTCTTTATGTAGTGAGTCCAGTACTTGAACTTTTCCCTCGTCAATTTCAATGATTAACAAGATCCAGTGGAAACTGCAGGCGCACATGTTTGTATAATTAAGCAGGCATGTGCATAACTCATCAACTACACTTATTAACATCTAGTAAGCAAAAACAGAATTTGTAGTACAAGACAGTGTCACTCACCCGAAGTTGTAAGGAAGTAGTATTTCTGGTTGGGTATTTAGTCGCTTCAAGAACTCTAGCAAGCTTCTCTCTGTGTATGGTCGATCATATTCACGTGACCATGTCTCTTGATTAATGGTATTTGGGTCAATGAACCCAATGCCATAGCGTCCAGCTCTTTTTATTTCATATATCTTCATTCTGCATAATACCACAGAAAAGAATATAGTGTGGATAATTACAGGTAATGAACGAGCACTACAACTAGCTAGAGACTTAAATTACAGAAAGAAATCACTTACAGACAATAGCAACTGACGATAGATTTGTCGAGTGCGTCTTGATTGAATAACTGAAACATTTCTTGAAACTCAACCCACAGATCTTTTGCATGGTAGTAATGCTCTTCCTTGACTTTCACCGTGAGGGACTCTCGATCGGTAGTCTTTACTTCTCTCAGGTACCATTGATGCAATTCATACATTCTCGTTGATAGAAGCGGGATCTGCTCAGGCTTGACCATAGGTTGGCCGCGGACATATTTCCGTTGTAGTTCCTCCTCTGTAAACCCGCGGACTTCCTTGATGCCTAGGAGTTGTTCAATAGTGATACCAGCCTCTTCAGCCTGCCTTCTATGATCGTCGGTTATTACCAGCTGATCATCGGCGGTACTCACATGTGTTTGTACAATGAGCGGGGGGATCGATTGCACTGCCTGTTCTCCCAGCTGGGGAACAGTTTTCCCGCTTTTTTTTGCCAACTGCTTGGCTCGAGCTCGACTCATTATTTTTGTGTGCATAATATGACTTCTTGATAGAGCGCTCATAGTCTGAGTCCCTATGCTTCACAGCCGGTTGATTATTATCAATAAAGTGTTGTATGACATCAATAAAGTGTTGTATGACATGCTCAGGTACTTTCTCCTTTGGCGGCGGCGGGGGGGGGGGGGGTTCGGTGCAATATGGTCCCTCACTTGGGCCTCCACTATGGTCGCATTTTCCTCCTCAGTATAGTCGTAAGGTAACTTCGGAAGAGGCTTGAGGCTTGGACCATATTTGTATTTCTTGCCTCCTTTTGTACTGCTAGCCGCCGTAGCTACGGCGCCTCTCTTTCGTTCTTGCTGACGCGGTGCCTGACTTGGAGGAGGAATCGGCTGACGCGGTGCCGGACTTGGAGGAGGAGGAGTCGACTGACGCGGTGCCGGACATGGAGGAGGAGGAGTGGGCTGACGCGGTGGCGGACTTGGAGGAGCAGGAGTCTGCTGACGCGATGGCGGACTTGGAGGAGCGGGAGTCTGCTGACGCGGTGGCGGACTTGGAAGTGGAGCCGGCTGACGCGGTGGCAGTGGCCTTGGAAAGATGATGCAATCCTTTCTCCATAGAACCATACGATGTATGGCCTCTCCTAGTGTGCGCTCCTCTTCACCTCCAGGAATGTCAAGCTCTAGCCCCAAATATCCTTTCACCACTTCATCAACCCCGATACGAGCATAGCCAGCTGGAATCGGATTGCAATGGAAGGTTGCTTCAGGGGGATTTGTTAAAGCATAGCCATCCGACACCTTCATGGATATGTTCTTCATTTTCATGTGTAGCTCACAAGTTGTCGTAGCTATGATATCATGCACAGGGTATGTGTCCAGCAGTGCATCATCGCCCGGGGCGGAACCCATGCTGCTTCTCGGCATGGATGGGACGGTGTTATCCAATGCTGGATCCGCTAGCTGCTGCCGCTGCTGAGACCCACTTTCCTGGCTAAGTGAGTCGATCTGCTACTGCTACCGCGTGAAAGCGAGTTCCAACTCCGCGTGCTTTGATTCTAGGCCTTGAAGGCGGTCTGCTTCCTACTTCCTCTGCTCCTCCTCCAGCTTCCTCTTCTGCTCCGCCTGCTGCTTCTTTCTCGCATGGCTTCTGTAGTCAGCGTTCCTGTCCGCAAACCGCACTACTAGGAAAAGGGCTATAGCTGATATGGACATTAATGGCGCACCATGTATGTAGTGCGCCACTGCTATATAGCAGTGGCGCACCAGACACAGGTGCGCCAGTAGTGTCCTCATTACTAATGGCGCACCAGACACACGGTGCGCCATTACTAGCAAAATTTTTTTTTCCAAAACTATTAATGGCACACCAGGGCACAGTGCGCCATTACTAGTTTTAACTAGTAATGGCGCACCACACACTCCGTGCGCCACTACTAACAATTTTTTTTTACTTTTTTTTTTCAAAACTAGTAATGGCGCACCTGGGTATAGTGCGCCATTACTAGTTCAAACTAGTAATGGCGCACTATCCACTGGTGCGCCACTACTAAACATTTTATTTTTATTTTTTTTGCAAAACTAGTAATGGCGCATCACGTAACAGGTGCGCCATTACTAACTTTCTGAGTCTAACAATTTATTCACCAAATGCACCCCCCCTGGACCGCCTTTTCAGTTTCAAAAAAAATAAAAGAAAATGATAGAAATGTCAAAAAAATATAAGAAAATAAGATTCCCATGTGATATGTGGTATAGTTGTTAGCAAAATTTACAAACATGAATTTTCGAATTTTTTGCAAAATCTCTCGAGAATTTGTAAAATGGGCATAACTTTTGCATACGAACTCCGATGAAAAAGTTTTGTATATGAAAAATCATCTACTCGAAAAGTTACATCCGAATTTAACTGGGGGAACCCTGTTAAACATTTCCAGAATCCCCAAAAACCTAACAGAACGAAAGATACGGAGCTTTTAAGATCTAGAGGGGAAAAAATCAAAAAAAATTCAAAATTACTAGTGGCGCACCATTTGCTAGGTGTGCCACTAGTAACAGAAAAAAAAATTGGTTTCGATTTTTTTTTTTGGAATTTTTTTTCAAAATATGATACGTAATATGACCGGGAAGTTTGAAATATTTTTTCAAAATTTCATCACACTAATGAACATGAACAAAGTCCTAGACATCAACAAGGTTTAATAGGATTGATATCATAGATATATCAACAAGTGCTTGTTAAGTGAGGTGGTGCTAGGGTTGGATAGAACTGCGAAGTTAAGCGTGCTCAGGCTGGAGTAGTGTGAGGATGGGTGACCTTTCGGGAAGTTTGACCACTTAGTGCGATTTGACTTGAGATTAAGCATATTGACCTGAGATTAAGCCATAGTGACCCGAGATTAAAAAAAAAATTGAAATTTTTTTTAATTGAAATTTTTTTGTTAGTAATGGCGCACTTCTATGTGGTGCGCCATTACTATCTGACTTAGTAATGGCGCACCACATAGAAGTGCGCCATTAGTAACCCAGAGCACAAGGTAAATATGGCCCCCTGGGAGGCATACTAATGGCGCACCAGGGGACATACTAATGGCGCACTTCCTGGTGCGCCACTACTGTCTGGTATACTAATGGCCAAAACAGGTGCGCCACTAACAGGCCTTTTCCTAGTAGTGGTACCCCTCAAACCACGGAACAACGCCTTTGCCTCGTGTTGTTCCCGGGTGTTCAGGATTCTTCAGCGCACGCGTAAGCTCGTCGTCCTCTCTGTTGGGCGTGAACACCCCCGTTCGAGCCTCTTCTATTGCAACAAGTAAACTGTCGGTGGCTCCTTTAAGACTTGACCGCTCCAAAACCAGCCCTGTCTTTGGGTCCAACTTCCCCCCATGCGCATAAAACCAAGTCCTGCACCTGGGGGCCAGCTCTTGCTCAGCGAGATCCCACTTAGGCCGGGCCACCTCGTAGCCACCTGGCCCCAGATTATGGTGCCACAGCTTTTTCGCGGCATTAATCTTGTTTATTCTCGACTGCTCCTGAGCTATTTCCGATTCCTTGAAGTTCACGAAAGCGTCCCAGTGATCTCTTGCCTTCTCCAGTGTTCCCTTAAATTCTCGAGTCTGCTTTCCTGCTTTGACGTACGCGGCCCATATATTTTTCTTGTGGTTGTTGAATGCTATCGCCATCTTCTTAAGAGCACTGTTCTTGACTTTCTCCAGATTTGCATCTGTCAAATGATCTGGTAGGGTGAAATGTGACATGAGCGATTCCCAAAGCAGATCTTTTGCTCTTTGGTCGACAAAAGTAACATTTGGATCTCCCTATGCTGGCCTTTTCCATTCTTGAACGGAGATTGGGATTTGGTTCCTGACAATAACTCCGCATTGACGAATGAACTTCTTCGCATTCATCTTAGGTTCATCTGGTTCGCCATTAGGTTTGATGGCATCGATGTTGTACTTTACGCCAGCCTTCAACTTTTTGGCCGAGCCTCGAATTGTCCTGCTGCTTGTAGAAGATTTGCTCGATTCGGAGGGCTAAAAGAAGAAAGATCGATTCGTTAATATAAATATACAAATCAATTAAAACATGTGATGATCACCAGATGCCTTATATAAATATACCTCGCCGATCTTTGTTATTTGAAGAACAACATTTCCTTCGTCGTCATTCTTCTGGACTTCATCTATTCGTTCGTCTTCATCAAATATCATACCCTTACCGGTATTGTTCAGATATTGCGAGCCGTCATCTTCTTCATTCTCATCTGGGCTCGGGGAGCGTATGATGTCGAACATAGTCTCTTCTCCTTCTCTGCCGGTATTGTCCATAGCTTTTATTTAACTAATCCAGAAGAAGATAAAACAATTTAGTATTCAAATTAGAATGCATGCATGCAATTAATAAGGAAAAACTGAATCATAGTAGATAATACATCTCAAATAATTAATCCAGATAATACGCATCATCGAATATAATCTCGAATACTTCGTCTCGAATATTATCGAATAATATAATCTTGAATACATCGTCTCGAATATTATCGAATATAATCTCGAATACATCTCGAGTATTATCACTAATACATCTCAAATATTATCATATATATAACATCACTACCTAATACAGATCGAATATTATCGAAGAATCTAATTCACTCGCAGTTCCTGAGGCGCGGGCGGTGGACACCCAAAGAGAAGGAACGATCATAGGATCATAACTTGGGTGAGATCCCTGAAGAACCTGCCAGGTATTGGAGAACCTGACGTCCAACACATCCATGTAGCGACGGACGTGCTCGTCCTCCTCCCTGACACGGCGACGTACCACCTCCGGCGGGGCCGGCTGCCTCCGCACCGAAAGTGGCCCACGCAAACGGCACCAAAGGAGCTCCGGGTCGACGACGGGTCCCGGGGCCTGGTTCCTCACCAAGCTGCGCGCCCCTGAAGGTAGCACCTCCCAGTGCCAGCCCGGCGGAGCCCAGTCCCGGACATGGCCTCTCTGAAGCAGGACGTCGTCGCGAACGAGTCGACGACGAGGATGGGGGCCGGGCATTGTTGAGTCGAGAACAAATTCTTATGAAAAAAATTCCTATATATGCAATGTAATTTTATTAGGAAATTTTGAGCAAAATATCCTCTTTTCAATTATAATGTCCCATTCCTAGGTTATAACTACCCTAATAATATTCCTTTCTCAAAAAATTCTGAAACTTTTCCCACTTATAGTCCTTCTAACAAATATATATATGATCAACTTTTTCCTATGCAACTTTTTTATATGCAAATTTTTTCTATACTTCTATGCATCCATTAAAAAACAGAAAAACAACATTATATAAAATTAAAAAACAGAAAAAGAAACACTAATTAAGCATACTTCTATAAATCCATTAAAAAACAGAAAAACAACATTATATAAAAAAATTATATACTAATTATATCCATCTAACATGCATTCATGTACACAAAAAAAATACACTAATTCATCCATTTATTAGAAATTGCCGGAGATCAAGGGGCGGCGAACTCACAGCGGGGTGAGGCGACGGCGAGGCTCGATCGGGAAGGAGGGCGCGGGCGGTGTCGAGGGGGCTCTGCCAGCGGAGGAGGCGACGGCGCGTCGCGCGGGGAGGAGGCGCAGGCGGCATCGACGGGGAGGAGGCGCGGGCGGCGGCGCGTCGCGCAGGGAGGAGGCCGGACGCGAGCTCCGGCATCGGGGGAGGCGAGACAACGTCGGGGCAGGAGACGGCGGCAGCCTGGCGGCATCCTCTGTGTCGTAGTGGTCGCGCGGCGTCGAGAAGAAGCAGAGAGAGATTGAAAATTTTCAAGTGCTCTATATATATGCGCCCCCCTTTAATCCCGGTTGGAGCCACCAACCGGGACTGAAGATCACTTTTGGCCACCCGAAGCGGCGGGAAGCACCCACCTTTAGTCGCGGTTGGTGGCTCCAACGGTGACTAAAGGGGGGCCTTTAGTCGCGGTTGGAGCCACCAACCGCGACTAAAGGTTGTGTGCTGCCAGGCGAGGGGCGCGGTGGATGTTTAGCCCCACCTCGCTAGTTGAGAGGAGCCAGCACCTGTTTATAAGCCCCGGCGTAGCCTCTCCAGCGATCTCCTCTCTAATGCAGGCCTTATGGGCCTGCCACACCTGCGCTGCCCTGTTGGGCCTATTGGGCCTTGCGGGCCTGCATCCTGGCCCAACTAGAGGTTGGGTTTCTAGTCGTATGTAGGCCGTGGTGGCCCAGTAGGCGGGCTTTTTTTAATTTTTTTTTCTTTTTTTTCTGCTTTATTTATTTTCTTTTGTTTCTGAGTTGTTTTTTGCTTTATTTAGAGTTTTCTGTTATAAACTTTCTGTTAGTGCCAGTAGTTTTCTGTTAGTGCCAGTAGTTTTCAAATTTGAATAGTTTAAATTTAAATTATTTGAAATTTGTGTGAATCACTAGTTTATGAATAACTTTAATTTAAAAATAGATTTTTCAGTGATTCTTTTTTCTGCTGTTTAATATTACTGTGTTTTATCATTATATTCAATTTGATAATTCTTAGGTTATTTAAAAAAATGAAATACCTTTGTAAAAGACGAGTTTTCGTCAGAAACCCTGATACTTCGAAAGAGATTGTCCATTTTGTACACGAAGTGCATCCAGATTTTGTCGTAACCCTCTCAACTTTTTAGCACATGCTATGTGGGTGAAATGATGATACCATGCCAACTTTCAACCTTTTCAGAGTTCATTTGTAGTTCTTTTCAATTTCAGGGTCATTTAGCTCAAAAGAATCAGTAAATGCATGAAAAATAGCAAATGAAGTCAGAAAGGGTTGAAAATTTGTTTGTACATAATATTTCTTCGCGTTTCAAATGCCAAAACATATAAGTACCCTAACTATTACAAAGATTCCCTCTGGTTTGTCCGAAGTGGCACTTTCCAGATATATAAGTCCGAAAACTCAGTAGAGAAGAAAGTGATGATAGTGAAGCCGGTCACATGCCAGAGTGGGATCTTTGGGTATAAAACTTTTTCTTCGCGTGTGTCCCTTTGCGCCGTAACCATGGACAATCTTCATCATATAACTGGATGCTCGGGTCAATATTTACTGTGAAGGGAGCAATTTCATGAAACTTGTCATAATCCTCTGACATGTCTGTCTTGTCCTCCACTCCCACGATGTTTCTTTCCCCTGAAAGAACTATGGGGCGCTTTGGCTCATCGTATGATGTATTCGCTTCCTTATCTTTTCTTTTTCTCGGCTTGGTAGACATGTTCTTCGCATAGAAAATCTGCGCCACATCATTGGCTAGGACAAATGGTTCGTCTGCGTACGCAAGATTGTTGAGATCCACTGTTGTCATTCCGGACTGCGGGTCTTCCGTTACCCCGCCTCCTGTCAGATTGACCCATTTTCACCGAAACAAAGGGACCTTCAAATCACGTCCATGGTCAAGTTCCCATATCTCCTCTATGTAACCATAATATGTGTCCTTTGGCCCATTGGTGTTTGCTGCATCAAAGCGACACCACTGTTTTGGTTGGTGCTCTTTTTATCTTGGGCGATCGTGTAAAATGTATTCCCATTTATCTCGTACCCTTTGAAAGTCAATATATTCGAAGATGGTAACTTGGACAGCAAGTACAGCTCATCTTCAAGAGCGTCGTCATGCATGAGACGTGTCTGCAACCAACCGGTGAAAGTCCCTGTTTGTTCATGTGTAATCCAGTCGTCAGACTGCTCCGGGTGTTTGGAGCGTAGAATATTCTTGTGTTCCTCGATATACGGAGCCACCAAGGAGGAATTTTGTAGAACTGTGTAGTGTGCTTGAGTGAGAGAATGCCCGTCCATACATATTATTGCTTTCGGTCCTAGCGTGCCTTTTCCACCCAGTCTGCCCTCATGCCGCGATTCAGGAACACCGATCGGCTTATGGTCAGGAATAAAGTCAACACAAAACTCAATGACCTACTCATTTTCATGGCCCTTGGAGATGCTTCCTTCTGGCCTAGCATGGTTATGAACATATTTCTTTAGGACTTCCATGAACCTCTCAAAGGGGAACATATTGTGTAGAAATAGAGGACCCAGAATGGCAATCTCTTCGACTAGGTGAACTAGGACGTGTGTCATGATATTGAAGAAGGATGGTGGGAACACCAACTCGAAACTGACAAGACATTGCACCAAATCATTCTCTAACTTTGGTATGATTTCTGGATCGATTACCTTCTGAGAGATTGCATTGAGGAATGCACATAGCTTCACAATGGCTAATCGAACGTTTTCCGGTGGAAGCCCCCTCAATGCAACCGGAAGCAGTTGCGTCATAATCACGTGGCAGTCATGAGACTTTAGCTTCTGAAACTTTTTCTCTGCCATATTTATTATTCCCTTTATATTCGACGAGAAGCCAGACGGGACCTTCTTACTAAGCAGGCATTCAAAGAAGATTTCCTTCTCTTCTTTGGTAAGAGCGTAGCTGGCATGACCCTGATGTATGTTGTCTTTTTCGTGCATACGTTGCTGGTCCTCCCGTGCCTCTGGTGTATCTTTTGTCTTCCAATACACGCCCAAGAAGCCTAGCAGGTTCACGCAAAGATTATTCGTCACGTGCATCACATCGATTGCAGAGCAGACCTCTAGGTCTATCCAATAGGGTAGGTCCCAAAATATAGATTTCTTCTTCTACATAGGTGCACGTTCGTCAGTGTCATTTGGAACAGATTGTCCGCCAGGACCCTTTCCAAAGATTACTTTTAAATCCTCGACCATATCAAGTATATCACGACCAGTACGGTGGCAAGGCTTCTTCCGGTGATCTACCTCACCTTTGAAATGCTTGCCTTTCTTTCTTACGGGATGCCTGCTCGGAAGAAATCGACGATGTCCCAGGTACACATTCTTCTTACAATTATCCAAATATATACTATCGGTATCATCTAAACAGTGCGTGAATGCGCGGTATCCCTTGTTTGTCTGTCCTGAAAGGTTACTGAGAGCAGGCCAATCATTGATGGTCACAAACAGCAAAGCATGTAAGTCAAATTCCTCCTGATTGTGCTCATCCCACGCGTGTACACCTTTTTCATTCCACAGCTGTAAGAGTTCTTCAACTAATGGCCTTAGGTACACATCAATGTTGTTGCCGGGTTGCTTAGGGCCTTGGATGAGCACTGGCATCATAATGAACTTCCGCTTCATGCACAACCAAGGAGGAAGGTTATACATACATAGAGTCACAGGCCAGGTGCTATGATTGTTGCTCTGCTCGCCCAAAGGATTAATGCCATCTACGCTTAGACCGAACCATACGTTCCTTGTGTCATCTGCAAAGTCCTCCCACTTTCTCTCGATTTTTCTCCACTGCGACCCGTCAGCGGGTACTCTCAACTTCCCATCTTTCTTACGGTCTTGTGCCATCGCATCAACTTGGCATGCTCTTTGTTTTGGAACAAACGTTTCAACCGTGGTATTATAGGAGCATACCACATCACCTTGGCAGGAATCTTCTTCTTGGGGCACTCGCCCTCAACATCACCAGGGTCATCGCGGCTGATCTTATAGCGCATTGCACCGCATACCGGGCATGCATTCAAATCCTCGTACTCACCGCGGTAGAGGATGTAGTCATTAGGGCATGCATGTATCTTCTGCACCTCTAATCCTAGAGGGCAGACAACCTTCTTTGCTTCGTACGTACTATCGGGCAATTCGTTGTCCTTTGGAAGCATCTTCTTTAACATTATCAGCAACTTTTCAAATCCCTTGTCAGATACACCATTCTCTGCCTTCCATTGCAGCAATTCCAGTGTAGTGCCCAGCCTTTTCTTGTCAGCTTCGCAATATGGGTACAACAATTTCTTGTGATCCTCTAACATGCGCTACAACTTCAGCCTCTCCTTTTCACTTGCGCAGTTTCTCTCTGCATTGGCAATGGCCCGACCAAGATCATCAGTGGGTTCATTTGATGCCTCTTCTTCAGCTTCTTCCCGCATTGCCGGCTCAGCTTCTTCCCCCATTGTTGTTGTACCATCGTATTCAGGGAACCCATGGCCAGGATAGCTGTCGTCATCCTCTTCTTCTTCATTCTCTTCCATTAGGACCCCTCTTTCTCCGTGCTTGGTCCAACAGTTATAGCCGGACATGAAACCGGACTCAAACAGGTGGACGTGAATGGTTCTTGCGTTAGAGTAATTTCGATCATTCTTACAGTCAGCAGATGGACAACACATAAAACCATCCGCCTGCTTGTTTGCCTCAGCCGCAAGCAGAAAAGTATGCACGCCTTTAATGAACTGGGGAGAGCATCGGTCATCATACTAGAGATTCAACACGAACTGGGACTAATGATGCCCCCCCCCCCCAGCCGTTGGAACCGACACTAATGGTCACATTAGTACCGGTCCATTTCCAGACCGGGACTAATGGGCCTCACGTAAAGTCATTTTTCTACTAGTGCATGTTCATCATGTAATCTTTCTTTTAGGGTATGAATATTATTATCTGAATGATTCAAAGCAATAGTCTATAATTTGATATCAAGACATCAATACTCAGGCATACCAACAAACAATCATGCCATTCAAAATAAAAATGCTAAAGCACGCTATCCATATAAAATCATATAGCCTTGTCATGCTTCATCTTCTTAACACAAAGTATTTATCATGTACAACCCCGATGACAAGCCAAGCAATTGGTTCATACTTTTTAACGCGCTTCAGCTTTTTCAACCCCCACGCAATACATGAGCGCAAGCCATGGATATAGCACTATGGGTGGAATAGAATGCGGTAATAGAGATTAATAAGGGGAAGACAAAAAGGAAGATAGTCTCACATCGACACGGCTAATTAACGGGCTATGGAGATGCCCATCAATTGATGTCATGCAAGGAGTAGGGATTGCCATGCAACAGATGCACTAAGAGCTATAAGTGTATGAAAGCTCAAACTAAAAACTAAGTGGGTGTGCATCCAACTTGCTTGCTCATGAAAACCTCGGGCATTTGAGGAAGCCCATCATCGGAATATACAAGCCAAGTTCTATATGAAAAATTCCCACTAGTATATGAAAGTGATAACACAGGAGACTCTCTATATGAAAAACATGGTGCCTCTTTGAAGCACAAGTATGGAAAAGGATAGTAACATTGCCCCTTCTCACTTTTTCTCTCATTTTTTGGTGGGTTCTTTTTGGACTCTTTTCTCTCTCTCTTTTTTAGTTTCTCACTGGGACAATGCTCTAATAATGATGATCATCACACTTCTATTTACTTATATCTCAAAATTACAACTCGATACTAGAACAAATATGACTCTATATGAATGCCTCTGTCAGTATACCAGGATGTGCAATAAGAACGATGACATGATGTAGACAAGATCAATTCATGTAGGAATAGACCCCATCTTTTTATCCTTAATAGCAACGATACATGCGTGCCTCGCTACCGCTTCTGTCACTAGGTGAGGACACCGCAAGATCGAACCCATCACAAAGCACCTCTTCCCATTATAAGAAAAATCAATCTAGTTGGCCAAACCAAACCAAAGTTTCGGAGAAGAAATATGAGGCTATAATAATCATGCATATAAGTGATCAAAAACTCAAATAATATTCATCGATAGATCTGATCATAAACTCGCAATTCATCGGATCCCAACAAACACACCGCAAAAAGTCATTACATCAAATAGATCTCCAAGAACATCGAGGCGAACATTGTATTGAGAATCAAAAAGAGAGAAGAAGCCATCTAGGTACTGCCTACGGACCCGTAGGTCTGTGGTGAACTACTCACGCATCATCGGAGGAGCACCAATGAGGATGATGAACCCCTCCGTGATCATGTTCCCCTCCGGCAAGGTGCCGGAATAGGGCTCTAGATTGGATCTCGTGGTTCTGGAACTTGCGGCGGCTGGAATTGTGTTTCTACAACTCCCCTAGGGTTTCTGGAATATCTGAGTATTTATAGAGTTGAGAGGTGGTGGAGAGGACCTCCGTGGGCCCCACCATGCTCCAGGGGCCTCTGGCGCGCCCTGGTGTTTTGTGAGGCCCATGGGCCTCCCCTCTGGTGCTTCCTTGGCTCCCAAGTTGTCTTCTGGGTAGAAAAATATCTCCAAAAAGTTTCGTGGCATTTGGACTTCGTTTGGTACTGATATTCTACGAAGTAAAAAACAAGCAAAAAAACAGCAACTGGCACTGGGCACTATGTCAATAGGTTAGTCCCAAAAAATGATATAAAGTTGCTATAAAATGAATATAAAACATCCAAGAATGATAATATAACAACATGGAACAATAAAAAATTATAGATACGTTGGAGATGTATCAATGTGTGTCATAAAAATGAAACAGTGGAAGTTTCATGACAATATATCTCGGAATGGCTATGAAAATGTCATAATAGGTAGGTATGGTGATTGTTTTGAGGAAGATATAAGTAGGCTTATGTGTGATAGAGCGCATCATATCACGGGGTTTGGATACAGCGGCGAAGTTTGCACCAACTCTAGAGGTGAGAAAGGGCAATGCACGGTACCGAAGAGGCTAGCAAACTGCGGAAAGGTGAGAGTGTGTATAATCCACAGACTCACATTAGTCATAAAAAACTCATATACTTATTGTGAAAGTTTATTAGCCCTCGAAGTAAATTAATACTACGCATGCCCCTAGGGAGATAGATTGGTAGGAAAAGACCATCGCTCATCCCCGATAGCCACTCATAAGGAAGACAATCAATAATAAATCATGATCCAACTTCTCAGCATAACTAGAGACACTACTACAGGATGCTGCTAACGCGACACTACGATCAGAGACCCTCTGACGAAACTGTGTGCGATGCATTAATCACAAACGGTGATGTAAAATAACCGTCAAAAAAGATGCAAAACGTTTGCGATGAAGGAAACATCAAACACGGTTCAAATTTTAGTTGCATGTGCGATGAGCGGCATACGGTTCAGTTCAATGAACCGTTTGCGATGAGGCAGAACAAAAGAAATGGGCAGCCAGATGAAGGCGTGTGCGATATACGGCATATAGTTCACTAGGATAAACTGTTTGTGATGAGGCGGAGCAACAGAAACGGGCAGCCAGATGAAGGTGTGTGCGATATACGGCATACAGTTCACTCAGATGAACTGTTTGCGTTGAGCCAAGAGAATAGAAACGGTTCAACTTAACAAGATGTGTGCGATATGCGGCAAATAGGTCTGTAATCGGAAATATGTGGGAAGACCGATAACAACACAGACGATTCCTGTTAACAAGCCGTGTGTGTTGTGAGCAAACGATTGCTGGTATACAATTGTCAGTGATTGATGAAATCATCACCGACGGGTTCCATTGTTTAGTCCGTGTGTGATGTGGTTTGCTCTGTCTACAGAGCATCAACATATATACTTAAAAAGACAGCATTGCAAAACCAAATTAAGCATACAATTACACAAGTGACTACACACATAACATTTCCACACACCAAAGTAAGCAATTACCTGCATACTAAACTAGGAAAAATGAGGATCTAATCATCTACTTATTGTTGCGACGACGCTTGCCATTGCTCTGCTTCCGGCTGGATCCCTGGCCGTTTTGGAGAAGGAGGCACTTCCTCATGTTAACGATCCGCTTGTACATCTCGTAGCTCGTGTACGCCTCCTTGGCCACGTACACGACGTGAGCTTTGTCGAGTTTCTCCATCCAGGCCGAGTGCCAAGCATGCTTGTCCTTGTTGCAGGAGTCCTTCATGTCTCTGTAGTAGGAGTCACTGATGGCCTCGGCGAGGTGAACCAGTGAGACCTTCTCATGCTCGTTGCTGCCCCAGATCTTGTATTGGCCCTGGATGTCGACAAGTTTCTGGCAGGCGATGCCCGAATTCTTGAGCACCTTTACATCATTGGTGATGTCCACCGTAGCGAACATGTAGTAGGGGCTGTTGACAAACCTGGCGAAACGCTCGCAAGGCCTTGTGGCCAGGCACTAGTGGTAGACGAGGACGTGGTTGTGCATGCACATCTTGGCGACGGCGACGTTGGGACGAGACCCGGCACGAGCGCGGGTGTACTCGAGGTCGAACCCGACCACCTTGTACTTCTCCTCGGCAAGCAACAGCTCCATGATGTGGATGGAGTGCTCCACCCAGACCGGGTTGTTGGTGTACACCACCGAGAGCTCCGTGAACCTTCTGTGGGTGTCCACCACGGCATGCATGGTGAACTGCTGCTCGTCGTCGGCAGCCGCTCAGAGCGCCATTGGAGCCACGCAGGATACCCTCTAAGAATTTGTCGTGGCGGGTGTGCTTCTTGCAATGGTGGGGCGCGATCGAAAGGTTGAAGAGACACAAGGGTTGAATGGCCGCTGTAATAAATGGGGGCCGGCCGGCCTGTAATCGTCACGTCTTGTCACCGCATTCATAGCGGAGGATTCCAGTGCACGCTTGACAACACCGCACCGCACACGTTTCGTTTGACCACGAGTGGGCTCGAAGAGGTGCCAAATATATCATCGATGAGCCGATTCCCATGCTACCGCGCAGTTTACCGCGCAAGCTTCCCACCCGGCTAGTTTGGCCACACGTCGGCTAGAAGAGGGACAAATCATGCGCGTTTATTGGCAAAAAGCTTTGTAAAAACTACGTGTGTGGAATGACTTCGGTCATAAGTTTACCCGTGGGTGATAAGGTCAAAGTTACATAGAAAGGTGATGATGGACACTCGAGTGCGATAATTAATTCTGCGCTCTACTGGGCACACGGTTGAAGAAACCAACTGTGTGTAATAATGTCGAATATCGCAGTCGAGTTAGTTATACAGATCATGTGCTATGAGATCGACAAGGTAAACAGATTTGAGAATGGTTAATAAAATCTAAGTCCATTGCATATTAACGTCAAAATAGTGCTACCAATATACGAGTCTCATACGATGCCATTTCAACGATTGTACCACAAAAGCTCGAAATATTACAAGGTTGAAATTCCAGAGTTATATGGCTCAAATTTGAATATTACAAGGTTCAAACTGATATTAGAAATGAAATTCAGCTCATCAGCTACAAACGCTCGCGCTGATCTGCTAAGCATGGATATCAGAGAGATTCAAACTAATATTACCACTTGTAAGTCTGGTTTCGAAACCTCATAATTTTTGCAAAGGGGTCAGCCACTGAGAAGTCATGTATGGGGTTGACACGATGACTTCCGATTACTCTATCATCTGAAGTTCCAAAATGAAATTCAGCATTTTCGGAGCCTATTCCAATCTGCCGTAGCCATCGGCGCTGATCAACAAACCATTGATTTTTGCGAAATAAATGTAGGGCAAACCTCATTACCTTCAGCACCCTTGCTCTGACAACAAAGAACCTGGCGAATATAATCTCCGGTAAGGTCCCTCGGTAGGAGTTCAAAGTAATTTCTGAGAGATGTAGATCTAGGCATTCGATGTGATTGTTATATTGTATCACATTATCCACCACCATGTCTAATCTTATCTCCAAAAGAAGAAAACGTGTTAGTGCCTACATGCAGTTTTGAACACTACTACAGGCCTATTTGGTTTGTAGGATTTGTAAAATGCACTAACATGCTATCTTCGGTCCGTCATGATTAACATGGGCATTTGATTACAATCTAGAAAAATGTAGCCTTCTTCACAAGAGGTTGGAGTGGATGAAAAGTTCCCTAAGAAAACTAATAGTACAGATGAATCCAAAGGAGAAATGTTTATGGATTGTAACCATATGGATCAAGCAACCAATATGGGGGGAGGGGAACATGTATGTACTGAAATCCTCCAAAAAATCCTTCAGAAATCGTAGTACATTGTCATTGTCAACTTGGAAAAAGGTGTCACAAATTGAACTCCCTTATGGTTAACATTTAACAAGAAAGGAACATCACCTCGATATATAGCTTCTCCGGGCATGAAAAGCATCTCAGGAAACTGACAACTTGCTCCAGGTTGGGGCCGATAGATTCTAGTGCCAAGACCTTCACTGTGCGCAGTTTCGGGGTCAAGCTTGTCGAAATCATTTTCTAGATGACAGACGAACATACATCTTCAAAATAAGAAATAATGTTAATTTCTAGAAGGATAGGTAGAAGGCGGCTGTTGTACCTGAACGGGTGTGGATCCAATAACAAGTTCGGAGTATTTGTTAGATGAGTAGCCCACCATTGTCAATTTCGGCACAGAAATGACATTGATTCTTGTTGGACCTTCTTGATCAACCACAAGTAATCTCTCAAGTGAAGGTGTGTCCTCAATGACCATACCGTGGTACACATCTTGTGATGTCTTCTTGTCGCGCCAGCAACACACAAAAATAGTCCGGAGAGTCATGGAGGTGATGTGGAAGCTACTCAACCCATTGATCGCTTGAAGACGTAGGTACTCGAGTGCAGTACAGCCATGGAGCAGGCGCTCCATGTCACCGTTTGGGAGGCAGACGGCGATGAGCTCGAGGTGCTTCAGTCGTGGTAGAATAAGAGCGGGCGCGTCATTAAGGGGGGATGGCAGTTCCTGAACTTGGCGACGAGCAGCATGGGCGCGAGGCGGAGCGCGGACGTTGGCAGCAAGCGCATATGTCCATCATCAAAAGTGAGCTCCTCGAGCTGATCTAGGGCGGGGGATCGGAACCAGTCGTCAAGCTTGGCTCGGTCCTTGCCCTTGGAACGGAACTTGCCCATGCTAAGGCCTCTGGTTGGGCAAGGGTGACTGCCGAGGATCTTGGAGAACGCATCCAAGCTTTTGCGATAGCCATGGCAGAGCTCGTGGGTGTCGATGAAGTCGAGAGGGGTGGAGTTCCATAGGGGGCGCCACCGCCGGGAAAGGACGGTTGTCCGCGCCCCATATTTGATTGGGAGGAGGGAGATGATGACTGTCAACATATCATCGGGGAGGCTGCTGATGAAGTCTAGGCCTGCTGGAGTCTCTTGCGGTTCTTGCTCGACCCGCCTCCGCTTGTTTGCAGCCCCGTTCTCCACCTCCGGAGTCTCCTTGTCAGCGGCGCTTTCTGATAGAAGTGGGAGTATAGGGAATATTTAGTTAAAACAGGGCAATAGAAAAGTGTATTGGTAACTAGAAGTTAGTAGGTAGGAATAGAGTAATAAAATGGAATAACAATTGGTTGCTTAAATACTACACAATTTATTTGATATTGCTGGGTAAGTCAACATGCAGATACTTGAAAAGAACACTTACTTCGAACAAAGTCTGGACGGATGATATCATCGGGGAAGTTAGCATATATCTCATGACCAGGCTCTTTTATGTGCAGTGCAATTTTAGTGCCAGCTTTCAGTACATAAAACTTAGAAATTTCTTTCCAAAGGCCAGTGCCAAAATAGGAGTCACCACGTTCATCAAGTCTTACAGTAGCAACGATTGTAAATCCATGGTTTGTGTTCAGCATGACATCCCTGCAATCTTGATTTATGTAAAGGGAAAGATTGTGTATTACAGATTCTATTGCATAGCAAGGGACGCGCTGCAGAAAATGGTAGGATTGTTAAAGAAAATATGGTAACGTGCAAATATGGGCCCAAATTGAAAGAACTGTACAGCAGTTGAAATCAAGGGATAAAAATATATAATTAAACAGATAGGGTAAACATGATGTCCTGGAAATATGAGAGTAATCGAAAGAACAATACATCATTAATTTGCCTAATATAGAAAGAAGAGGGAAAAAACCCCTTTGACGTATATGGTGCATGTGGCACCTATTATCCAAATGTAGCAATATTTAGTATATATTTAGGAAAGTAGGCCATGCCAACCAATTTAGGGTGAGATTGAACATACCGCGCGCATCCTCAAGTCATCTGGTACGGTGAGATGGAACTCCATGGATGTCTGGCGGAGGCCGCAAAGTCCTGATGTGTCCGCGCACTGTACACTCTATGAATGAAAGAAAACTCTCAAATCAGCTCGAATAAAAATGAATTCACGGCGATTTCGGCCGGGTGATTAAAGGAGGCAGATGAACTGGGATAAGAAATGAGATAATATCTCATTAAATTAGTTACCTTGTTGTCCATGAGAAAAAACCCTCAGTATGGCGGATTCCCCAACTGGGCGGAGCTGGGTCGACCGCGAGCAGCGTCGAGAAAGTCGATGGCGATAGGCGGCGGCAAGCGGAAGTGGCGAAATGCTGTGGGGTTTGCCGGCAGCCTGGCGGCGGCGGCAGGCGTCAAGCTAAGTGGTTGCCGCCGCGATAGGCGGTGCCATGCATAGACGCGGAGGAGCTTGTGCAGGTGTGAATGGGGACCGGAGGGGTGGCGGGCGGGTTGAGGGTTTTTGTGATGTGGGGATGGTGAGGTTTTTTTTTTCTTTTTTGAATTGGGTGGTGAGGGTTTTCTGTCCCACAAAGAGTTTCGGAGGCAACGGTTTGCTAGAGCCAACCATGTGTGATCGACGTAACAGGCAAAATGAAAGTCATTGCACACGGTTCCAATTTTGGGAACCGTGTGTGATTGACGTACTACCTCCGTCCTGGTTTACTGGTCCCCTTTGTAATTTGTACCAAATTTTGACCAAATATTTAACTAACAAATGTTTATGCATGTCACCAAAAATTATATCATTGAACACTATGTTCAAATAGGCATCCAACGATATAATTTTTGTTGACCTGCACTAACATTTTGTCAGTTAAATCTTTGGTCAAAATTTAACACAAATTACAAAGGGGACCAATAAACCAGGACGGAGGTAGATTCCATCAACCGAACTGATTGCATCCATATCCCACATTTAGACATAAGTAAACATAGATTAAACATACTCGGACATAGATAATAAGCGTACACAAACATAGTTCAACCATAAGTACATAGTTCAACCGTCATTAAGCATACTCAAGCGTACATAGTTCGATCCCACATCTCATATCATCTGCCGGCACGATCCCGAAACTTCTCCAGGTACTCGGCGTACGCGGCGTGCGCCACCCTGCGAGAATACATCTGCTTGAAGGAGCCAACGGCTCATCCTCTTGCATGCGCCAGAACACTTTCATACGCGTCATGATGCTTTTGGTTGCAAAATGGGCATCGATAGCCGCCGTCCCAGGTCCTAATACGCCTGTTATGCATTCCCGCATAAAGCTCCCTCAGGATTTGCCTCTTGTACCTCCTCTAGCCATCTTCATCCTCGCTGTCCACATCGTCAGACAGTACCTATACAAATAGTATAAAAAATGTGGCGTCAAATTAATGTTTACAAACTAATCTCTAGCGAATATTTGGCAGTTGCCAAAATTTGGCATCAAATCAATGTTTACATGCCGTGAAGTAGGATTAGGAATTTATGGCTATTTTTTTATACATATATCCAGAGATTATGGTTCAATTTTTAAGCACAATCGTCTATGTACAGACCAATCTTGAAGAAAATAATGGCACAAACATATATGTAGGTCATTCAAAATCAATTGTCAAGTCCTGGGTAGGAATTATTAGCACGAACACTAACCCTAGTCGGATTACTAGCAGAAATCATTTGCATAGATGAAACAACTAATCACTTATCACTTGTACCATTCAAACAATCAATACACTACACGGATCTAACGAAACTTACTCATATTTCATGGATTGGGAAAACATAACCATAGGACTTCTATTCCAAAAAGGGGGAGGCAGGAGTAACCAGAGAAACCCTAAGATCTATTTGACACATAAATGGGTATAGATGACTAACCAGTTGTCCGTCATCGCCGGAGTGGTCGTCAGAGTCGTCGCCGGGGTCGTCGCCCGAGTCGTCACCGGAGTCGGTGTGGACCTCCGCCTCCGGCTGTGGAAGCTCGACACCGTCGACGACGTCAGGGTGCAGCGATACCTCGCCGGCGGTGACGGCAACCTCTGTCTCTAGCTCCACACCGTGCTCCGGTGCTTCAGCAGCCCCGGCGTCGCCACTCCCTCCGATGGGGCGCTTCGGCGACATCCTCATACACTGACGGCTTTGAGGACTGAGAGCAGCGTCGAGGATGCAAGCGGAGAGAGAGGATTGTGTGTGTGGCGAGGATGGGGGGTGCGGCCGCTCGGGCGCGCCATTAATATGGAGTAGTGGGAGAGAGGCGGGCGGCGGTCAAACCATTGGCTCGCCTCCCGGTGAGCCTGCACACCGGACTGCTGGCATGCCTACCGTAGTTTCACACAGCTACTAGCACGCCTCCCGATGACAATGAGCAGCGAGCATGCCTCCCGTCAATTCACACACCTGCACGCACGCCTCCCGGTCTGCCTGCGTGGTGGACTGCTCGCATGCGTCCCGTCAACTCACGCCTGCTCGCACGGCACACGGGTCGCGTGGCGGCACGTATATTGTTTTTCTATTTGGATGATTAATGCTGCCGCTTTATTTCTTAACCGAAGCATGGCACGTATCCATTGCTGGTCTAACGCTCACGGTTCGAATAAATAATCCATTAGGGATATTGGTTCCCAATTATTAATAATCTCCCGTTTGTAAGAAGATAAAGATTACATCAAAACTGGTCTCAAATTTGACAAAAAAAGTACAAAGCCACTTTGTATTGGTGTCCATATGACAACACGATAAATTTCATGAATTTCAAATAAGCTTTGGATGTACTAGAATTTAAAAATCAAGATTTTCAATGTTTGAAATTTCTTGCACGGGGAGTAAACGTGCACCCAGTGAGACACATGTGTTTTTGCAATCCATTTAGGTGCTGTGTCACGTGTGCATGTAGATCAAATTTGATTTTTGCACATTATACCCCTAGAAAATCAATCAATGTACTAAAACGTCTTAATGATCTATGTTTTTTTTCAAAATTAAAACGTTCCTCCTTTGGTAACATATGTTCACCGCGGGATAATTTAACATGCATCATAGTTACGGTGGATTCGCAGTGTGTGTGTGTGTGTGTGCGTCTGGGGGGTGGCGGGTGGCTGGCAGTACACTACGAGTCATGACCCACCGTGTGGGTTGGCCGTTTTGTGAGGCAGGTGCCACATCAGAGTCGTGAATTCGTTATTTAAAACATTACACAACCCTTTCATACATACATGTTTCGGCCATATGCAGTCGATGGTTGTCCTATACGACACTCGATACTCGCGTGTGACGCTTTCTGTGGGCCCGCGAGGTCGTCGTCCATCACTTTGACTAACAGCCGGCAGAGAGGTTAATTTGACCAGCAAGGTAGAATCTTTTTTGTTTGTGTGAGTATATAGTATGCGTCGAAGAGGTGGGAGGGGACTAGCATATATACTATACGTACGCGTCCGTGAACAAGTACACCTCACTCAATGTCGGGACTTTTCTATTTCCGAGGCACGTGCCACATGAATGTTGTGAAATTGGCTATTCAAACATCACGCAACACCTCTTTGGGCCACATGCAGGCGGTGGTTATCCTAGGACACTCATGTGTGATGCTTCCATCTATGGCCCATGAGGCCATCGTCGATGCATGCTTCACTTTGACCTACATCGGGAGAGGTTAATTAATTTCACCATCAAGGAGGATTCTTTTTGGGTTGTATTACGGTAGGAGCATATAGTATGCGTCGAAGAGGGGGAAGGGGACCATCATATAAAGTACGCTTCATGAACCTCGCTCTGTGTGGGGACTTTACGGTTTTCGAGGCATGTGACACATCAAAGTTGTGCATTTTGGGTATTCAACATATGTTTGGCCCACATGCAAAGCGATGGTGGTTGTCCTCTCGCACCCATTTAAGCGGTTATCAGTGATATAGATGCTTTCCATCTGTGGGCCCGCTTGGTCCATCACTACTTTGCCTGACAATGAGAGAGGTTAATTTGACTTAGGAGGAGATTATTTTTTTATTTGTAATACGGTATATATATAGGTCATGCTCTGGGATGATATGATACAGTTTGAGCACACACATGCATGATTCGAAGTGGCTAGTACCACGACACGTCATGAACCGATCTCACTCTGTGTGGGCACTGTACGATTTTTTACGCACGCGCCACATCAATGTTGTGAAATGGTATTCAAACATGCATGCACGCATCACCTCCATACATATGCATGTAGTGGTTGTCTTCGAACGGTACACTCCCTCGCGTGGTTATCGGCGACAAGCCTATATATTCGTGGGCCCGCGTGGACATCCATGATCACCTTGACCGACAACAAGATAGGTTACCATGGCGGATTCTTCCTTTGGTTCGCGTTATCATAGTATAGGTCATGGTGAGATTCAGACCCCCAAATTAAGTTTGAGCGCATACTATGCACGCATGCATGCATGAATCCCCGTCATCGGCTTGAAGTGTGGTGTGACATACATATGCATCGTCAACTAACCTACACTCAGTGTGGGGATTTCTGGTTCGAAAGCACGGTGCCACATCAAAGTTGTTCCATTGTGTATTCAAACACACCTCTACATATGTTTGCGCCACACGCAGGCAGTGGTTGTTTTCGGGGACTAGCTACTTGTGTGATTATTGGCGAGCTAGCCCATCTCCGGGGTCACATGGACGGCCATTACTTTGACCAACAACAAGAGAGAGGTTGTACGACCAAGGTGGATTATTCTTGGTCCGTTTTACGATCCATCTTGGTGAGATGCCTCTCTGTCCCGCCGACTGAAAGTGGGTGTGTGTGGGGGGGGCTGCTACTTCGCACTTTGCTAGGTGAACTTCCGTGGGGGAGGGGCATGCATTCATAGCTTAGGATTCCCTTCCTGCCGGCACGAGGGGGGACAAGCAATACCATGCGCTTTGCGAGATAGGTGCCACATTGAAGTTGCATTTGGTATTTGAACATCAAACCACCCTTTTCATACATATATTTGGTCCACATGTAAGTGTTCGTGTTCTGACCCTCTCCCACGTCATTTTTCGCAAAATTAATGAACATTAGACAAGTCTGATGACGCAACAGACACGGTTCACTCACACTAACCGTGTGCCACGTCGGTGCCCCTATCACGCACATCCGCACAGTACATTGGGCTCCACGAGGCTTCCCCTCTCAAAAATATCTACCCGCCTGCAGCTTTTTTCTGTTTGATAACACACGATTATTATGTTTCGACCGTGTGTGATGTTTCGTGTTCCCGCTCCCGCCTGCATCCCTCGAAAATATCTGCCCGCCTCGAGGGTTTTTCTGTTTCATAACACACGGTTGTTATTTCCGGACCGTGTGTGATGCACCATCATCCAAATTTTCAATAGCCCCGGCATTTCACTCCCGCGTAGTAAAATTTTCAGTAGCCACGTCATTTCCTCAAACACACACCCCCCCCTCCACACACACACACACACACACCAAAACCTCCTCGGGCGCGCGCGCATGATAACCCACAAGTATAGGGGATTGCAACAGTTTTCGAGGGTAGAGTATTCAACCCAAATTTATTGATTCGACACAAGGGGAGCCAAAGAATATTCTCAAGTATTAGAAGCTGAGTTGTCAATTCAACCACACCTGAAAGGCTTAATATCTACAGCAAAGTATTTAGTAGCAAAGTAGTATGGAAGTAACGGTAACGGTAGCAAAAGTAACAGTAGCAGTTTTGTAGCAATTGTAACAGTGGCAATGAAAAAGTAACTTAGCAAAGATCAATATGTGAAAAGCTCGTAGGCAATGGATCAATGCTGGATAATTATATCGGATGGCATTCATCATGCAACAGTTATAACATAGGGTGACACAGAACTAGCTCCAGTTCATCAATATAATGTCGGCATGTATTCCGAATATAGTCATACGTGCTTATGGAAAAGAACTTGCACGACATCTTTTGTCCTACCCTCCCGTGGCAGCGGGGTCCTATTAGAAACTAAGGGATATTAAGGCCTCCTTTTAATAGAGAACCGGACCAAAGAATTAGCACTTAGTGAATACATGAACTCCTCAAACTACGGTCATCACCGGGAAGTGTCCCGACTATTGTCACTCCGGGGTTGCCGGATCATAACACGTAGTAGGTGACTATAACTTGCGAGATAGGATCAAGAACACAAATATATTCATGAAAACATAATAGGTTCAGATCTGAAATCATGGCACTCGGGCCCTAGTGACAAGCATTAGGCATAGCAAAGTCATAGCAACATCAATCTTGGAACATAATGGATACTAGGGATCAAACCCTAACAAAACTAACTCAATTACATGGTAAATCTCATCCAACCCATCAACGTCCAGCAAGCCTACGATGGAATTACTCACACACGGCGGTGAGCATCATGAAATTGGTGATGGAGGATAGTTGATGATGACGATGGCGACGGATTCCCCTCTCCGGAGCCCTGAACGGACTCCAGATCTGCCCTCTCGAGGTAGAACTGGGCTTGGCGGCGGCTCCGTATCATAAAACGCGATGAATCCTTCTCTCTGATTTTTTTTCTCCCCGAACATGAATATATGGAGTTGGAGTTGAGGTTGGTGGAGGTCCAGGGGGCCCACAAGGTCGGAGGGCGCACCCCCACCCTTGTGACCAGGGTGTGGGCCCCCTTCACTTGATTCTTTTGCCAGTATTTTTTATGAATTCCAAAAGTTATCTCCGTGAAGTTTCAGGTCATTCCGAGAACTTTTTATTCTGCACAAAAATAACACCATGGCAATTCTGCTGAAAACAGCGTCAGTCCGGGTTAGTTCCATTCAAGTCATGCAAGTTAGGGTCCAAAACAAGGGCAAAAGAGTTTGGAAAAGTAGATACGATGGAGACGTATTAACTCCCCAAAGCTTAACCCATTTCTTGTCCTCAAGCAATTCAATTGACAAACTGAAAGTGATAAGGAAAAACTTTTACAAACTCTGTTTGATCTTGTTGTTGCAAATATGTAAAGCCAGCATTCAAGTTTTCAGCATAGATCATGTACTAACCACATTCACAATAACTTTTAGGTCTCACCATTACTCATATCAATGGCATAATCCACTAGCGAGCAATAATAATAAATCTCGAATGACAACACTTTTCTCAAAACAATCATGATATGATATAACAAGATGGTATCTCGCTAGCCCTTTCTGAGACCACAAAACATAAATGCAGAGCACCCCTGAAGATCAAGGACTGACTAGACATTGCAATTCATGGTAAAAGAGATCCAGTCACAGTAATACTCAATATAAATTAATAACAATGCATACAAATGAAAGTGGTGCTCTCTAACTGGTGCTTTTTATAAGAGGATGATGACTTAGCAATAAAAGTAAATAGATAGGCCCTTCGCAAAGGGAAGCAGGGATTTGTAGAGGTGCCAAAGCTTGAGTTTTTAAAACAGAGATGAATATAATTTTGAGCGGTATGCTTTCATTGTCAACGCAACAACCAAGAGATCTCAATATCTTCCATGCTACATACATTATAGGCGGTTCCCAAACAGAATGGTAAAGTTTTTACTCCCCCTCCACCAACAATCACACTCCACGACTGGTCCGAAACAACGAGTACCATCCATACAATCAACAATCCTGGGGGAGTTTTGTTTAATTATTTGAAATTTTGTTTCTGATCTTTTGATCATAGGACTGGGCATCCCAATTACCAGCCATTTTCTCGTGAATGATGAGCGGAGTCCACTCATCGTGAGAATAACCCACCTAGCATGGAAGATACTGACAGCCCCCAGTCGCTACATGAGCGATTCAGGCAAAAAAACAGATTATCATTTGAAGGTTTAGGGTTTGGCACATGCAAATTTACTTGGAACGGCAGGTAAATACCTCATATAGGAAGGTATGGTGGACTCATATGGAACAACTTTGGGTTTATGGAAGTGGATGCACAAGCAGTATTCCCGCTTAGTACAAGTGAAGGCTAGAAAAAGACTGGGAAGCGACCAACTAGAGAGCGACAACAGTCATAAACATGCATCGTGATTAACCAACATTGAATGCAAGCATGAGTAGGATATAAATCACCATGCACATAAATATCGTGGAGGCTATGTTGATTTTGTTTCAACTACATGCGTGAACATGTGCCAAGTCAAGCCACTCGAATCATTCAAAGGAGGATACCATCCTATCATACTATATCACAACCATTTTAAAAGCATGTTGGCACGCAAAGTAAACCATTATAAACTCCTAGCTACTTAAGCGTGGCATGAATAACTATAATCTCTAATTGTCATTGCAAACATGTTTCATTCATAATAGGCTGAATCAGGGACGATGAACTAATCATATTTACAAAAACAAGATAGGTCGAGTTCATACCAGCTTTTCCTCATCTCAATCATTTCATCATATATCATCATTATTACCTTTCACTCGCACGACCGAACGGTGTGGATAATAATAATAGTGCACGTGCATTGGACTAAGCTGGAATCTGCAAACATTTATTCAAAGGAGAAGACAATATAATATGGGCACTTTGTTAGATCAACAATAATGCATATGAGAGCCACTCAACATTTTCATCGTGGTCTTCTCTCCTCGACCCCCAAAGAAAAGAAAAGAATTTCAAAGAAACACACTGAAATGTTTTTGGAGTTTTTGTTTTTCTGAAGAAAGTAAAACAAGAACGAGAAAAACTATTTACACGGGAAAGCTCCCAACAAGTAAAAGAAGAACGAGAAATCTTTTTGGGTTTTCTTTAATACTACAACTAAGCATGGAAAGTAAACTAAGCTACAACTAATTTTTTTTTGTTTCTCAAAGGTTTTCAAACACTCAAGAAGAAAGCAGGAAAAAGAAATAGACTAATATGGATAATACAATGAAAAAGTATGAACATCGACAACTAGAATGAGTGTGTGAACATGAATGTAATGTCGGTGAGAAATACGTACTCCCCCAAGTTTAGGCTTTTGGCCTAAGTTGGTCTAAGGCCACCACTGGCCCGGATGATAACCAAAGTCATAGTTGGGGTCGTATTGTGCTGCGGCAGCCGTTGCTTGGCGAGCTGCCTCCTGGAGGCGAGTAGCCTCCGCTGCCCTCTCATACTCGTTCGCCTCCTCTCTAGTTATAAAATATCTCCCATTTACCTGAAAGTTAAAGAAGGCAGGAGCAGGAAGGGTAATATGGACGGCACGCCGTCTGTCAAAGATTAGTCGGTACTGGAGGGACTGTTCGTTCCTCTCAAGAAACTGATAGCGCACTAAATCATCATAATCAAGAAAAGCAGGTGGCAACTCCAAGTCATTCTCCCTTATGGGTACTCCAAGATAATTAGCTAAGCAAGTTGCATAAATCCCACCAAATAAATCTCCCTCTTTAGCATTATGATGTAACCTCCTCGCAATAATAGCCACCAAATTATA
The DNA here is from genome assembly GCA_011799875.1 of Thinopyrum elongatum. Taxonomy (NCBI): domain Eukaryota; kingdom Viridiplantae; phylum Streptophyta; class Magnoliopsida; order Poales; family Poaceae; genus Thinopyrum; species Thinopyrum elongatum. Next base: position 132,466,374 of record CM022303.1, read on the forward strand.
ACGCTTATCACCTAACACCGCACACTTGAGGACACTAAGATCCGGAACGCAAAGGTGGCTATGCTCATGCTTACCGTTAATGCATCTACCTATAAAGAGAGCGAAATAATGTATGGCAGGAAAGTGAATGCTCCGTATGGTAGCTTGTGTGATATTTCTAGTTTCTCCCATGGTGATGCTAGCAAGGAAATCATTATATTCCGATTTGTGAGGCTCACTAAGAAGGCCCCACTGTGGGATTTTGCAAGCAGTATTAAAATCTTCAAGGTCCATGGTATATGATTCATCATAAAGATCAAATAAAACAGTATGGGTATTGCGCTTAGATGAAAATTCAAACCTCCGCACAAAGGAATTGGTGAGATAATAGTGTTGTTGGCACTTGTCTGACACGAAGTCCTCAAGGCCAACATTTTGTACGTATGCATCAAACTCATCCTTGAAACCTGCACGAACCATGAATTCATCCGACGGCCATTCACAAGGCTTCACTTGAGCTTCCCTTGGTGGTTCAAGGTCCGGCTCACGTATTGCGAGTCTCGGTGCTTGCTTCCTCGAAGAACCACCTTGGTACATTTTCCTAGACATTTTTCTTCCTCTGAAAATTTTCTGAAATTTTTAGTGACTCAAAATAAAAGTGAACCAAACTGTATAAAATTGATAGCAACTACTCCTACAAGTGCCTAGAGGCTATATCATGCATCAAAACTACTTTGGACCATATAAATTTGACATGCAAGCTCAAGAACAGGGTCACCACAGCAACAAAAATTTGCAATATATAAAGCACTAGAACAAAAACTAATTGGACCATTGGAGAAGTCACATACCGAAGAACAATCCCCCAAAGCAGTTTTACAAATGGAGCTTTACACAAGGAGATCAAAAATGACAGCAAAATGAGCAAGAACATGAGGTTGGGCTACGGGATGATTTTTTCTGGAAGAAAACGAAGTGGATGGGTGCTGGAATAAGTGAAGGGGGGCCACGTGGGACCCACAAGGTCGGGGGGCACGCCCAGGGGGGTAGGGCGCGCCCTCCACCCTTGTGGACAGGTGGTGGGTCCCCCTGGTGTGTTCTCAGTGCCAGAAATTCTAAAATATTCTATAAAAATCATACTAAATTTTCAGGGTATTTGGAGAACTTTTATTTTTGGGACATTTTTTATTTTACGGTTAATCCAGAAAACAGACAGAAAATACTAATTTTCTTTATTGATTCTGAATAACAGAAAGTAAAAAGTAGGTACAGAAAGTTGTGCTTTCTAGATTCATCCATCTCATGCTCATCAAAAGGAATCCGTTAACAAGGTTGATCAAGTCTTATTAACAAACTTCTTCCGAATGACATGAAACCGGAGAATTTTCGAATAACACTAGGTTACCTCAACGGGGATATGCATGTCCCCAACAATAAGAATATCATATTTCTTTTTGACAGTAGGAAGAGGGAATTCAAAACCTCCAATGGTAATAGTTGAAATTTTTCCAATAGAGTTGATACTATGAACTTGAGGTTGTTTCTTCGGAAAGTGTACCGTATGCTCATTACCATTAACATGAAAAGTGACATTGCCTTTGTTGCAGTCAATAATAGCCCCTGTAGTATTCAAAAAGGGTCTACCAAGGATGATCGACATACTGTCGTCCTCGGGAATATCAAGAATAACAAAGTTCGTTAAGATAGTAACGTTTGCAACCACAACAGGCACATCCTAACAAATACCGATGGGTATAGCAGTTGACTTATCGGCCATTTGCAAAGAGATTTCAGTAGGTGTCAACTTATTCAAATCAAGTCTATGATACAAAGAGAAAGGCATAACACTAACACCGGCTCCAAGATCACATAAAGCAGTTTTAACATAGTTTCTTTTAATGGAGCATGGTATAGTTGGTACTCCTGGATCCCCAAGTTTCTTTGGTATTCCACCCTTAGAAGTATAATTAGCAAGCATGGTGGAAATTTTAGCTTCCGGTATCTTTCTTTTATTTGTAACAATATCTTTCATATACTTAGCATAAGGAGGCATTTTAAGCATATCAGTTAATCGCATACGCAAAAAGATAGGTCTAATCATTTCAGCAAAACGCTCAAAATCCTCATCATTCTTTTTCTTGGATGGCTTAGGAGGAAAGGGCATGGGTTTCTGAACCCATGGTTCTCTTTCTTTACCATGTTTCCTAGCAACGAAGTCTCTCTTATCGTAACGTTGATTCCTTGATTGTGGGTTATCTAGATCAACAGCAGGTTCAATCTCTACATCATTATCATTACTAGGTTGAGCATCAACATGAACATCATTATTAACATTATCACTAGGTTCATGTTCATCACCAGATTGTGTCTCAGCATCAGAAATAGAAATATCATTTGGATTCTCAGGTGTGTCTATAACAGGTTCACTGGAAGTATGCAAAGTCCTATCAGTTTTCTTTTTCTTTTTATTACTAGGACTAGATGCATCAGTATTAATTCTCTGAGAATCTTGCTCAACTCTCTTAGGATGGCCCTCAGGATACAAAGGTTCCTGAGTCATTTTACCACCTCTAGTCATAACCCTAACAGCATTATGATTGTTCTTACTATTCAACTCATTAAGCAAATCATCTTGTGCCTTAAGTACTTGTTCTACTTGAGTTGTAACCATGGAAGCATGTTTATTAATAAGCTTAAGGTCATTAACAGCTCTACTCATATAATAAACCAAGTGGTCAAGCATGTAAGCATTACGTTTCAATTGTCTACTGACATAAGCATTGAAATTTTCTTGTTTAACAATAAAATTATCAAACTCATCCAAGCATTGACTAGCAGACTTATTATGAGGAATATCACCTTCATCAAATCTATAGTCAGAGTTTACCTCTACTACCTGTGTCGGCTTATCAAGACCATGTATTTCTTCAATAGGCGGTAGATTCTTAACATCTTCAGACACCTTTTTCTTTCATAGATTTCTTTGCCTCTTGCATATCTTCAGGACTGAGAAATAGAATACCCCTTTTCTTCGGAGTTGGTTCAGGAAGTGTCCAATCATTATCATTACTCAATATATTATTCAATAGCAATTCATCTTGCTCAACAGTTCTTTCCTTGAAAACACAACCAGCACAACTATCCAGGTGGTCTCTGGAAGCATCGGTTAGTCCATTATAAAAGATATCAAGTATTTCATTTTTCTTGAGAGGATGATCAGGCAAAGCATTAAGTAATCGGAGAAGCCTCCCCAAACTTGTGGGAGACTCTCTTCTTTAATTTGCACAAAATTAAATATTTCCTTTAAAGCAGCTTGTTTCTTATGAGCGGGGAAATATTTTGCAGAGAAGTAGTAAATCATATCCTGGGGACTACGCACACAACCAGGAGCAAGAGAATTAAACCATAACTTAGCATCACCCTTTAATGAGAAAGGAAACAACTTAAGAATATAGTAATAGCGAATTTTTTCCTCATGAGCAAATAGGGTGGCTATATCATTCTATTTAGTAAGATGTGCCACAACAGTTTCAGATTCATAACCATAGAAAGGATCAGATTCAACCAAAGTAATTAACTTAGGATCGACAGAGAATTCATAATCCTTATCAGTAACAAAGATAGGTGAAGTAGCAAAAGCGGGATCATATTTCATTCTAACATTCAAGGATTTTTCTTTCAGCTTAGCTAGCAGTTTCTTAAGATATTCTCTATCATTGCAAGCAAGAAAGTCTCTCGCAGTTTCTTCATCCATAATATAACCCTCAGGTACAACAGGCAATTCATATCTAGGGGGAGAATCATAATCTTCAGTTTCAATAATATTTTCTCTAACCCTAGCAAGTTGTTCATTAAGAAATTCACCTAGTGGCACAGTATTATCAAGCAAAGCAGTAGTATCATCATTAGCATCATGCATAGCAGAAGTGGCATCATCAATTACTTGCGACATATCAGAATTACTAGCAGGTGTAGGTGTCGCAAGCTTACTCAAAACAGAAGATGAATCAAGTGCAGAGCTAGATGGTAGTTCCTTACCTCCCCTCGTAGTAGAGGGGAAAATCATGGTTCTAGTATCTTTCAAATTCTTCATAGTGATCAACAGATATAAATCCCAAGTGACTCAGAGAATAGAGCTATGCTCCCCGGCAACGGCGCCAGAAAAAGGTCTTGATAACCCACAAGTATAGGGGATCGCAACAGTTTTCGAGGGTAGAGTATTCAACCCAAATTTATTGATTCGACACAAGGGGAGCCAAAGAATATTCTCAAGTATTAGCAGCTGAGTTGTCAATTCAACCACACCTGAAAGACTTAATATCTGCAGCAAAGTGTTTAGTAGCAAAGTAATATGGAAGTAACGATAATGGTAGCAAAAGTAACAGTAGCAGTTTTGTAGCAATTGTAACAGTGGCAACGGAAAAGTAACTTAGCAAAGATCAATATGTGAAAAGCTCGTAGGCAATGAATCAGGATAATTATGTCGGATGGCATTCATCATGCAACAGTTATAACATAGGGTGACACAGAACTAGCTCCAGTTCATCAATATAATGTAGGCATGTATTCCGAATATAGTCATACGTGCTTATGGAAAAGAACTTGCATGACATCTTTTGTCCTACCCTCCCGTGGCAGTGGGGTCCTATTGGAAACTAAGTGATATTAAGGCCTCCTTTTAATAGAGAACCGGACCAAAGCATTAGCACTTAGTGAATACATGAACTCCTCAAACTACGGTCATCACCGGGAAGTGTCCCGACTATTGTCACTCTGGGTTGCCGGATCATAACACGTAGTAGGTGACTATAACTTGCGAGATAGGATCAAGAACACAAATATACTCATGAAAACATAATAGGTTCAGATCTGAAATCATGGCACTCGGGCCCTAGTGACACGCATTAGGCATAGCAAAGTCATAGAAACATCAATCTTAGAACATAATGGATACTAGGGATCAAACCCTAACAAAACTAACTCAATTACATGGTAAATCTCATCCAACCCATCACCGTCCAGCAAGCCTACGATGGAATTCATCACGCACGGCGGCGAGCATCATGAAATTGGTGATGGAGGATGGTTGATGATGACGATGGCGACGGATTCCCCTCTCCGGAGCCCTGAACGGACTCCAGATCTGCCCTCCCGAGGAAGAACAGGGCTTGGCGGCGGCTCCGTATCATAAAATGCGATGAATCCTTCTCTCTGATTTTTTTCTCCCTGAACATGAATATATGGAGTTGGAGTTGAGGTCGGTGGAGGTCCAGGGGGCCCACAAGGTCGGAGGGCGCGCCCCCCACACTTGTGACCAGGGTGTGGGGCCCCTTCACTTGATTCTTTCGCCAGTATTTTTTATTAATTCCAAAAGTTATCTCCGTGAAGTTTCAGGTCATTCCGAGAATTTTTTATTCTGCACAAAAATAACACCATGGCAATTCTGCTGAAAACAGCGTCAGTCCGGGTTAGTTCCATTCAAATCATGCAAGTTAGGGTCCAAAACAAGGGCAAAAGAGTTTGGAAAAGTAGATATGATGGAGACGTATCAGCGCACACACACACCCTCCCTCGCTCGAAACCCTAGCAAGGTCGCCGCCGCCGCCGCCGCAAGGCCTCCGTTGTAAACATCTGCCGGTTTGCCCGTGCAGCTTACCCACCGATCTCCATACCTAGGCCGCCCTGAGTTTCTTAGATGACGCCTGCCTAATGCCCCCTTTCCCACAGATCCCCATCCCCCACTCCAGAGCGTCGCAGCCTAAGCCTGGCTACGCTTCCCGTGGAGCTCGAGGAGCGACTGGCCCAAAAGAGGTGTATCACGGTCTCTTCGCCCGACGTCACCGTGGAAGCTGACGACCATTACTGACTGCAGGCACTCAATCAGCAGGCTAGAGTATCCAGGTATGTCGCGGACGCTGGCTACGACATCGAGGTCATCGACAGCGACGGTCTGACGCGGGCTATGTCACAGGTTAAGTGGCCCACCCCAACCCCTCGGGTTCAACCGCTATCGATCTCATCCATGGCCCCGCCACTGATCTCCTCTGGCTCGCTGTCAAGAATTTGCCATCCTACATTGCCATCGAGCCCCTTTTGTCATTTCTGAAGGACACGTTCTGTGACGCTGGCTTGGGGTCCGCAGCTTCCAAGTCAGACCTCATCGACGTTGACCACGAGGAGGGCACCCTCTCCGGCTCTTCCAAGGGGAAAGATCCCATCTGCTCTTCCAAGGGGAAAGAGCCCGTCTGCGACATCAGAGAGGGCACCCTATAGCCGTGCTCTTCCAAGGGGGAACCCATGATTTGTTTTATCGAGTCCCTTTTGTAGTGTAGTGAGAATATGTCCAATTTTAATTGCTATATTTGGTTGTTTGCAGTATGCCTTGTTTATTTCAGTTGTTCACAATGTGATGCTCTATATGTGCAATTATTTACTGTGCAGTACATTTCATCAATCCAGTTTTAAACATACCGATAGGAATGCATATATTTGCTTGCTGTTAAGCCTGTTATAGCTAGCATATGCCTCTTTTAAAGTTTTTTTATTGTTCGGTTGTTTGTAGTTAGCATATGTCCAGTTTCAAATGCTATATTTGCTTGTTCGTATTATGCCTTGTTTATTCCAGTTATTCACAGCGTGATGTTCTATATATGAAAGTATGAACTGTGCAGTTCAATTTCATCAATACTAGTTTCAACAATACCACTACGAATGACTACATTTGGTTGCTGCATCTTGTAGTTAATACACCTTTCCATTTTTATTTAACAATAACCAGTGTACTTAGACCGGCACAATACCAGTTTGAATGACTATGTTTGCTTGCTGTTAAATGTTAGGCCTGTTGCAGTTAACACATATTTCCACTTGTTTTGCTTTACTAGCGTGCTTAAACCTGCACACTGAAGCTATCTTTTGGAGATTATTTTGTCTGCCATGGATATATTTGGTTGATGTTTAGCCTGTTGTGCTTAACATGCCTCTCGATGTATCTACACAGGACAATTTTGGGAACGACTGATGTTTTCCATCGAGGTTAGTTTCATCCCATGGATTATATATACTCACTGTTTAGGATATCGGTAGCTGGTACCATATAGGCCGGGGACTGATAAGGGACTAATCGGTGAATCGGACTTTTAACTAAATATATCTATAACCCATTTATCGTTAGGTTAACTAGGGCCATATGTAATATATCTGAGGCTACATAGAAACATGCACTCTACTTAATGTCTAAATATGCAATCCTAGGCTACATAGCAACAAGGAAGAGTGTTACCTTAATGTTCTGATGATGTCTAGATATACGTAGAAGAGCAGCAGCAGCAGCAACAACAACAACACAGCCCTGTTTGGATACTCAACTTAGCTAGAGGTTAGAGTTAGTTTCTAGCTCACGACTAACCCTGAACTAACTCCATCCAAAGAGGTGTTTGGATGACAGGGTTAGATTAACAATAAATGCACTAGGAGAACTAGCTCCAATTAGCATCTCTTGGGTGGGATAGTTTTTTTGGGTGGGTTAGATGCAACTAGCTCAAACTAGCCCTCATGTTTGGATACACTTTAGGGCTATTTGAGCCCGAACTAGCTCAAACTAACTCTAACCCATGGATACAGCAGCAGTTAATCAGCCGATAATTTGTAAAAATGCAATAAACTCCTTCCGGCCCATAATATAAGATGTTAATTCATCTAATATGTGAGTATATTGGATGTTATAAGATATTATAAAAGAGTGTTGTACTACATCATTGTGCAATTGATGTTTAGCTTCTAATATTAACTTGGTGGTTGTAGGTACATATGTCATTGGTAAAGATCCGCGCTTCGACCCTTTCTACGTATGGGGCAATGAGATATCGATGAACCAGCATCAAGTGAGGAAGCTGATAAATATTGTTACTAAAATGGGTCAAAAGATGGCAATTAAACTATTTGTTTACACTTTATCCAAGACAGCAGCGAACTGCAGGATGGTAAGTAAGAACTCTGCAGCCTTCTTTTTACTGCCCATAATGAGTTCTGTTAGATGACAATGTCTGAATCTTTTTCCTTTGCAGTGGTTCCCAAAGCAGTTTACTCAAGATTACCTCTCAAACTACATGATTGGTGGGCATGCAAAGGTTAAAGTATTTCTACCAAAACACGATGATTATCTAAATATTTTCATGAAGACCGTGAAGGATGGGCGGTCAGCCATCACAAGGGGTTGAACTAGAGTCGTGCGTGCCTTCTGCATGGAGGAGGGCACAATATGGGCATTCCGCTTCACCTTGTTCAGCAACCAGAATGTATTTCGGCTCTTTCTTTACCGTCTTTAATAGTACAAGTATACAACTGTGGTTCATCGTTCTTTATTTGGTTCTTATGTAATTCTTGAACATATGTACCTATGAATCGAATAATGCATTGGTTGTTTGAACCTGATGGATATGAATAAAGCTATAGCATACATTCAAATTCAAATCTGGTACAATTTGAAATAGAAGCAATTAAATTACGGTGAAATTACGCTCTCCAGGTTGTTACGGCACACATGGTTGGTAAAACACAAATGTTTGCGATATACACCATAATCTGACACGGTTCACAAAGAGGAAACATGTGCAAGCATGCACACAGTTGCCGTTTGCAAAGCGTGTGCGATGTCAGACAATATCACAAACGGTGCGGGCAAACTAAACGTTTGTGATAGTTGCCTTATCATACACGATTCACAACCATGAACTGTTTCTGATGTGGTATGCATCGTAAACGTTGCACCACAGAATAGCGTGTGCGATAGTTATCGTGTACGACGATGTTACGACGGTCCGACGTTTCGTAATCCTGTCCGACACTCGTATGACGATTAGCTAATCTTCTTAGTTAGCTATCACATACAGTTTGGGAAAAGCGAATGTGTGTGATTGTCTGCTTATTATACACGTTCTATAATCATGAACCGTTTGTGATGGGCCGCGCATCGTAAACGTAGCACCAAAGAATACCAACTGCGATGGCAATGCAAGCACAAACGAGTTGCAAGGATGCAGCGTATGGGTGGCTCCCTATCCCCGACGGTTTCTGGGTCGTGTGGGAAGGACCCCCCTATCGCAGTCACTCACTTGGCGACGGTTCCAAATGCCGTCGCGGAAAGGGGTTAAAAACCGTTTGTATAGCACCTCGTTGTACCAGTGAGACTATACGTGCATGCTTCGAGAATCACAAATCTTAACACCAATATTTTTACTAAACCACAATCATCCACTAGTACCTCCCACATATTACCATATTAATATCGAAACTATTGTAAGGAATCAAACTTATCATATCCAGTGATCACCATGAAAGTTTTTATTATATCCCTCTTGAATATCTATCATATTAGGACCAATTTCATAAACACGTGCATATTGCCATTAGTAATTATTAGACTCCCAAAAAGATATAAGTGAATTATGAGAGTGCAACTATTTCTTTAAAATATAACGATCGTCGTGTTTTAAAAGATATAAGTGAAGCACTACAGCAGCTGTCTAGCTCAAAAGATATAAGTGAAGCACATAGAGTATTCTAACAAATCACGAATAAATGCATGTCCCTCTCAAAAGGTGTGTCTAACAAAGGTGATTGTGGCAAACTAAAAGGCAAACAAAGCAAAGACCACTATAATACTCGACGCTCCAAGCAAAACTCATATCATGTGATGAATAAAAATATAGCTCAAAGTAATATATCGATGGATTGTAGACGAAAGGAGGGGATGCGCCGCTTATACGCTTGAGACTCCTTGAATATTACCTTGGGGTGCCTTGGGCATCCCCAAGCTTAGGGTCTTCCCGCTCCTTATTCCTTCATCATTATGACAGGTAGTTCATAGAACAACCTTTGCAAAGTAGGGTGAGTACACAAAAATCTTCTTTCAAGTTTAAGAACGAGTGTAGAAATAGCTTCGGAATAACTATTTGTTCTTTTAAGAATTGGGATATCATTGCAAACCAAGGTTCCAGTGCAAGTAAAGAATTCCTGAATAATGTTTTTCCTAGGGGTGGAAACGGATCGGATGCGGATCGGATAGTGCTCTTACCACTTCCATTTTCAAATTTTCAAAACGAATATGAATGCTAATACAGATTTTATCAGATATGGATGCGGCTCTGCTACCTCTTGAGCTTGCGTTGGTTTTTCCTTTGAAGAGGAAAGGGTGATGCAGCAAAGTAGAGTAAGTATTTCCCTCAGCTTTTGACAAACCAAGGTATCAATCCAGTAGGAGACAACGCTCAAGCCACCGAATACCTGCACAAACAAACACAAACTTGCACCCAACGCGATAATGGGGTTGTCAATCCCTTCATGGTTATTTGCAAAGTGAGATCTGATATAGATGGATAAACGGTAAAGTAATGTTTTTGGTATTTTTGGTTTATGGAACGGAAAGTAAAAGATTGCAAAGAAAGTAAATAGGAAACTAAAATTGTAGATCGGAAACTTATATGATGGAAAATAGACCCGGGGGCCATAGGTTTCACTAGAGGCTTCTCTCAAGATAGAAAATATTACGGTGGGTGAACAAATTACTGCCGAGCAATTGATAGAAAAGCGCAAAGTTATGACGATATCTAAGGCAATGATCATGAATATAGGCATCACGTCCGTATCAAGTAGACCGACTCCTGCCTGCATCTACTACTATTACTCCACACATCGACCGACTCCTGCCTGCATCTAGAGTATTAAGTTCATAAGAACAGAGTAACGCATTAAGTAAGATGACATGATGTAGCGGGATAAACTCAAGCAATATGATGAAAACCCCATCTTGTTATCCTCGATGGTAACAATACAATACGTGCCTTGCTGCCCCTACTGTCACTAGGAAAGGACAATGCAAGATTGAACCCAAAGCTAAGCACTTCTCCCATTGCAAGAAAAACCAATCTAGTTGGTTAAACCAAATTGATAGTTCGAAGAGACTTGCAAAGATATCAAATCATGCATAAAAGAATTCAGAGAAGATTCAAATAATATTCATAGATAAGCTGATCATAAATCCACAATTCATCGGATCTCGGCAAACACACCACAAAAAAGTATTACATCGAATAGATCTCCAAGAACATCGAGGAGAACTTTGTATTGAGAATCAAAGGGAGAGAAGAAGCCATCTAGCTACTAGCTATGGACCCTTAGGTCTGTGGTAAACTACTCACGCTTCATCGGAGAGGCAATGGTGTTGATGAAGAAGCCCTCCGTGATCGAATCCCCCTCCGGCAGGACGCCAGAAAAGGCCCCTAGATGGGATCTCACGGGTACAGAAGGTTGCGGCGGTGGAAAAGTGGTTACGTGGCTCCCCTGGTAGGTTTTGGGATATTTGAGAATATATAGATGGAAGAAATACGTCGGTGGAGTCACGAGGGGCCCACAAGGGTGGGGGGCGCGCCCTACCCCCCTGGGCGCCTCCCGACCTTGTGGCCACCTTGTGGCTTTCCTGACGTGCACTCCAAGCCGTCTGGATGTATTCTGGTCCAAGAAAAATCATCGCGAAAGTTTCATTCCGTTTGGTATTCCTTTTCTGCGAAACTCTATAACAAGGAAAAAACAGGAACTGGCACTGGGCTCTAGGTTAATAGGTTAGTCCCAAAAATCATATAAAATAGCATATTAATGCATATAAATCATCCAAAACAGATAATATAATAGCATGGAACAATCAAAAATTATAGATACGTTGGAGACGTATCAGGCTCGGATGTTTTCTGATTCGGAATGGATACGAATAATAGCGACATATTGCTTAAGTGTATTAGTCAATAGTTGTGTGACATGAAATAATCAACTTGTAACATACAATAAGCCTATGATAAATAGGTTTATCAATAAATACTATTGTAATGCACAATAATTTCTAGGTTTAATCATACAAAAAGTAAAATTTGACCACTTATTTGGCTTTTATGTTGGATAACTGGAATATTGGGGCTAGAATATTTGAAATTACCTCCCAAAATCTTATTCGGACACGGATATATCCACTTCCATATCCATATTTGTGTCAAAATCTCATACCATATTTGATATTTTATTTGTTAAATAAATTCGGATACGGATAATTTCCATTTCCATTTTGGTTCGGATGCGGATGTTTCGGATACGAATAGGCATTTTCTCGAATACAAATATCAGATATTTCAGATTATCCGCTACCACTCTCCACCCCTACTTTTTCCCATGATGTCCCCACTTCCCGTCACAAAAGTTTTAGTATCCAAATTTACGGGAATTTCTTCTTTAGGGGTTTTACCATCGTCACTCTTAGCAATAACAAATTCAAACATGATAGTAACTTCAAGCAAGCAAACAAGCAAACAAAAATATTTTTTTGTTTTTGTAAAAAAAATTAGAAGTGAGGGAGATTAAAACGAGAGGCAAATGCAAATAAACGGCAAATAAAATAAAAGCAAGTAGATGATAGTTTGTGTGTAGGTACTTGATAGGTTTTGGTGATGTCTCCCCGGCAACGGCGCCAGAAATTCTTCGTGCTACTTGTAAGCTGCGTTGGAATTTCCTCGAAGAGGAGAGAAGATGCAGTACAGTAGGGATAAGTATTTTTTTCTCAGTTAAGAACCAAGGTTATCAATCCATTAGGAGAAACACACAGAACCTCCAGCACCTGCACACATAAAAGCAAATACTTGCACCCAAAGCAAATAAGGGGTTGTCAATCCCTTTGGCGGTTACTTGCAAGGATTAAATCTTATAATGGTAGATAGGTGAAGTAAATTGCAAAATAAAAGACAGGAAATAAAATTACAGGAAGATATTTTTGGATTTTATATATGATAAAAGTACACTCGGGGGGGGGGGGGGGGGAGGGGAGGGAATAGCATAAATAGTTTTAACTAGAGGCTTCTCTCTCGAGCACATAACATACGGTCGGTGAATAAATTACTATTGGGCAATTGATAGAAAATCGCATAGTTATGACGATATTCAAGACAATGATCATGTATATAGGCATCACGTCGGAGACAAGTAGACCGCCTCCTGTCTGCATCTACTACTATTACTCCACTCATCGACCGCTATCCAGCATGCATCTAGAGTATTAAGTATAAACAAAGTAACGCCTCAAGCAAGATGACATAATGTAGACAAAGTAAATCCAAGTAATATGAATAAACCTCATCATTTTACCCTTAATGGCAACAATACAAATACGTGTCTTGTTCCTTTCTGTCACTGGGATATAGAGCACCGCAAGATTGAACCCATTACAAAGCACATCTCCCATTGCAAGATAAATCAATCTAGTTGGTCAAACCAAACGGATAGATCGGAGAGAAATACAAAGCTATAACAATCATGCATAATAAAGTTCAGAAAAGACTTCATTATTTCTTATAAATATTCAGATCATAAACCCACAATTCATCAGATCCCAATAAACACACCGCAAAAGAAGATTACATCGAATAGAACTTCAAAAGCATCGAGGAGAACATTCTATTGAAGATCAAAGAGAGAAAAGGCCATCTAGCTACTAACTATGGACCCGTAGGCCTGTGCTGAACTACGCACACATCATCGGAAGGCAGCAAGGATGATGTAGAAGCCCTCCGTGATCGGTTCCCCCTCGGGCAGAGTACCAGAAAAGGCCTCCAGATGGATCACGAAAGAACAAAAGCTTATGGCGGCGAAAAAAGTGTTTTGGGTGGCTCTTTGTTGGTTTCCCAATATTCGAGAATTTATAGAAGTGGAATTAGTTCAGACGGAGCCACGAGGGGCCCACAAGGTAACAGGGCGCCCCCCAGGGCGCGCCTTGTTGTCTAGTCGTCTTCTCGTTTGCCTTCTAGTCTCCTCCCGAAGCTTTTAGGGTCTCTCTTGTCTAGAAAAAAATCGGCAAAAAAATTTATAGCGTTTGGACTCCGTTTGGTACTGTATTTCTGGAAAACCAAAAACACATAAAAAGCATCAACTGGCACTTGGCACTAGGTTAATAGGTTAGTCAAAAAATAATATAAAATAGCATACAAATGCATATAAAACATGCAGATTGATAATATAATACCATAAAACGATAAAAAATTATATATACGTTGGAGACATATCGCCCGTCGTCTACAAGTGATATGCCGGCTCAGTCTCTCGAAGATGCTTATACGAATAGGGTATGTGTGTGTGATTTTATAGAGGTGAGTGTATGCGCGTATACAAGGCCAGGCCCATAGGTGTGCTAAGTGTGCGGCCCGCACTAGGCCCATAAATTTGGGGGCCCCAAATTTTTATAGGCCTCGTGTATATATATATATATATATATATATATAGATTTCCCTCAAAAAAAAATATATATATATATATATTTCCCTCAAAAAAGAAAATATATATATATATATATATATATTTTTAAATAATGCTGTTCCGCTGGGCCGCTGGGCCGTTGGCTCCACGGAGCGAGCCAGCCGCGAGGCCGCTGCTCTCGAGTCTCGATCCCACGCGCACGCGATCGCTGCTGGTTCTTTTCTCGTTCGCCGGTTGTCCAGCGATCGTCACACTCCACCTTGCCATTAAATCTGAGAATTTTTCTAAAAAAAAAAAAACTTGCCATAACAAAAATAATAACCGGATCGTCGGGAATTTCGGGATGGGATCACGGGAATTAGATGAGATCGATCACAAAACAACGTTACAGTGATAGGATCGTCGTCGGCCGTCGCTACTCGGCTTTGGCTACTGGCTGCTGCCTAGTGCCTACAGGAGGATCGATATGCGGTTCGGCGACAATCCTTACGCCGCTCCTCGATTGAAAACGGACCGTCCGATCGATCGGCGACCGCGATAGTTTCATCCTTCAGCTTCAGGTGTCCTCACAATCTCACGGCTTCCATGCATTATAGGTATGACTTTTTATATACCAAATTATTATGTAAGACATTATATTATACTCCCTCCGTCTCAAATTTCTTATCACATAAATGAATAACAATTAATATATCTACAACTAAAATACGTCTAGATATATTCCTTTCTCAGACAAGTATTTCCGGACGAAGGGAGTATATTTATATTATAATTTTTTCTGCGAGATATATATACATTATAATTGCTTGTTAGTTTTTTTTTCTAGTGCGATAGGGCCCATATTTTAGGTTCTGCACATGCCCGCGGATTTTGCCAGCCCGGCCATGTGCGTATATACGAGCGTTTGCGCATGTACCCATGGACTTGTGACGGGCCGCGGACATGGCCCTCGCTTGTATAAAAACGTCTATTAATCGTTTTTCTATAAACTGACCTTTTAATTAACGAGGTTCACCCGCAAAACAAAATTAACGAGGTGTCATAAGTCCCACCTTCAGGAGAAAGAGGAGAAGAACAAGATTTGCATACAATGTGATTTGTTTCAGTTCTGGAGAAAGTTTGGAGGACGTATATTAGATGGATCTACAGTGAGCTCCAGCCTACAAATTAAACAAAATTAACGAGGTGTCATAAGTCCCACCTTCAGGAGAAAGAGGAGAAGAACAAGATTTGCATACAATGTGATTTGTTTCAGTTCTGGAGAAAGTTTGGAGGACGTATATTAGATGGATCTACAGTGAGCTCCAGCCTACAAATTGAGGTGAGACGCAGGAAAAAACTGGGGCGTTGCGAGAATCGAACTCGCGACCTCTCGCACCCAAAGCGAGAATCATACCACTAGACCAAACGCCCTTGATGTAATTAGATAAAACTATTTCTTATTAATTCATACCACATTTCCTTAATACGCTAAGTTGATGCAAACTTCACTGAAGAAAACAGGAATGTCATGTGGGGGCCCGGCGGGCAGATTGGTTTTTCTCGCCCAGTAAGAGATGGTTAAAAAAATGGAATTAGCATGTCAGAACGAGTAAATGTAGATGTGCAGGTAGAAACTAGACCGCTGGTCTCAGTTTTGGGTTTTCTGTTTCTCCGTCATTGTCTTGATCTTCTCCATGAACGCCTTCTCGGTGTCAAGGGCTCAAGGCCAAACATCCTGTTGAGGGCGTGCATGTTCTCAAGTGTTTCATCAAGGGTGCGGCTGTCAGTGCCGTCGCATCTCAGGTGCTGCAATGGGCCGTGGAGAAGCCTGTTCACCATTCCGGTACTGAGCTGCTCCTTGGATGTTCTCATCTTCTTGGTGAGAGCATCTTCTCTAAAGGCCTCTTTCATGCAAATAAATTGTAGGCCTAATCTTTAGGAACTTCTCCTCTGGGGATTCTTGATTATTCGGATATGAAACCATATGAATATTTTTAGAGAAAGATGTAACGGCTCCCGGGTTCCACCAAGTCGCATAACTGCGTACTAGAGAAAGATGCACTCATTCATGACCTAGTCCAGCAAGCATACGTACGTGTTCCACCATGCTGAGGTTGGAATGCATGCATGCACCTCTACGTGAGTGTACTATACATAGACATAAGTGCAGTATGTACGTTGTTAAGTGTGTGAATGATCGAGACGGGGCATGTATTCGTGACAGTGAACAGAACAACCATCAAGATGACGACCTAGATTGGTGGAGTCATGGAGGACACGGTCCATGCACGTGCATTTCCCAGTACTACCACACCATGCATGCACGCCATCATAAGTTCCTAAGCTATAGGAGCTATAACCTTGAGGCCTCGTTTGTTTCGCGTGGATCGGAGGGGTTTTCAGAGGATTAACCCCGCGAGGCCCAGATTCCTCGCAAATACCCGTTGGCCCATTTGGTACGCGTGGTTTCGACGGCCCAACCCTCTCAATTCCCCTTCGATCCACTGGCTTCCACGCGCTTCAGAACCCTCGAGGCACCCCTCGAGGATTTGGTCGCCCGACTCGAGACGCCGCCGCCGGACTCGACACGCAGCCGTGACTCCTCCCAAGACGCCGCCGCCGACTTCTCCCCAAGACGCCGCGCCGCCCGACACCTCGACGCCGGCGATCTCCTCCGGCATACTGGACTTCTCCCCGGTGGTTAGTCATCGCAGCCCCTCCCCTCCCCTCCCCCCTCCTCTCCATGGCTTCCACCTCCCGCACGCCCTCCGTTCGCCTCGTCCTCACCGGCGAGCACGCCAAGAACGGCGTCTCCTACCCCCAGCTCCACATGTACCCTAACCCTACCCAGCTAGCTTGCCAAGAACGCCGTCCTCTTCTACCCTAACCCTAGCCGTCGAGATTGACATAAATTTGTGTGTTGAGAATAAATTGGCAGATTGTAAACCATCTTTTTCATTGTTGATTGTAATGGCAGTGTGGTGCAGATTATTAATTAGTGATTGTGATCTTGATATGTGCTGTGACCATGGAGCAAATTTGATGTTGGAACTGTTGTTTGTATGTGTTGTGACCATGGAGCAAACATACCTATCACTGCCACAGTGTTGGTTTTGATTTTGATATGTTCCCCCTCTGGCATAATCCCACAAGTTAGTACTGGCCCATGTCATTTCACCTAGTCATAGTGATGATAGGTTCAGACCAGAATAGCTGTTAGTTCCGGAGTCAATTAGCTGTGGGGAGTACAAGTCAATGTTGTATAGTAGACCAGAATAGCTGTTGGAGCTTGGTTTCTTAGACCCATAAAATGAGGGGTTGTTTCGGCGGTGTGTTGCTGTTATAAGCTCAGAGTGTTGCAATCTTAGTTATATTTGGTTGCCCAAATTATTCCGCTAAACCAATATATGTCATGTTCTCTTAGTGATTCTGTTAACCCTATGATTTCTTTTGAATTTCACTGTTTCGTTTCATTTTGATGCCCTGCTTCTCTGCCAAAAGTATACCGAGCAGCAGAGAATGTTAATGCTTAGTGATCAGCCCAACACCTCACCTTATAAAATGGTGGTCAGTTTCCTCTCGTCTCTGAACTACTGGGTTGCTTTGTAAAGTCTGTATTGACTCGCCAGAGTTTTGCCGCAGCTTTCATTTCTGTTTATTGCTGTCTGATGTCGCTATGTGTAGAATCAAAGCCTTCACCTTCTCTGTTTGCTGTTGTTTGATGTCACTAGTAGAAAACAGGGCTTTTGTCCCGGTTCCAGAGGGCCTTTAGTCCCGGTTCTGGAACCGGGACAAAAGGGTCGGAACTAAAGCCTCTAACCTTTAGTCCCGGTTCGCTTACGAACCAGGACTAAAGGGGCTCCACGTGGCCGCCGGCTGGAGCGGGGCTAATCTCTAATCACTCCTCCCTCCTCACTGCTTCAGAATTTAATCTCTAATCTCTAATCAGCACTCATTCCAAATCGTCTAACTTCCCGGCCAGTCACCCATCCTCTCACTACTCCAGCCCGAGCACGATTAACTTTCGAGTTCTATTCCCCCTAGTTTCCAAATCTGCACTTGTTGTTTTCCTGACAATACTAAGCTGTCAATCCTATTAACCCTTAGGAGTTGAACTTGAGCATTAAGCACCGTTTGAGTTTGAAACTATTATTCTAAAAAACAATAATTATTTAGTAACACTAATATTTCTTGAATAAGTAGTTTGACCATAGTTTGACCACAGTTTGACCAGATTTGACCATAGTTTGACCAAAATTCAAAAAAACTAAAATAATTATTTAGTAACACTAATATTTCTTGAATAAGTAGTTTGACCACAGTTTGACCAGATTTAACCAAAATTCAAAAAAACTAAAATTTGAGCATAACTTTTTTTCCTTTAAGAATTTGAGGATTCTAAAATTTGCAACACGGCCTATGGCCATCGAAATCGGATGCGGATTTTCGTGCTGATTTTTTTGATATATTATGCGTTTTTTTTTCGACATCGTATGCAAAAGATATGGCCGTTTTACTTTTTCATAACACTTTTTTGCAAAACATGTCCAAATTTAAGTTTTTTAATTTTCCTAACTAGTAGATATAGTAACATAACTACATCTCGAAGGATTTTAATTTTTGAAGTTTTTATCATTTTCTTTTGTTTTTACAAAACTGAAATGGCGATACACGCGCGGGGGGGGGGGGGTGGTGTGGGGTAGAGTTTGAACCTCTTTACGGGATGGTGTCCATCCAATCCTACCGTCGACTACATCTGCTAGCACCGTCCCAGCCAGAGTCACAACTAAGGTTAACCAAGTCAGAGTCATGTTCTATTAAAGTGGCTAAAAGAATTACTTTTAATATAGCAAAACTAATTCTATCAACTATTATTAAAGGCTAAACAACTACTAATACAAAACTTTACCAAAATTAATATTAATTAATTACAAAAATTTATCTACTGTTGTCTAACAGCAGCATACTACAACATGTTAAAATCTACAGAAATAACTAACTAAAAATAATTGAAAACAACAATTAAAGACTAAAACAACTATATAAGCAAAACAGTACTGTTTTAATTAAAATCATAATATAAATTATTCTACAAATAACCAAATAAACTTACTATGACAACAATCTAACATGTGACTAGGAGCAAAAAGAATTAAATTAAAAACTATTTTTAAACTCAAATTATTCACAATCTAGGGTTTGAAGCAAATTTGAACAAATTCATATTTAAATCATTCAAATTTGAAAACTAATGGCACAAACAGAAACTAGACAAAATTCAATGACCTCCTCATTTTCATGGCACAAAAAAAGTTTTAAAAAATGAAATGCCTTTGTAACAGATGAGTTTTCGTCCGAAACCTTGATACTTCGAAAGAGATTGTCCATTTTGTACACGAAGTGCATCCAGTTTTTGCCGTAACCCTCTCAACTTTTTTGCACATGCTATGTGGGTGAAATGATGATACCATGTCAACTTTCAACCTTTTCATACTTTATTTGTAGTGCTTTTCAATTTCAGGGTCATTTAGTTCAAAAAAATAGTGAATGCATGAAAAATAGCAAATGAAGTCAGAAAATGTTGAAAATTGATGACGTGGGGCTTTGAATGGTGCATACTGAACGCACAACAAGTCTGGAGTTGAAATAAGTTTAAAAAAATGAAATGCCTTTGTAACAGATGAGTTTTCGTCTGAAACCCTGATACTTTGAAAGAGATTGTCGATTTTGTACACGAAGTGCATCCAGTTTTTGACGTAAGCCTCTCAACTTTTTTGCACATGCTATGTGGGTGAAAAGAATCTAACATGTGACAAGGAGCAAAAAGAATTAAATTAAAAACTATTTTTAAACTCAAATTATTCACAATCTAGGGTTTGAACAAATTCATATTTAAATCATTCAAATTTGAAAACTAATGGCACAAACAGAAACTAGACAAAATTTTGAATCTAATGCAAAAAGAATCACTCAAAAACATCAAATATCCTAAAAGATATAAGCAATTTAAAACAGAAACTAAACACAAAGAATAAATGGAAAAACAAAAAACAAATTTCAAAACCCCTTTAGTCCCGGTTCGTGGCTCCAACCGGGACTAAAGATGTAACCTTTAGTCCAGGTTGGAACCACCAACCGGGACTAAAGCCTCAACCCATTTAGTCCCGAGCCACGACCTTTAGTCCCGATTTGAGCCACAAACCGGGACTAAAGGTCGTGGCTCGAACCGGGACTAAAGGGTGCCTTTAGTCCCGGTTCGTGGCTCAAACCGGGACTAAAGGTCCCATTTGAACCGGGACTAATGCCTGCCCAGCGCCCTAGCCGCTCGAATCGGGACTAATGCTCACATTAGTCCCGGTTCATAATGCAAACGAGACTAATGCTCCGATCCGGCTGTGACGAAAGCCCTGTTTTCTACTAGTGTTAGTGTAGTATCAGCAAGATACAGCTGTGCATATTTTGCAAATCTTTACAGAGACATTCTTCAACTGGTATAACTTTCTCTGTATTTAGGTTGATAGTATGTCTGGTCCTAACTGTTAGCCTGCCATTGCGTACAGAATAAGGCTGTGTAAAATGACAGTTGGCCAGATTATATAGATATCATGAGTTCATGTTTTGAGTCTGTACTTGATTGCAAATTGGAGTATTGCCTGAATTGAAAGATATGATATGATGTAACCTGATTGGAATATACCTGATTTTTCCTGTTTCATTTTTAATTACTGATTGGGAGGTTCTGATGAATGATTATATGTCATCTTACATGCCGCTGATATGTTCTTATTTTGACAGCCAGCAGCTTGGGTTCTTGTTGGGGTGGATGAGTTGCCTCCATCTTGGGATCCAATTGTCACGCCTAAGTTCGGTAATTTACACAAGCCTTTTGGCCTCTAGACCTTGTTTAACTGGTTTTAGTTTCTGTTACATGGGAGAACCAATTCCCTGTAACTCAAATATAAATGACTAGTTTCTATCTATCTACCTCCCTATTAAGTTGATACATTAATTATGTGTTCTGTTCTCACACAAATCTATGTAATTGACCATGCTAACTTGTAGTAACGATGCCTTTCTAACTGATCTGAAATATAGTAACGATGTGGTGCATCTCTTGGGAAACCTTGGTTTTGAACCTAGTTCTACTCGGACCAGACTAAAAGGAATGTTTCTCAGTTTCATCGATCCTTTTTCTTTCCAGAAATGTTCAGTTATCATAGCATTTTTATTTCAGACCTTGTATAACAGCTTGAGATGATGTTGTGTTATGGTTCAGTCTTTCTTCAGTTATTCCTTTCGGTATATCACTGTTCACTTTTGGTTCAGTCTGTTTAAAATGCATATCAGTTTAGCTGCCATTGTCTAGCCAGTGATAAGCAAGCTCCCGTATGCTATATTCGGTTAGTAAGATGGCAAATACAACTAAAATGAAGCACTCAGAAGTGTGGCAGCCATGCATTAGATGTCTACATGCTAGTACATCTCTCCATGCTACATGGATACTCATTCGTCTACCGTTTTTTTCTGTCCATCTTTATTCACTTTTTCAGGCAGTTACTTCTTATATTTTCACGTGTGTTTGTGCTCTAGACTTACAAATTTAGCGCTGAAGCAAGCTATCGGAGACAATTATTAGTTTGGCACCTGATCATGTTACAAAATTAGTGTGCCACCTGATCATGTTAATCATTATTCAAGTGGCTTGCTAGTTATAGCTACTGAGATGTACCGATTATAGCTACTGAGCTTTTATTTAAGCTTTGTTTCCCCTTGTTCTATGCAAACGAAGTGGAGTTCTCAACTTTGATATGTTCTTATTTTGACAGAGACCTGCCGCGTGGAATCTTGTCAGAGTGAACAAATTACCGCCGTCCTGAGATTTTATAGTTTGTAGCAAGTTTTATCTTTGTTGTAAAATTATGTGGTGGCTGTGATGAATTGTTATTGCTGCGAAAGATTATGATGTTATGATAAATTATGATTGCTGGGATTTCGGATTCGAAGTCATGTTATTATGGTAAATTTTGTTGTTGTTGTGATGAGATATTAATTTTAAGTCATGCAAAATTATGTTGCTGCTGGGAAAAACTGCTGCTAAATCTTTCCCCTGTAGCAACTTCATCTCATATTTATTTGGTGACCTTTACAATTCTATAGAAAGATATAAGGGGAGTTAGTTACATTGTAAAGATTGAATTTTTAAATGTTCTACACCATGTTATGTCAATATGATAAACCCTGCCTACCAAACAGAAATTTTAGACAAAGAGGATTGTGGATGGAGGGGTTTTGTGGATTCAAAGGGTTTTGAGGAGATTGGGTGGAAGGGAGGGATTCACCAAATCCTCCCAAATCCCCTCCTCCCAAAACCTCTCAAATACTCCTCTACCAAACAAAGCCTGAGTGGGAACGTTGTGGACACGGTGGCTTCTTGTCTCTGCTATCTCACCATTAGTTTTTCCAGAAGGATTGTGCCATTTAGTTCAGTAGATGTACAATTGATGTCAGAAACTGTAGTGAATTTTGCTAGTGGACTTGTGAGCCATCGGTATGCAGTCTGTTCATCCCTTGGTTGGATTTCAAGTCCTAGCTGCATAGGGTGTAATTAAACGTCTAGGACAAAGTCAACCAAGGTGGGGCACTAGCACTCCAAGCTTTCTATATATATACGCACCTCTACCCTTTTACTCTCTCACAAAACACAGGGAGATGCAACTTCCCATCATTCTACTACTAGCTCATTGAGCTCTCTTTTCCCCTTCTTGAGAACGATTATGACCATGGCTAGTCCATTCATCGTCTTTGTTTTTCTACTCATAGTACTACCACAAATCCAGGCCATTTCTATCCCCTACGATGGAACTGTACCTCTTCAGGGGTGTCAGATCCCTTGTATGACCGAGGTTTGTTCTTGCACCAATTCGTTGACGGACCAACTACTCTCTCCACCTCAGGCAACATCTTTCTTCCTCTCCCAGGAAACCATGAAAAGGCAAGTGCGCCACGCAGGAGCCATTATAACTGCCTGAAAAGCGGTGGCCGAAAAGTTTTTCTTTTTTTAGAATAAAGTTTCTTTTCTTTGAAAGCGACGATGGTGGAAAAGTGAAGGAACACACATACCCTCTGTCGCCCGCTCCCAGAATATCCCCAAGAACAATCCAGGCAATTAGTAATCAAATCCGGCCTCCATTAGCTGGTGCGCCTCCCAAATTCAACCCACCCGCGCGAGTGGAAAGGGGAAAAAAAGCCAGATCTCGCAGAAATGCGGTCTGCATCACGGCGCATTACGACGCTGCCTTGCCTATTAATCAATATTCCATTAGCAATAGTTTCCGTTCGCCAGTTCGATTCATGGCCTACCAAGGTCGCCCGCCGGCCGCTATAAATACGTCGGCCGTGGCGCTCGATCCGACCACGCCACTGCAACGCACCATCATATTGCTCTCTCCGTACGTACATACTCAGCTCCTCTGGTTCAATTAGATATCTCTGAGGTGCAACAATGGCCGCCAGCAATGACGCCGGCGTGGTGGTTGTCTTCGACTTCGACAAGACCATCATCGACTGCGACAGCGACAACTGGGTCGTCGACGCCCTGCTGGGCGCCAGCCAGCGGTTTGACGAGCTCCTGCTCCACCTCCCCTGGAACTCGGCCATCGTAAGCCTCTGTTTCTTCGCATCGTACGTGATGCCTTTTTTGTGTCGCTAATGCACCTGGTAATCGTTCCAATGATTGCTCTGGTCTTAGATATCACTTTACGACCTTTTGCAAACCAAATCTCAGCAGCAGCTGCAGTGCGCATTTCGCTCTAAATTATTTAAAATTTCGTGGAGTGCGTGCGCGCGTAACGCAGAAAGGTCGCGATTTTTTATGCATGTAATTGTTGCGTTCTTTCTTAAAAGGACTCCATGATGGACGAGTTGCACTCTCAAGGCAAATCGATGGACGAGATCGCGGGAAGCATCAGGACGGCGCCTCTGTCCCGTCACGTCGTGGCGGTCATCAAGACCGCGCGGGCTATCGGCTGCGAGCTGCGGATCCTCAGCGACGCCAACGCATTTTTCATCGACACCGTCCTTGCGCACCACGGCCTGGACGGCTACTTCTCGGAGATCAGCACCAACCCGGTCAGCGTCGACGCCGGCGGCCGCCTCAGGATCACCCCGCACCACGACTTTCGTCACGGCTCCTGTAGCAGCCACGGCTGCGCCCTCGCCACCTGCCCTCCCAACATGTGCAAGGTGACGCACCAGACACTTTCAGTGAATGCGTTGCTAGATTTCACTCTTTCTTTTTTGCCTGAAATGAAATATTCCATTCATTTTGTCGTGGCAAAAATTCAGGGCAAGGTAATGGAGGAAATGCTGCAAGAACTGTCGGCGGCGGCGGCGGCGGGGATGAGGAGGCCGAGTAGAGTGGTGTACCTCGGCGACGGCAGGGGCGACTACTGCCCTACCCTAAAGCTGGCCGAGCGGGACTATATGATGCCCAGGAAGGGCTACCCCGTGTGGGACCTCATCGCCGGAGGCCGGCGGGCCGTTCGCGCAGACGTGCGCGGGTGGGCCGACTTCAAGGACCTGGAATCGGTACTGCTGGACATCATACACGAATGCGCCGCTGCTGCCATGGTAGAACAAGACGGTGGAGATCAGGTGGTGGTGGGCATGGTGATGCCAGAGTGTTGTGCCCTACCTGCTCCTAAGGTGGCGATGGCAGTTCTCCCCAAGGCAATTCACGCGCCCAACTGACACGCATCTTCCTTTTCGAAAAAAAAAACTGACACGCATCTTTGCCAAACCATGGATGATTGGCGACTCCATGGAAGCATGGGAGATACTATAATGGCTTTCCCAATCGTAAATAAAAAAACTATACTACTCCTGGTTTCTTACGTCTACAGCAGTAGCTTAAGCGTGGGACATGATTAGCTCGATCATACTTCTCTTGGAACTGAAGCCAATGGAAGTACTGCATGTGCCTGTGTAGGAGCCAGCTGACATCTGGAAGCTGTTCTCGCAGTCTAGTTCCTTGGTCTACATCGATCTATTCTTCCGGATTACTATTGTGTCGATCTAATGTACTTTGGTATAAAAAAAACTAGGATCACGATAAGTGTCATACGTGTGGGTTGAACGAGGTCGGATCAACGCCCTTCTAGCCACCCATTGTGACACATCAGCCTTTTTGTTTTTCCACGCATGCATGCGAGCAAGGATGAAAACAGATGATGTCAGTGGGAATCTTTTGGGTTTACAAACTTTAAAATGTTTTGTCTCTTAAATGAAAAATCCGATTGAAAATCCGTTTTCATCGTTCCGCTGTGACGAGGACTTCAAAACTAGATCACATATCGACATGTTTCGACGATATTTTTTGGCGGCCAAAAGTTGCCGTGTATATTATAAATAAATTGACATGGTGTTTACACTGAAATTGAAATGATATATTTGAACTACCTTTTCTTCTACATTTACACTACTAGGGAAAAGCCTAGCAGTAGCACGGATTGAAGGCGTAGTAGTGGCGCGCGCGTGCCCCGGGGGGGGGGGGCTACTGCTACGGCGCTACAGCTAATGTCCAGCAGTAGCGTGCTGTGGACGCCCCGCGCTACTACTACAGCTCCCTAGCAGCAGCGTGTTTGTTCCACCCGGCGCTACTACTACACCTCCCTAGCAGTAGCGCCTGGTGGGCTACCCGCGCTACTGGTAAAATTTGCTGTTTTTTTTTCTACTGCGTATTGTCGCTGTATTTGTACAGGTTTTATATAGTAGTCTCATCATTTGATTTTCTGATCATGATGAGTTATTATTTCAGTGGGTGAAAGAGACATGGATTAGATTCAAGTGGAGGCAACATGGTGCAGATCCAAATTAAGTACTACTAATCCAAACTTGATCACTTTGCACCATGTGTTCCCTCCACTTGAATCTAATCCATGTTTATTTCACCCACTGATATATATAATAACTGATCATACTCATAATGATATAACAACTAAGCATCATCATCATTAATAATAACTCATCATCATTATCATAATAACAAGTCATACTCATTATCATCATAGTCATCTAACAACTTCTACCCGTTATCATAATAACAAGTCATACTCATCATCACCATAGTCATCTAACAACTTCTACTCGTTATCATAATAACAAGTCATACTCATCATCATCATAGTCATCTAACTAACCCTAATTAATTGTTCTTAGCACATGATCATGAGTATTAGCTAGGACCTACTACCCTCTCTAAGGTAAAATAGCATAAAACAAGATAGCCCCTGACTCTCCATTATGGAGAATGGAGATTATTCTGTCTCCAATTCGTGCGCTTCGCACAATGTTGCTTCCAAGTAGCTTCCTATGATTCTTTATACATTTTTTCTATTCTTTGATTGTCATGTCTTCATCGGTTTGAGAAATCTTGTATGAACAGCGGTGAAGCCTAGGCGGACTTGGCCGTAAGGTAATAACATCAAGGCGACCTTTCGGAAACATCAGATGAGGCACACAATCCTTCGGGATTTTCTGTTGAAAAACACAATAATAACGTCGTAGTTAGCAATGTAGTTTAGCTTTAAAAGAATGTATGCAAAAGATGCACTGATGTCATAATAGTAAAAAAATCTTACCATGCCATCTCCATGGATGTTACCGTAGTTCACGTGCACTAGTGGCACGTATTGACCATAATATGGAGGAGTTTCATAATTGATATTGTAATTCTCAACATCAATAATAGATGAGATAAGATGATCTTTCTCCTCAAAAGATAATTCAGAGCCATCAGTGTAGTAGGTTCTGTCTACTATCTTCCGTACATTTTTTTGAAGAATGGAAATAAGCTGTCAAAGGAAATAAGCTGTCAACTACTTTGAAATAAACAGTATACATTACTTAATAAATATGTTTGAGAAACTCACATACATGGAGAAGTGGAAGTGTATCAACATCGACCCAAATGTCGATATTATCTTCGTCGATGTCATCTTCAGGATCACCAAGATCGAAGGTGACATGCATACCCTCATGAAAACCATACACCTTGCATAGTGCTTCCTAATTCGAGCAACCAAAATGAGAGTAGGTCACCGCATTGTATAGCTTTACGGAATAAGCATAACCATGATGGGTCCTGAGGTGAACTCTCTTTGTCTCCATATTCTTGTGATCTTCGAAATTCAACTTCTCCAAGACATAACGTCCTGCATGGCAGGGGATGCACTAGTCGAATTGTAAAAAACGGAATTACACGTTGATGAAGCGCAGAAGGCATGCTTAATTACGAAAAAGACTTGTCGTCATTGCGTACCATACAAACATCGAAGGTCTCGTCGAGCTTAACAGTGAAGCGCCGACCGTCTTCCAGGTGAGGCAGCCTGTCGCACAGACCCCAGTCATCGCCGCAGTAGTCGCACTCAGAGATCCTTTCGTCGTCAGACATTTCCTATGTTCATAATTCAAAAATTAAACTTCTGAAATACAATATATGTACTACAAAAACTAAATTCGATGATTAATATTCATCACGGGTTAACTTTCGGTCTGTCGAGTCTTCCTTGAAAACTCTCATCTCACGTGGTGTATATGGTGGGCACTCCCTCTTTGATATATTCAACCGTCGGTGATGGTCGCTCCTCCCTTCGTCCCCGAGTGCATTACACCAAATTGTCTAGCACACGGGAACGAAGGAGAAGCGGCCCCCACGACAACAGTCGGGATTCTTCCTCTCAGACATTTGTGACAGTTGGTGATTGAAGATCCTACTTTCATTTGAAAGTGCATTACACCAAAATGTCTAGCACGTTCAAATGAAGAAGAAGCTCCCCTCACAACAACGGTCGGGATTCTTCTTCTCTCATATATGGTGGACACTGCCTCACTGATTTTTCGACCATCGGTGATGGTCGCTCTTCTCTTCCTTCCCATGCATTACCAAAAGGTCTATCACGAGAAAGAAGAGGAAGAGCGACCCCCACGACAACAGTCGGCATTCTTCTTCTCTCATATATGGTGGACACTCTCTCTCACTGTTTTATTTACTGTCATCTATGGAGCCCCGACAGACTTAAAGTCAACCCAAAATGTCGTTAAATGCTCTTTCCGGCAAATCCAAGGCACTCGATATTTTCTACATTCTATCACAAGCAATGCTAAAATTCATGAAAAAATCCGACATGACCTTTGCTAAAAAGGACATATCGAGCGCCTGAAATTTGCCGGAACGGAAATTAATCAACACTCCGGCAAAACATAGGCCACTCGGAGTTTCCTGCAAACAATAAAAGCCAAGATAGCACTTGGGGAAGCACATACACATGCTAGTACTACACAACACTACTCCACATATCACAGTAACAAATAGACCATCTTAATTTACTCACTGGACGACTATCGAGGATGCCAGTGATCCCCTCACGACAAATTTAAAGTCAACTTGAAATTGATAATGACATAAAAGTAATTAAATTGTCCAATGCTAAAAAAAAATTATACCTAATTTTTTTCCAGTACATCTTATAACCCTAATATTTCATTTGTACAACAAGCATAACTAATTATTTAAAGGTATTTGGTTATTTTGCCCATACATTAATAAAAAATTTCTAGTCTATTAAAATAATCTGCATTATTGAAATTTTACTATTCTATTGAAATAATCTACAATACTAAATATATTATAACCCCTAAATTTACTAAAAATTTACATTCTACATCTATTGTATTTGAAAAACATTAAAAAAACCTACATTCTACAAGAACAGAGGGAGGAGGGATGGAGGGAGGCAGGAGGGAGGAGGGAGGAGGGAGGGAGGGATGGAGGAGAGAGAGGAGGAGAGAGAATGGACGGCTAGAGGAGGAGGAGCAGGGGGGAGAGAGGAGGGAGGAGGAGGGAAGGCTAGAGGAGGAAGGAGCAGGGGGGAGGAGGGAGGAGGGAGGAGGGAGGAGGAGGGTCGGCTTGAGGAGGAAGGAGCAGGGGGGAGGGGCGGCTAGAGGAGGGAGGAGGGAGGAGGAGGAGGCTTACCGAGGACAGGGCGACGGCGGCGACAAGGGAGAAGGAGGAGGACGGTCGGGCGCGGTGAGAGTGGCACAGGGAAGAGTGATGAACGGGTGATAATGTTTAACCTAGCAGCAGCGCGGGTATGGAAAGCACGCTGCTGCTAAGAAAATAGCAGTAGCGCGTTCCTGACAGCAGCGCTGCTGTTAAGTGGGGCCCCCTTGTGGCACAGTACAAAATTAGTTGTAGCGTGCTCCCTGTAAAACGCGCTACTAATACTCTCTTAGCAGTAGCGCGGTATCTTGAACCGCGTTACTACTATACCTAGCCTGTCGGCCAAGGTCTGGTCGTAATAGCTGTAGCGCGTTTTCTTCTGGCTGCACTACTGCTATGAACGTAGCAGCAGCGCTCTTGGCAGACAAGCGCTACTGTTAAGTAGCAGTAGCGCCTTGCTATAACTGGCGCTACTGATAAGCCTCCACGTATAAGGTTTTTCCTAGTAGTGTTAAAGTAAATTTTGACATGTTATAAAAAAGAGAATTAAGAAACTAAACTTTCCATGGTGAATTACTAAAATTTGTCATGATCCATGGAATAATTTTGACATGGATCATAATTAAAAAAATCCATCGTCAATTACTTTAAAAATGCATGGTCAATGACTCAAATTTTCCATGAGCCAGAATCTAAAATTGTCATGGTGAATTACTTAAATTTGCCTTGATACATGCACTAAAATTTGCCATGGTTCATACAAAAAATAATTTCCATGGTCGAATTAATATAATTGCCATGGTCAAAATACTAAAATTGCCATGATCTATAAACTAAAATTGCCATGACGAATAACCAAAAATTTCCAAGATCCATGAATTAAATTTGCCGTGGTTAATTACTAAAAATTGACATGGTCTATTAATAAAATTTGGCCTGGAAAGTAGTTGAAATACAATGGTAGCTTTAAATCTAGAAAAAAAAATAGATGAAACATATCACGACAACTTTAGTGTAAATATTGTGGCAACTTCAGTGTAACATCATGGCAACTTTTGGACCCCCAAAAAAATTCGATGAAACATATCAATTTGGTGTCTAGTTTTGAAGATCTCATCGAGGCGGATTTAATGATGAAAACGGATTTTTAATCATAATTTTTATTTAAGAGATAAAACATTTTTAAGTTCTGAAAACCATAAAGATTCCGTTGATGTCATCTGTTTGATGTGGCAAAATGGATGGTAATTGAGGTGTTTGAACCATGTTGCTTCGTGCCACACGTGTGGCACTTATCATTTGGGTAGAACAAAATGGTGGCGATCAGGTGGTGGTGGGCATGGTGGTGCCAGAGTGATGTGCCCTTCCTGCTCCTCATATGTCGATGGCAGTTCTCCCCAAGGCAATTCATGCGCCAAATTGACACGCATCTTTGCCAAACCATTGACATTTGGTGACTCCATGGAAGCATGGGAGATACTATAATGGCTTTCCCAACGTAAAGTAGAAAGACTATACTACTCCTGGTTTCTTACATCTACAGTAGTAGCTTAAGCATGGGAATGATTAGCTCTATCATACTTCTCTTGGAACTGAAGCCAATGGAAGTACTGCATGTACCGGTGTAGGAGCCAGCTGACATCCAGAAGATGTTCTCGCTGTCTAGTTCCTTGGTCTACATCGATCTAGGCTTCCGGATTACTATTGTGTTGATCTAATGTACTTTGGTATACAAAAAAAAAGTCATGTAATCAAGATTAAATCAGACTGCTAGCCCTATCGATTTAGACATAATTTGCCTGTAGGTTCTAAAAAAATTGAGTCACAAAGTTATAATGGCTTGTAGAATGTTTATGTGCGTAGATGTGTTTTAGATGCGCATGTAAGTTTGATGTTGTTTCTTGGATTAATACACAATACCATCGGGGTATGAATTATGGCCGTGGCGGTTTCGCGCAAAAAAACGCGTGTAGTCAATTCAAAATTGTGTAGTTAAATTTATGTATATATTTTCTTCTACACAAAAAATACATAGGGTTGTGTGGTTAGCCCTTTTTTCGTCTTACCTCCACACCGCCACCCTCTCCGTTTTTTATTTTCTCATTCTTCCACTGATTTCCTTGAGAACCGCCTCATTTGTCCCACCTTTTCTTTGTATCAGCTAAAACCATGTTTTCTTTGATAGATCAATAAGTATTGACTAACAAAAGTGCTCGTGTGTTGCAACGGAAGAAAAAATTATCACACTCCCCTAACCCAATAATTATGAGTCAAGACCCTAATAGGTTCATGTCCTTTCTTTCAACACATGGCATCCCATTTGTGTTTGCCACTTATCCTCTTTCTCACCCTCGTCAATGATGGCCTCAGTGTTCACACAATCACAATACGTTTGAATGTTGTCAATCCTAAGGCATCTCTCTCTTGGTATAAGATGAGAAATCTACTTTTTTTTCATGTGAGGTTTTGGCGAGGCGTGCATGCGTGGTTATGGATGGTTTCTTTGTCTCCAATCCTGGTTTTTCTGAGGTGTTCATTTCCAATCTGGATAGGCACTAGTACGAAAGAAAGTAGGATCATATGCTATTGATTAAGATTGCACCCTAAATAACATTTTTAAAATAACATAGTATTTAGATTCTACACATTTTTCTAATTAAATTATACTTTATAACATGTTAAATTTGGAGTTAGGGTTTAAAAGATGTGCATATTTTTAAAAAGCATTTGATATGCACTGCGGGGTTGATCAACTCAATTATCAGGGGGTTTCCTGCAAAAAAAAATTTGACATAAAATTGGCCTACAGGTTAATTACCAAAAATATGATGGGGTTTTCCACAAAGAGAAAAATGAGATTTAAAAGTTGATTGCGGGTTGATTATTAGAAATATCAGGGGGCTTTAGCAAAATAGCATGAAGACCAAGAATACCTATTTGCTTTA
The DNA here is from genome assembly GCA_011799875.1 of Thinopyrum elongatum. Lineage (NCBI taxonomy): Eukaryota > Viridiplantae > Streptophyta > Magnoliopsida > Poales > Poaceae > Thinopyrum > Thinopyrum elongatum. Next base: position 132,498,564 of record CM022303.1, read on the forward strand.
TTAGTAGGTAATTATAGATTCAATTGTCAATTTTAGTATCTAATCACATTAACATGCATGATTTAATCGCCAATTTTCGTGAAGAAAGACGATGCTTACTCTTCATGTAGGGTGAGAGTGAAGAAAGATATATAATGCATGCCTAGGAGGAAAATTACTAGGCTGATGTGGTGTGCATTGATCATTTCCCCTCAAATAGAAATTAAAATTTTATATAAAGTTTATTACAGAATTATGTTCATGGTGGACGATATGAAGGTCAGACTGGTGATGGAGGAGTAAGATGAGGAGCTTGCGATGACATAGGAGATGAGAAGAAGTTGAGGCTGGTGACAGATTTATATGAAGGGGAGAAGCTCGGGGGGAGGATGGCAATGGCGAAGGAGATGGCTGCTCAAGCGGTGGCCGTCAGCGGATTGATCTTGATGGCATTCACCAAATTCTTTGAGGATCTGAATACAAAATTACATTCATCCTTCGGTCTATCCGGTTGGACATATGCAAGTCAGAGTGGTGATCAAGGGGTACAACGAGGAGCTTGTGAAGGTCGAGGAGGTGGAGAAGAAGGCGAGGCTGCTGATGGAGTGTAGTGAAGGGGAGATATCAGGAAGAAGGCAACACTGTAGATGTGTGATAAATGGGAGACGCGAAACGGGAGGTTGACATTGGCCAAGGAGAAGGTCACAAAAGCACCGAGAGACGTTGGGTTGTCATGGATAACGTTCTTCGAATCATTCATGATTTGAGGCTCTCGAAGTAATCAATCGCTTTTTTGGATTTGTTTTCTAAAATATTACTCATATATGTTCCAATTGTCTCATATAATATAGTCAACGTGAGTCAACATGGACTCTTAGCCATCCATGTCATTCCTTATGATTCTTCACGATATTAAAAATTTCTCTTTTTTATCGTCTTCATTGAATTCCAGATTTTAACTCATAACAATATGAAAAGAAATAATGCAATGCGTCGATTGAGAACTGACAACCACAATAGAAGTAAGTGAACATGCCCTAGAACTAATTGTTTTCTGTCACGGCAACCTGTTTTTATTGCATGCCAATTTTTTAAGACTGAATCTTCCATTAATGCATGGACTATTAAAAGATGTAGCATTCCATCGTCAATTGACCACCCTCCACCCGCATTCATCCTTCGGTCCACCCGGTTGGAAAAATGCCCTAGAGGCTATAATAAATTTGCTATTATTCAATTTCCATGTTCATAATTAAGTCCATATTTCTGTGCTATAAATGCTAACGTTCTTGAAAGTGAGATTCGTAGAAATACCTATTTGCATTTGTGTAATATAAACACCAAAATGATCCCTAGTCAGGCCGCTGGACTAGTGCTACTCCTATAGGAGTTGTTGGGCTTTCCCTAAATAGGAAGGGTGATGTATGTAACACCCCTGTGTAACTACCACTGTGATCAGCTGCTAATATTGCCAAGTCATATCATTTGCAGTGCCTAAACATAGTGGTTATCCAAATGCAAATCAACTCCAATCTGAAAATCAACTCAAATTCAAAAGTGCAAAATAAATTTGCTCAAACACTATTGCAAAAATGTTCACTAATTAGCAAATATTCCAGAAGCATTCATAAAAATATCACCAGTAGCACTTAGATTAATTAAGTGACTCAAACAAATTGAAATAGCACCAAAACGGAGTTATTAAATCCATTTGAAATCATATTAAATTCAAATGAAATCCAAATATGTCCAAGCAAGTTTTTGGTGAAGGGTAATATTGCATTGCATTATTTGGACCAAGTTCCATATTTTACAAAAGTGTACAAGTGACCTAACTAATTCAAAACAGAAAAGAATAAAAGAAAATGTAAAACAGAAAACGGAAAATTAAGACGAGGCACTGTGCACTAGTTCCATCTGGCCCAACTCCGTCTCTCTCCCTCGCGTGTCGCCTTCCCCATGGCCGGCGCGCGTGCACCGGTGGGCGCGCGACACGCCGGCGCCACCGACGAAACAGGGACGAGGAGGGGATTAGGGCGAGGCTCGTTCGCTCCCCCTAGATCCCCTCGACCACTCCTCCCCTCTCCCCTCGCTCTCCACAGCTAGATCCCATCGGCGCCCGATGCGGTCGCCGTCGTGCATCGTCCATCCTCGTGGCCACCGGCGCCCTTCTGCTCCTCCGCCGTGTACAAGCTAAGCGCCGGCCTTCGCCTCTTCCTCCTCGACCAAAAGCTGGGGCCAGGGAGCCCTGCTGCTGACGGATTCGTCGTCGTCTCCGTCTCGGGCCGCCGCATCCGCTCCGTCGACCACCTGCGCTACTAAGCTCCCAAGGGTTTTCCTTAACCGCTCGGTGAGCCTCACCTTCCCTCCCCTAGCTCCTCTGTCCTCCTGCGTAGCTGTAGCCGCCGCGCCATGGACGACCGAACGGAGCTCCGCCGGCGTTGGCTTTGCCATCGAAACGGTCGCTGTTGAGCTCGTTTGAGCTCACAATCGTGCTCGCCGTCGCGTTAGGAGTAGGACGAGCTAGCCGCCGCTGCCTGCCGTGCTCGGAGCCGCCGTCCCCATTTTCCTCCGAACGCCGCCGCCGCAGATCTTGTCGCCGTTCCCTATTCCGGTGACCATAGGGTCCGGCGCCGTCACCAACGGACGCGGCACCAAGTGCCCGTTCGAACACAAGTGGCCGCATTCGAAACGGGCCACCGTAGCGCGATTCCGGCCACGTCCCGAGCGCGCCGCCGCGCGATTTGGTCACCGGCGACCAGCCGCCGGCCGCGCTGAGCTGGCAGGACTGGGGCCACCCCCTGTGACACTGCCAGTGGCCCCGTTGACTGGTTTGACCAGTCAACGCGCTGACGTGGCCGTCTTGGGCCACTGACATGTGGGCCCCGCTAGTAATTAGTTTAAATAAAACATTTTAATAATTAAAATCAATTAGATAAACTAAATGACTCACTGACATATGGGGCCCACACCCCTAATTAACCCTGGTAATTAGTTTATTCCACTGTTAGCCTAACAGAGGCTGACATGTGGGTCCCACAGGACCCACATGTCAGTTTTGACTCCTGTCAGACGCTGTTGACCGCTGAAGTCACAGTGACATCATGCTGACATCATAATTCATTTCTGTTAATTAAATAAATTCCAGAAAATCCAATAATCTTTAAAAATTCATATCTTTTAAACCGTAACTCGGATCAAAAAAGTTAAAACATGAAAGTTGCTCAGAACGACGAGATAAGTCTGATCGTGCCGTCTGTTTCCTTATCAGAACCTCCTACGTAGGAGAACTCGTAACTCTGAGCCCGATTCCGGTAGATGAATAGTGCACACATACCGGTTCATAAATCCTAGTTTAATTCTAATAATAACTAAAATGACTTAGAGGCATATTTAGGCAACCCTGCACTGCATCATAGCATCGCACGCACTGTGTTGCATCTGCTTGCATTGTATTTACTTGTTTCTTCCCCCTCTTCTCTTTCGGTAGACCCCGACGTTGCCGTAGCTCCTGAGGCAGACGCCGCTCCGAAGTACGACTATGCCCCCGACGACCCTGCCCTTACCGTCGAACAGACAGACAAGCACCCCCATTTTGAGCAGTCCGATATCGCCCACTCTCTTCTCTCTTATGCTTGTATTAGAAGCTATTGCTGCTACTGTTGTCCTATATCTGCTGTATAGCCTGTTACTTGTAACCTGCTGTTGATACTTCCCTGCTATCCTAAACTGTTTAGTATAGGATGGATAGAGCCTTATCAGAGACCCATTTGTCCCGACTGCCCCGCTGGACTCTCAGAAGACCCGAGCAACGGGATCGAAGATCAGACCCGGGCACCGCACGTCACTTCCCCTATGTTGCTCGACACTACTGGTTTATTATCGAGTGCCGAGGGTGATACCTCGTCAGCACTTTTGATGATAACCTTGTAGGTTAGTTAGTCGGTCGTGGTAAGCGAGGGTGATTCCTCCTACACCACCCCCGATAACGACGTCGTCGTGCAACTCCTTAAGTGTGGACCTCGAGGGTGATTCCTCATTCGTTCACCTTGACGATAGCATCGAGCGGGAATTCCATCGAGGGTGATTCCTCAGGGTTCCCTTCGGTGTCAAACACACAGCTACCCTGGATATTATGACTTGACTTTGAACCATGATACTAAAGACGGGTCGGCCCTGAGGGGTACCCGCGCGAGCATGAATGTGAAGTGATGTGGAGTCGGGTTGACCTGAGAGGTGCCCGCGAGATAACTACGAGGCGTGGCCGGGCATTCTTAGCCCTTGCCGCAAGTCCTCGAGACGGGGCGACGGGGTCACGTCGATCGTGTGTCTCTGCTCATTTCCGCGCGCTCCTAATCCACTAACGGTTTGGATATTTGATCTGAGGGGCCTCTGGCCTGGTAGCACTAACCATCACGTGGGCATAGTATGGGCGTTCTGCGTCGTATACATCAGCCGAAGCTCTATTGACGTCAGCGAGGAGCGGCCCGTTTTGGATTGGACTGGGAACGCAACTGCGCTTGTATAAGGGGTTGCTAGGTCTGCTTCCGAAACGTCCTCGCAACGTGCAAGGTTCCCAGGGCGAAGGCCCAAGACCCCTGGGGGCATAGGTTAGTCCGGCGTGCTGACCTCTCTTTAGAGCCCAGGTCGGGTTGCGGCGTGTTGCTTAGCCGAGGCCGGGCATGACCCAGAAAAGTGTGTCCGGCCGGAGTTAAGCGAGCATGTTGGGTAAGTTGGTGCACCCCTGCAGGGAAGAAACTTTTATCGATAGCCTGTCCTACGGTAACGGACACTCGGAGTTGTATCCCGATCGATACAACTAGAACATGACTGGAGATGAGAACTGGATAGTATGGCTCTGGAATTGCTTTCTCGCAGGGAGTCGAGGAAGAATCTCTGGCCGAGGTTGATGACATTACTGCTATACTTTACATTATGTTATTCTGCTCTCTTCTAATGCTGCAAGACTGTTGAAGAAGCTGAAGATGCTAGTCTTCGATAGGACTAGGCTTTTCCCCTCTATTCCGGCATTTCTGCAGCCCAGTCCACTAAAACAGCCCCCTTTGAAAATGTTGCATATGTAGTGTAGATCCTTGCTTGCTGAGTACTTCGGATGAGTACTCACGTTTGCTTTATTTTCCTTTTCCCCCTTTATTCCATTGTCGCATCCAGACGACGGAGCCCCGGAGCCAGTTGTCCCCGTCGACGACCACTACTACTACCAGCCCGGAGAGTACTACTACTACGAGGAGCCGACTGACGACCAGGAGTAGGATTCGGAGGGTCCAGGGCAGGAGGCCCACGCCTTTCGATCGTAGAGTTTTATTTTGCCCCGCCTCTATGAAGGCGTATCTCTCTATTTCTGTAATATATCTGTACCCAGATATCTAATGCTTCCGCTGACACTTGTATGCCATCGAGCTATGTATTCGAGTCCTCGAGGCCCTGGCTTGTAATATAAAGCTTGTATGAATTTATTTATGTTTAGAGTTGTGTTGTGATATCTTCAAGTGAGTCCTTAGGCTTGATCGTGTGCATTTGCGTGTATAGTTAGTGCACGATTAAGCTGGGGTCGTCACAATGTAGCACAAAAGCAAAGTATTTCCCTCAGTTAAGAACCAAGGTTTAATCAAACCAGTAGGAGTCAACAAGCTAACAAGATAAGCAGCACATGCACACAAACAAAATAAATACTTGCACCCAACTTGTTAAGGGGGTTGTCAAGCCCCTTGTCTTTCTAGAACATGAAGTCGCGCGTTGCCCGCCCGCCCATCGTTGATGCAATCACAGAGATGCTTTTGAAAATTTATGTTTGTTTTGAACATTGCTCCATGACATGTTCGGAATATGGGGATGATGACAGTCTTTTCCTTTAATTTGATGATCATGGATCTACTTGGCAGAAATTCACTGTAGTTTGGTCCATAAATACTACCTCCAATCCAAATTAATTGACATTTTGATCGGAGGGAGTAACTTTTTTTATTCTAAGGAGTTCTCCTACAAAAGCGATAGATATATCTTATGTGCTCTCACAATGGGTCTCTGTTGTTCAAACATGCACTTGGATGGGCTTGGAATGGACGGTGCTGTAAAAAACTGTCAACGCATGCGCAGCCTCCTGTCAGTTCGACACTATGAAAAAAGTTAAAATCATGTTCACCCTGCAAAAAAAAAGATAAAATCATGTTAATAATTTAATTAAAGATGAATGCACAAGTTTGTAATTTATTATTTGTCCGAACTGTAATTGCTAGTTGAGTGGGTAGTGGGAAGTTAATGGTTCAATTACCATTTTACTTTGCACTTAATTAATACTATAAAACTGTGTTTTGGTTTGCTCTTTATAATGACCTGCTTGGGGCCATGTTTGCTGTAAGCCGCGTGTGGGCTAGTGTCAGACGAAGCAAGAAGGATCCATGGCTGCGGTGGCAAGAGGTAATATATTTCTTCACATGATTAAATTATTTGTAATTGTCTTGGTGATTCTCCTTTCACAATTATGTGTACGGGTTAGCCCGAATATACATATAACTTGGGGATTGTTTGCGTCTCTTGGAAGGTAATTTTAGATGAAATTCTTAAGAAGGTTGATGGAAGAAGAGCCGAGTATAGTTGCATGAAAGTTGTTATTATTGCGAACCAACCTGTGATTGGATGGTTAGAGGGACTGTGGTATTCTCAATCCGTCAAGGTTCAATTCCTGGTGCTCGCATTTATTTCTGGATTTATTTCAGGATTTCTGGCGATGCGCATTCAGTGGGAGGAGACGTTCGGGGGTGCTCATAGGGGTAGGGTGTGCGTGTGTGAGTTCACAGGGGTGATTGTATGCACATGTATATGAGCGTTTGCGTTTGTACTGTGTTAAAAAAAGTCGTTATTATTAGCACAAAGAAAATGTGTCAGGTAGACTTGACCAGGCCGTTGAACACCGATGTGGATGCTGAGGAAGATGCAGCTATAGCCATGATAGGGAAACTCACTGAATCATATAGGTTTGAGATTGATGATACTGTGGAGGAATTGAAAAAGTGAAATCCTTGTGCTTGGAAAACTGAGAAATCAGCAAGTTGAAGTCATGAAGGTGTTTAAACAAGCGTTACAAGGATGAACAAAGATTATATGTGATTTAAAAATAATTTTGTGGCGAAAACAAAATCCTGCATCATGTCCAAAAACTTGACCTCTTTTAATATCATCAGTTAGTTCATCTTGCTTCATTTTGTACACCCAATTAACAATGTCAGGCCAGATCTGAACTCATTTTATTTTCGAACAATAAACGGCGGTTCTGTTTTAAGCATGTGTAACAGTGAACCTGTACCTGGGATGTAGCCCTACCACATCATGTGTATGGGTTGTATTGGCCAGGTCTGTAATGGCAGCAATATGCGGAATAATCTAGCATTGTAATTATTTTGCGAGCCTCGGTGGAGCTATCGGGGCGAGCTGTGATTAATCGGGCCACGGATGCTTACTGGGCCAGTGGGTGCGTGCGTCATCCCACCCCGATTTTAAGTGTAAAAGTAGCCCAAAAGTAGGGCGTGCTTTCATCCCCAGCGGCCGGCCGTGAGCAGTGCTAATACTTTACTCTCCAAACTTTTTTTGGAGATAATTGCTCTTTACTTATTTGTCCCAAGAAACACTGGCTCAAAAAAGAAATTGTCCCAGGAAACACTTTTATATCCACCCCGTTGAGACTATGGAATGCGGTCAATGTGTTTTTTTTACCACGTGTCGTGTGTGATGCACATGCGGACATATGCCCATGGTCTTTGATGACCCACAAGTATAGGGGATCAATCGTAGTCCTTTCGAAAAGTAAGAGTGTCGAATCCAACGAGGAGCAGAAGTAAATGACAAACGATTTTCAGCAAGATAATTTCTGCAAGCACTGAAATTGTCGTAACATGTAGTTTGATATCAAGATAATTTGTAATGAGCAACGGTAACGGTAAATAAAGTGCAGCAAGGTAGCTCAATCCTTTTATGGCAAAGGACATGTCAAAACGGTCTCTTATAATAAGCAACGCGTTCTTAAGGGCACACGGGAATTTCATCTAGTCACTTTCATCATGTTGGTTTGATTCACGTTAGCTACTTTGATAATTTGATATGTGGGTGGACCGATGCTTGCGTGTTGTTCTTACTTGAACAAACCTCCCACTTATGATTAACCCCCTCGCAAGCATCCACAACTACGAGAAAAGTATTAAGATAAAATCTAACCATAGCATTAAACATATGGATCCAAATTAGTCCCTTACGGAATAGCGCATAAACTAGTGTTTAAACTTCTGTCACTCTAGCAACCCATCATCTAATAATTACTCCACAATGTATTCCCTTAGGTCCAAAGATGATAAAGTGTCATGTAGTTAACGTTTACATAACACCACTAAGGGAAGCACAACATACATATCATCAAAATATCGAACACATATCAAATTCACATGATTACTTGCAACATGATTCTCCCGTGACCTCAAGAACAAAAGTAACTACTCACAGATGATACTCATGCTCAAGATCAGAGGGGTATTAAATAGCATAATGGATCTGAACATATAATCTTCCACCAAATAAATCATATAGTAATCAACTACAAGATGTAATCAATACTACTAGTCACCCACAGGTACCAATCTGAGGTTCCGGTACAAAAATTGAGCACAAGAGATGAACTAGGGCTTTGAGATGAGATAGTGTTGTTGAAGATGTTGATGAAAATTGGCCTCCCAAAGATGAGAGGGTTGTTGGTGATGACGATGGCTTCGATTTCCCCCTCCGAGAGGGAAGTTCCCCCGGCGGAATCGCTTCACCGGAGGGCAAAAATGCTCCTGCCCAAGTTCCGCCTCGAGACGGCGGCGCTCCGTCCCGAAAGTCATCTACTTATTTTTTCTAGGTAAAAAGACCTTATATACCAGAAGATGGGCACCGGAGGTGGGCTGGGCTGCCCACCACCCACCAAGGCATGCTTGGGGGGCCTGGCGTGCCCTGGTGTCTTGTGGGCACCTAGCAGCCCCCCTCTAGTTGTTATTTGCTCCAATATTTAATATATATTCCAAAATAATTCTCCGTAAATTTTTAGCTCATTTGGAGATGTGCAGAATAGGTATCTCTGACATAGGTTTTTCAGGTCCAGAATTCCAGCTGACGACATTCTCCCTCTTTGTGTAAATCTTGCATATTATGAGAGAAAAGGCATTAGAATTACTCCATAAATTGTTATTATGCATAAAAACATTATAAATAACAGTAGGAAAACATGATGCAAAATGAACGTATCAACTCCCCCAAGCTTAGACCTCGTTTGTCCTCAAGCGAAAGGTGTCGATAAAAACAAAATATGGACATAGTAGCATCATCCTTATTATTATAACAACAACAAACTTTATCATAAAATTTCTCATGAACAAGTAACAATTCATCACAACATCGAAGTAAAAAGCATAAAATTTATTGAAAACCAACAAACTATGTTCTCAGTCAACTTTGCAACTACAATTCATCATACTTTCAGGAAGGGTCTCGTATCGGAGCCTTTTGGCAAGGCCACATACTCAACTATCATTTAATCTTCTATGATCGCTAACACTCACAGCATACATATGATCAAAAAGTTTCAACCGGACACATAGAAAGATAGGGGCTATAGTTTTGCCTCCCAACTTATTCACCTCAAGGGTGATGTCAACAATAATAACTCATGATCACTCACATTCAACTGAATATATGTGCCTAGATCTTTCCTCACCACATGGTGCTTACAAAAGAGAAAATAAAAAGGAATAGAGAAGAATACTTTGACTCTTGCATAAAAAGTAAATACATAAAAGTAAAAGATAGGCCCTTCGCAGAGGGAAGTAGAGCTTGTCATGCGCTTTTTGGTTTTGTATGCACAATCTCTTAATGCAAAAGAACGTCACATTATATTGCCTCTTATGATAGCAATCTTTATTATGCAGTCCGTCGCTTTTATTACTTTGCCATCACAAGTTCGTACAACACTTAATTTCTCTTACACTAAATGATCAAACACATTTAGAAGCAGTTTTTATTGCCTTTTTGCACCGATGACAACTTAATTGAAGAATCTTACTCAATCCATAGGTAGTTATGGTGGACTCTCAAAATATGAGTTTGGGTTTAAGCTTTTTGGATGCACAAGTAGTATCTCTACTTGGTGCGGATTTTTGGCTAGCAAGTATATTAAGCAAGCACCACATGTTGAAGGATCTATGACAATATAACTTCTATGTGAATATGAACAATCATAAATCATTACGTTGTCTTCCTTGTCCAACGTCAACAATTTTGGCATATAATATTTAATGAGGGCTCACAATCATAAAAGATGTCCAAGATAGTCTATTTGCATGTGAATCTTCTCTTCCCTTATTAATTCTTTCATCAGTTGCATCATTGACCAATGCTTTGTTTCTCAATTTTCAATAAATTTTACCACTTATACGTTTCCTTATGTGGTGTCATTACTTACCATAAGATTAGCATATGATCTTTTTATTTATTTCCTTTGTTTTGATTGCAACATAAAAATAAAGAAGCAAAAACTCAAACTAAATTTTATTATATAGCTCTCACTCGATTACATAGATAGATAGATCACGAAACTAGCACTCGAAAATAGATCATACTAAACTTTTATTCAACTAAATCACGAAATAGATAAGGATCAAATTAAATAGGTAAAGGTAATAAAAGTGATGGTGATACGATACCGGGGCATCTCCCCCAAGCTTGGCAGAAGCCAAGGGGAGTGCCCATACCCGTGTACTCAAGTCTCCTTTGGTGGGAAAGATGATGAAGGTGGTGATGATGAGATAGTCGCGTCACACTTGAGCCTCAATAAGTACTCCAATCTACGAATGATTCTCCGGAGGGCGATGATGTGCTCTTCTAACAAAATATTTTCATGAGTGAGAAATTTATTCTGAACACGAACCGCTTCGAAGGCCCTAAAGCCTTCAATTTCAGTAGGGATGAGATGATTGTAGTAAGGTTGAAGGATATCTTCTTCTTCCTCTTCTTCTGTTGGCATGGCCTACCCTCCTTCTTGAGCTCGATCTCCCGCAACTTCCTTGCCTTGTCCTCCTTGGTGGCTTCTTTTGGTCCCTCTCTTTTCAGTTCCATCTTCATCAACCAAGCATCTTCTTCTATGTTATTGGAGGAGGGAGAAGATATGATGCCTGGCTTGATAGATCTGACAGAGAAACAACGCGAAACAAGAACAGAGGATTTTTCTGCGATGCGGTGGTCAAATCATCCGGGGGTATATATAAAGATTTTTTTTATCTTGGAAAACAAGCCTACGAAAGGAAAACAGAGTCGGGAAGGTGCCCAAGGGCCCCACCACCCACCAGGACGCGCCTGGCCCTTCCTGGCGCGCCCTGGTGTATCGTGGTCACCTCGGTTGCCTTCCCGGTTATTTCTTATTTTACCTTTTTTTCAAATATTCCAAAACTGACAGAAAATATTTTTGCGGATTTTTCGGAGTCCGTTTACTTACCATATAGCGTACTCTTCCTTTTTAGTGTTCTGGAAGGTTTCTTTTATGTGTTCCTCCGGTGTCATGGTTTGAATAATATTAGTTTCAACATTAATAGACGTACCTGAGATATAGTGCTTAATTCTTTGCCCATTGACCACCTTCGGGTTAGTGCCTTCGGCATTATTGATCTTAATGGCTCCAGAACGATAAACCTCTTCGATAATATATGGTCCTTCCCATTTGGAAAGAAGTTTTCCTGCAAAAAAACTAAAACGAGGGTTTTACAATAGAACATGTTCTCCAACTTTGAATTTCCGCTTTTGGAATCTTTTATCATGCCATCTTTCAACTTTTTCTTTAAATAGTTTGGAATTTTCATAAGCTTGGGTTCTCCATTCATCTAGTGAGCTAATATCAAATAACCTTTTTTCACCGGCAAGTTTGAAATCATAATTGAGTTCTTTAATTGCCCAATATGCTTTATGTTCTAACTCAAGAGGCAAATGACAAGCTTTTCCATCAACCATTTTGTATGGAGACATACCCATAGGATTTTTATAAGCTATTCTATAGGCCCAAAGTGCATCATCCAGTTTCTCAGACCAATTCTTTCGGGACCTATTGACAGTTTTTTGTAATATTAATTTTATTTCTCTATTGCTAAGTTCAACTTGTCCACTAGATTGAGGATGATAGGGTGATGCAATTCTACGGTTGACATCATATTTAGCAAGCATTTTAAGGAAAGCACCATGAATAAAGTGTGAACCACCATCAGTAATTAAATATCTAGGGACTCCAAACCTTGGGGAAATAACTTTTTTAAGCATTTTAATGGAGGTGTTATGATCAGCACTACTAGTTGGAATAGCTTCTACCCACTTAGTGACATAATCAACATCAACCAAAATATGTGTATACCCATTAGGGGAAGGAAAAGGTCCCATATAATCAAAACCCCAAACATCAAATGGTTCAACAAGTGAATAATTCATAGGCATTTCCTGACGCTTACCAATATTACCAATTCTTTGGCATTCGTCATAAGATAAGACAAACTTACGGGCATCCTTGAAAAGAGTAGGCCAATAAAAACCAGATTGCAATACCTTGTGAGCAGTTCTATCTCCCGCATGATGTCCCCCATAGGCTTTGGAGTGACATTTCTATAGGATTTGTTCCTATTCATGCTCAGGTACACAACGTCTAATAATACCATCTACTCCCTCTTTATACAGATGTGGGTCATCCCAAAAGTAATGTCTTAAATCATAGAATATTTTTTTCTTTTGTTGGTATGTGAAACTAGGTGGTATAAATTTACCAACAATGTAATTAGCATAGTTAGCATACCAAGGAGTGTTATGAGAAGCATTTATGATAGCTAGTTGTTCATCAAGAAAACTATCATCAATAGGTAGTGGGTCATCAAGAATATTTTCTAACCTAGACAAGTTATCTGCTACAGGATTCTCAACTCATTTCCTATCAGTAATATGTAAATCAAATTCTTGTAGCAAGAGAACCCACCTAATGAGTCTAGGTTTAGCATCTTTCTTTTCCATAAGATATTTTATAGTAGCATGATCGGTGTGAACAATTACTTTGGAATCAACAATGTAAGATCTGAATTTATCACAAGCAAACACAACTGCTAAAAATTCTTTTTTGGTAGTAGCATAATTTCTTTGAGCACTGTCTGGAGTTTTTCTAGCATAATGAATAACATTTAATTTCTTATCAACTATTTATCCTAGAACAGCACCAACAGCATAATCACTAGCATCACACATGATCTCAAAAGGCAGGTTCCAATCAGGTGGTTGAACAATAGGTGCCGAAGTTAAGGCTTTCTTAAGTGTTTCAAAGGCTTCTACACAATCATCATAAAAAACAAATGGAACATCCTTTTGTAAAAGATTAGTAAGAGGCCTAGAAATTTTAGAGAAGTCTTTAATGAACCTCCTATAGAAACCAACATGACCAAGGAAACTACGAATACCTTTAATATCTTTAGGACATGGCATTTTCTCAATTGCATCAATTTTAGCTCTATCCACCTCAATACCTCATTCAGAAATTTTATGCCCCAAGACAATGCCTTCATTAACCATAAAGTGACACTTCTCCCAATTCAAGACAAGATTAGTTTGTTCACATCTCTGCGAAACTCGATCAAGGTTGCTTAAGCAATCACCAAAAGAAGTTCCATAAACGAAAAAATCATCCATGAAAACCTCAACAATCTTTTCACAAAAGTCAGAGAATATAGCAGTCATACATCTTTGAAAGGTAGCAGGTGCATTGCATAAACCAAAAGGCATACGTCTATAAGCATAAGTTCCAAAAGGACAAGTAAAGGTGGTTTTCTCTTGATCAGGTTGTGATACAGGTATTTGAGAGAAACCAGAATATCCATCAAGAAAACAAAAGTGTGTGTGCTTAGATAATCTTTCTAGCATTTGATCAATGAAAGGCAGAGGGTAATGATCTTTTCTATTAGCTTTATTTAATTTTCTAAAATCAATTACCATTCTATAGCCTGTAACAATTCTTTGTGGGATAAGTTCATTTTTATCATTAGGAACAACAGTAATACCTCCCTTTTTAGGGACACAATGAACAGGACTTACCCATCTACTATCAGATATGGGATAGATTATACCTGCTTCCAAAAGTTTTAGTATTTCAGTTCTCACCACTTCTTTCATCTTAGAATTCAATCATCCTTGATGATCAACAACGGGTTTAGCATCAGGTTCCAAATTAATCTTGTGCTGACAGAGAGTGGGACTAATGCCCTTAAGATCATCAAGAGTATTTCCAATAGCAGCATGGTGCTTCCTCAGAATTTTTAATAATCTCTCTTCTTCATGTTCTGAAAGGTTAGCACTAATAATAACAGGATATATCTTTTTCTCATCAAAATAAGCATACTTCAAAGTGTCAGGCAATTGCTTTAATTCAAACACAGGATCACCTTTAGGTGGAGGAGGACCTCCTAGAGTTTCAATAGGCAAATTGTGTTTAAGGAGAGGTTGTTGTTCAAAGAATATTTTATCTATTTCATTTCTTTCACGCAAGTGCATATCATTTTCATGGTCTAGCAAATATTGTTTTAGTGGATCAGTAGGAGGCATGGCAATAGAAGCAAGACCAATTATTTCATCCTTAATTGGTAATTCTTTATTATGAGGTTGTCTACGAAACTTAGATAAATTAAATTCATGAGACACATCACCAAAACTAACATTGATAGTTTCTTTTTCACAATCTATCTTAGCATTGACAGTGTTCAAGAAAGGTCAACCAAAGATAATGGGAAAAAAGTCATCTTGTGGTTAACCAAGAACTAGAAAATCAATAGGGTATTTTATTTTCCCACACAAGACTTCAACATCTCTAACTATCCCAAGTGGTGTGATGGTGTCTCTATTAGCAAGTTTAATAGTAACATCTATGTCTTCTATTTCAGCGGGTGCTATATCATTCATAATTTCTTGGTATAAGGTAAAAGGAATAGCACTCACACTAGCACCTAAGTCACATAAACTATGATAGCAATGATCTCCTATTTTAATTGAGACAACATGCATGCCAACCACAGGTCTATGTTTATCTTTTTCATCGGGTTTGGCTATTCTAGCAGCTTCATCACAGAAGTAAATAGCATGCATATCAATATTTTCGACCAAGAGATCTTTAACCATAGAAACACTAGGTTCTACTTTAATTTGTTCAGAGGGTTTAGGTGCTTTAATATTACTTTGGCGAACCATGGTTGATACCTTAGCATGTTCCTTTATCCTAACAGGGAAATGTGGTTTTTCAATATAAGCAGTAGGCACAGCTGGATCAACATTGTAAATGATAGTTTCATCTTTAGGTATGACTGGTTTTTTAATTTCTTCTTTAATAGGGGGATGATATTTAAACCACTTATCCTTAGTGAGATCAACATAAGTAGCGAAAGATTCACAAAAAGAGGCTACTATCTCAGAGTCAAGTCCATATTTAGTGCTAAACTTGTGAAAAACATCGGTATTCATAAAAGATTTAACGCAATCAAACTCAAGCTTAATACTTGACTCTTTACCTTCGTCGAGTTCCCAATCTTCAGAGTTGAGTTTAATTCTTTTCAAAAGATCCCACTTGAATTCAATAGTCTTCTTCATAAAAGAACTAGTGCAAGAAGTATCGAGCATGGATTGATCATCACTAGAAAGCCGAGCATAAAAGTCCTAAATAATAATTTCTCTCGAGAGCTCATGATTGGGGCATGAATATAACATTGACTAAAGCCTCCCCCAAGCTAGATCGATACTTTCTCCTTCACAAGGCCAAAAATTATATATATAATTCCGATCACGATGAACTAGATGCATAGGATAAAACTTTTGGTGAAATTCCAATTTCAATCGATTCTTGTTCCAAGATCCAATATCATCGCCTAGCCTATATCATGTCAATGATTTTCCCTTCAAAGATAAAGGTAAAACCTTCTTCTTAACTTCATCTCCGGGCAAACCTGCAAGCTTAAATAATCCATAAATTTCATCTACATATATCAAGTGCATATAGGGATGTTTAGTTCCATCTCCTGCATAAGGATTAGCTAGCAGTTGCTCTATCATACCCGAAGGAATTTCATAGCTAATATTTTCAGTAGGTTGAGGGGAAACTCTTTGTGTTTCCGGTCGAGGTGAAGATACCCCGAACAAACCCCTCAAAGGATTGTTTTCCATAGTAACAAGTGACAATAAATTTCAGCACGTAATATAAATTCTTCCTTACCGATTTCCACTTACCAAGAGCGCTTCACTCCCCGGCAACGGCGCCAGAAGAGATTCTTGATGACCCACAAGTATTGGGGATCAATCGTAGTCCTTTCGATAAGTAAGAGTGTCGAACCCAACAAGGAGCAGAAGAAAATGACAAGCGGTTTTCAGCAAAGTAATTTCTGCAAGCACCGAAATTATTGGTAACAGGTAGTTTGATAGCAAGATAATTTGTAATGAGCAAGTAACGGTAATAGTAAATAAAGTTCAGCAAGGTACCCCAATCCTTTTGTCGCAAAGGACAGGCCAAAACGGTCTCTTATAATAAGCAAAGCGTTCTTGAGGGCACATGGGAATTCCATCTAGTCACTTTCATCATGTTGGTTTGATTCGTGTTGTTCTTACTTGAACAAACCTCCCACTTATGGTTAACCCCCTCGCAAGCATCCGCAACTACGAGAAAAGTATTAAGATAAAATCTAACCATAACATTAAACATATGGATCCAAATCAGTCCCTTACGGAATTAAGCTTCTCTCACTTTAGCAACCCATCATCTAATAACTACTCCACAATGCATTACCTTAGGCCCAAAGATGGTGAAGTGTCATGTAGTTGACGTTCACATAACACCACTAAGAGAATCACAACATACATGTCATCAAACTATCAAAGACATATCAAATTCACATGATTACTTGCAACATGACTTCTCCCGTGAACTCAAGAACAAAAGTAAGTAATCACAAATGATATTCATGCTCAAGATCAAAGGGGTATTAAATAGCATAATGGATCTGAACATATAATCTTTCACCAAATAAACCATATAGTAATCAACACTACTAGTTACCCACAGGTACCAATCTGAGGTTTCGGTACAAAGATTGAGCACAAGAGATGAACTAGGGCTTTGAGATGAGATGGTGATGTTGATGAAGATTGGCCTCCCAAAGATGAGAGGGTTGTTGGTGATTACGATGGCTTCGATTTTTCCCTCCGAGAGGGAAGTTCCCCCGGCAGAATCGCTCCGCCGGAGGGCAAAAGTGCTCCTGCCCAAGTTCCGCCTCGAGACGGTGGCGGTCCGTCCCGAAAGTCATCTCCTAATTTTTTTTTAGGTCAAAAGATCTTATATACCAGAATATGGGCACCGGAGGTGGGCTGGGCTGCCCACCACCCACCAGGGCGCGCCTGGGGGGCCTGGCGCGCCCTGGTGTCTTGTGGGCACCTGGCAGCCCCCCTCTGGTAGTTATTTGCTCCAATATTCATTATATATTCCAAAATAATTCTCCGTAAATTTTTAGCTCATTTGGAGATGTGCAGAATAGGTATGTCTGACATAGCTTTTTCAGATCCAGAATTCCAGCTGTCGGCATTCTCCCTCTTTGTGTAAACCTTGCATATTATGAGATAAAAGGCATTCGAATTACTCCATAAAGTGTTATTATGCTTAAAAATATTATAAATAATAGTAGGAAAACATGATGTAAAATGGACGTATCAGTATTTTGTTGGGGTTAAGTCAGGCATGCCAAGAAGTATATGCAAATCAACTGCGGATGATTCATTAGTCTCGTCTGGATGCTTCTTTGGTGGTGGCGTTGACATAGTCAATTTATCCAATTTTTTGTGTCTCTCAGTTGGTGAGGTTGGGATGCCTATCTTATATATGTACTTGTAGAAAGTGTCCCATTATTTCCTTCAAAAAAAAGTCTCCAATTACGAGAATAATTATCCTTTCGATATATATTCTCAGAAAGTGAGAAACACAAGTTTTGAATCGCACTATGGGTCTGGTTTGCAATAGTCCCCCACGTTGCACTACTAACCATGCTGCCTTGTGCAATTTAGTATGCGTAGATGCCATTTTGTTATAGAACCATCAGATATTTCAGAAACCACCGAGAGGTTTTGAGCCCTGAAAAGTTTGATGGCCAGAAAAAGCACGCAGCTTAAGTCATTCAATTCTCTCTAGCACTCATTATTTAAGCCACACCATAATCATAATAACTAGCTGATATGAGGTGTAAAGAGGGAATCTCAAACAATCACATTTTTGTGTAAATTGTCGCTCACTATTATATGTCTAAAAAAGTTAAAATTTCCTTTACTCTTCTTTGACATTTTATGTGTTATGTTGTAAGAAAAATGTTATCCACTGTGAAAATTGTCACTTGCTGTATATGCCTATGAAACATTGAAAATGTTACTCTTTTAAAAAAAAATGCCGCATGTATGTTTCATGTATGTGAAAGAGTTCTTGAAATTATGTTGGTGATCCTTCAAAGCTTCGGTGGGTAATTATATTTTATACATGCTTATTTCTTATGTGTCATTTGACCTGTCATGGTGACGTCACAACATGACTGCCATCAAAGTTTGGCCCCTTAGCAAGCATTGCTTACTATCATATTATATTTTTATCATTGTCTAATATAGGTGCACTTTATGTAAAGGTATTCTCTTTATCTTTTTTCAAATATTTACATAATATTCTAATTTCTTCAAAAAATGAACGGGCGCAGCAACGCGCGCGATCATGATCTAGACCATGAAGACGCGCGTTGCCGTGCCCGTCCATTAAGAAAACAAATATTAAATATTAGATAAAATGTGCATAGTAGAAACATTTCATAAAATTTGGATCATAGCAAGGAAATAAAAAACCTTAGCAAGCCTGCATTTCAGCAGACATAATGCCTCTGCACAAAAAATGTGAATTTATTTTTGGACAGAAATAAGATGAGCAATCATCTCACAGATTAACAGAAGATACCAAAACGAACTGATATAGATCAGGCCCTTGCATGCAAAATCACATGATTTGTTTAAGTAGTTGAGGCAATAGTAACTTATATCCTCCATTTCTGTTGGGTAGGCAGTGAATTTTATAATTTTTTAAAAGAAATGTTAATGGTATTAGCATAGTTGCACACGAAAGGAACAATGTGCAAATTGCTGATATATCTAGGAGGGATATTAAATTGATAGATCCAACTGAATTTTTTAGACAACTCTAATCACTAATGCAAATTATGTTAAGGGGAGTGCTACATGTAGGCCTGTGGATCTTTCTAAAAGATCCGCTGCCTCGCGAGCCGTCGGATTTGGCACAAATCTAGTGTTGGGCGTCGTTCTTCACTGTTGTCACATTTGCAACATAGTTTTGTTGCAGAACTTTTTTGCAATAGTGGTCATGTTGCAGAAGACATTTGTAATAAAGGTTGTGTTGCAGATTTTTTTTTTTGCAATGGAGGTTATGTTGCGGATTTTTTTTGCAACAAAGGATAAATTTTAGAATTTTTTTCGCCCGTGTCATCGCACCGTCGAGTTGCCACTGCAACATTCTCCATGTTTCAGAAACATGGACGAACCCGAGTCCCTGGCATGGGAGTGACGCGGCGGCCTCGAGGTGAGGTTACAATTTTTTTCACTTTATTTTTCATCTTCAATGCTTTTATTTAGCTTAACATGCATCTACGTTACCTCATAAAAGGCAGACCTCAACATGCATGAATAAATAGGTTCTTCAAATAACCTCAGCACGACCTCTCTCTCTTGCGTCGCTCCCGGGGCCGGGGGGGGGGGGGGGGGGAAGGGTGGCTCGAGCGAAAACCTAGTCGTAGCCGTCCCCACTCCCCCCTCCCTCCTTTCTCCACCCGCTGTCGTTGGGGGATGCCAACGGGCAAAGCTTACTCGGTGGACGGCGGCAGCAGTGCCTCCTTGTTGTGCGTCGCGCTGCTTCAGCCCCGGACAGGGCATCACTTTAGGAGGCGGCTGCATCTCGACGACACGCGTAAGCCGGGGCGGCTACCCCGCGCTCGGCGGTGGTGCTAATCCTCCCCTCCCTCGATTGGGGGGAGTGTGGGGCCGTGCTGAGGCCGGCGTTGTCGATGTGGCGCCCAGTGCCCAGATCTGGCAGTGGAGGCGCCATGACTTGCATGCTGGGGTGCCTGGGGTCGCCTCCCTCAGCCGGGGGAGCTGTGGTGGCGGTGGCGAGCTACAGCTTGGGATGGCAACGCAGCGGCGCTGCGATGGTGGTGGTGCTCAGCCTGGCAGGCAGCTGGGGGTGGCTGTGGTCAAGGTGGCTGGGGTGGCTGGTGTTGTCGCTTCCATCCATGGTGGTCGGTGCTGGGAAGAAGAAAGGCGATGCGGTGGGCGTTCCATGGCCTGTGATCTAGCCAGCTTGATGGTGGTGTCTACTATGATGCGATTGCAACCCTTCCGGTTGCGGGATTGGCATGCTTGAGCAACTCCGGTGGGCGCTGGGTTCTTCGATCTGGGTTGGGAGAAATCCCTACTTCGAATGAGGCTGACAACAGCGACCCCCGCGGGAGCCCTTCCCTTCCTGAAGGCGTTTTTTTGGTCCAGATCGGGCTTCCTTCCTCGAGCTCAGGGGAAACCCTCGGTCCGGCCTCTGGACCAGGCGGCGGCGGCGTCATGGCGTTGTTCCCTTCTTGAAGGTTAACTTGCACTTGTTCTTGCACCAATTCGTTGACGGACCAATCCAGCCAAATCGCAATGAGGAAACCTTGCTACAAACAAGTTTTCCTTTTGGCTTTGGGACAACGATAGTCCATGATTGGACTCTTACCGAGACGACAAATTCCAAAGATACCTTTGTTGCATGTGCGCAAGGTGTGCATGTCCAGGCTAGTTTAACCAAGGATAATAGATGGTACATGACTCATAACATAGAGTTTGAGCAAGGAAGGTAATATGTTCTCTATTTCACTATTTGTGAATATCTTAGTATGTTTCATGAGTTCTTTCGACCGAGACATTGAAGTTATGTGCTTGCCTCTATTATATTTGTAGCTAAGGATTTTACACAACTTACTTGTGTATATACACATATTAATAGATGTACATTTGTTAAAGACTACATGCACTTCTAACCTTGGGGCGAAACTTGCTATTTTGCACACGAAATAGGTTTGCAGGATCCACCCGTCAGGTGATTCGCATAACAACGGGTTTGGAAAGTGGCCAGTGGTCCATTGTCGGTGGGACTGGTCAATTCATTATGGCACATGGTATAACAAGTTTCACAAATCATCCTGGCTCTACTTGGGAAGATGGTATTAAAGAACTTAATATCCATGTACGCTACACGATTCCGCAACCTGTAAGTATAATTCTCAAAAGTTTGTATCCAAATTGTAATGTTCCACCTTTTGAAGGGAAATAATAGGACATTAGAGAGCATCCTACTAAAAATGCAATAAGCTAAGAAATTTGTGCACATGCGGTGCAAATGCATTAAATTTCATTCTATTTCAAAAAACACTAGATGATACCCGCACTTTGTTGTGGGTATGTTCTGACATATATTTCACAGAGATTTAATATGGGGAGGATGAATATTTGGGGTAAATAATATGAGAACTAAAAGTGAAAATACATATGATTAATTATGTTTGATTATTTTGTATATGTGTAAATAATTTTTAAAAATGCTATGCACCATAATATAATGAAAATTTGCATGCATGTTTGCATGTTGAGGTGGGTTTTATCCTATGCATGATTGCATGTTGAGGTGGACCTGTCCCATTGCATGATCCATGCTGATGTGACATGCTTGCATGCTGAGAGAAATAGGTTAGTGGATGCTAGCTATTTAGATATAGAAGATTAGTCATGTGTCACTAAACAAAATGCATTAATTTTTTACACATTTAATTTGTAGTGGGTTGCATATCAAGTAACAAAGCTTTATGTAAGCACACATGACATGACACAAGCCATGTTTTCACTTATTTTTCTGCAGGTTGAGGCACAGCTCGTTTGTTGAAAAATAAAGTCGGCGTGAGGAATTTGATGGAAACAATGTATTTGCACAATTTCTTGCGGCGTGATGGATCATTACTGTGGTTTGCTTGTGCCATGAGAGTATGCATTAGCATACCTTGTTTCTATCTTTCATTCAAAATAAGATGTGGGTTTATAGCATGGTGAATATCCAGTCCTTAATAAATGTCAACCCATCTGTGTGTTGGTGTTTATGTAATGTCTTGGATATGGTTTGCAAAATAATGGAGCTTGTTTGTTTGAGAAACTCTTATCCCCAAAGAATTGTACTATGTGTATAATCATGCCATGGGCATATAAATACATAATATATGAATAGATAAAGCGTAATAAATCAAAGAACACAAGCATCAAGGGCCCTAATAAGCGACCCAATATTTTATGCATCATGCATCCAGAATAACTGCCAGCAAAGATAACACGGGTTGGAATCCGTCGGACATGAAGGGCAATCAGGTCTAATCATGACCTCCTCCTCCCCTCGCGAGCCGCCGCCGCCAACAGATCGCAGCCGCCCCTCCGCTCCCCTACTCCCCCTCCATCGCCTCCTGCGCGGGCGACCGAGGAGCCCTAGCCCTAGCTGCCAGTCCTCCCCGCCTTCCCCTCCCCCCTCTGTCGCCGCCGGTGGTCGACACCGGGCAAAGCCCGTGCGTCTGACAGCGGCGGCGGAGGTACTGCCTCCCCTCTCAGGTCTATGGGTGGCACGAGATGCCTCATCTCGAGGGTGTGATCTTGATCTAGATCGTGGCGGCGCCGATCTGGACCATGGCGCCCGGATGGACAACGACGACGTGGCGATCGAGCGGCATCCCAACGGTGGCCTTTGCGGCAAGGCTGGCACAACCCTTCCTGATCTGCGGCGAAGGGCCCTGGATTAGGGGCGGCAGCCCCTAGGATGGCCTCCCTGTCCGGTGGCGTGGCGGGGTGGGAGGGCTGCCGGGGATCGGATCGGATGGCCGGAGATTCACCGGCGGGTTGGGGCCGCTGCTTGCTGCCCCGGTGGCCAATGGCGCCGAGCTGCTTCTTCCTCCAACCCATGTTGCATGCACTCCGTCTTACCGGACATGGCCACGCTACTAGCCGGTTACCGGGTTGGGATGGAGCGGGAGGTGGGGATCCGGAGTGGGAAAATTCCCAGGTCGGCTCATGCTGGCCACGACGGCGACGACACCCGAGGGTGCCATTTTTCTTCTTGGAGAAGTCGCTTGGATCTGCCCTACCTTTTCCCACCTCACGGTCTCTCGGGTGAAAACCCTAAGGCGGTGGCGGCGCTCTTGACGTTGTGTCCTTCTTGAAGGCATCGTCGTGAGAGCTATGTGGCGGTGGGCACCGCTTGGGTGCGTCGGCAGTTGCAGATGGCGTGCCCCTATTCCTCCAGGTGGTAGCTGTTATGGGGGAAATCCTAGGTCTGGGTCTCCCGGATCGGATGATGACGGAGACTTTGCGTTCTCCCTCCTGGGGGCATCGTCTTGGAGCAGTGATTCACTGGAGAGGCCAACAGGTGGAGCGGTATACATCGACCGCATTGAAGACAGTGGGTCTCGGTGGCGTGGAGCAGTGGAGTCCCAGAGTTGGACGCAGTTTGATCGGTGCGCGCAGGCTGGTGGCATTGTCTGGTGTCGTGGTGACATTGACGACAGATGGGACTGGCAAGATCTATGCAGTGATTCCTCCTGAAGACGGGATGATGGAAGATGGCGGTGGCAAATCCTTCAGCGTGCATAGGCGGTGCATGTTATAGGACGCCTAGACCGGATGGTATTAAGACCTCTGGATTAGATTGTGTCTGTTATGCGCACAAGGCACATCTGTATTGGTGTAGGTGTAGCGACTTTGTTTGCCTAGAAAGGGGCTCCGAGTTGATCCTTGCATTAATTTGGTCAGACTTTGAGAATAATTAATAAAGATGGTTGTGTGCATCATGCTGATGCAGAGGCCAATCCTCCTTCTCGAAAAAAACAAAGATAACACCGAGACGGCCATGAGGTCATGCAATCATTTTTATTGTCACTTGTTCGGGCATGAACTAGAAATATGCATCTGTATATGCACATAAAACGATAGCCATGTACTTTTTTCAAGGGTACGCAAAAGCCTTGTGCATCAATGTATAGAAAGGAATAACAACTGGTATTATCAAAAAGACTTCCGCCTCGCTTTATATATAAAGCAAAGATCATCATCATCTGGTACAAACACACGTCACCATTACACACACACCCAAGCCAGGATATATAGGCGCTGAGTGCAGCAACACCACCCCTAGCACTACCACCACGAAGAGATGAAGTTGCATACGACGTACCGTGGGCTCCAAGGCGACGCCTTTAGGAAGGATACGACACCAGGGCGCCACCATCGCCCGATCCGAGGATCAGGGTTTTCCCTGGAGCCGCATGACGGGTAGTGAGAGCCGCGACGATGCCTTCAAGAAGGGGACGGGCTTCGCCGCCGCCGGCTCGTCCGAAGATAGAATAGGTTTTCACCCCGGCCAACACTCACCGCCACCGGACACCACACCCCGGCCACCACGTCGCCCGCACGACCATGGCCACCGGGCAGCATCAAGCTACGACCTCTTCCCATGAGCACCTCGCTACCACCACTAGGGCCGCCGCCCTAGCATCCAAGACCTTGACACCATCTCACCCGAGACCCGCCACTACCCCAACCAATGAGACGAGTGGAAAGGTCCGACCTTTCGCACCCCCTGGACGGCCCCCAGCGCCGAGACCCAAAAGGTCGGCCACCACTGGCTTCCATCGACCCGTCCTGCAGCACCGGGCGCGAGACGAGTTCAGTCATGCGGCACCGTGCGTGAGACGAGGTCGGTCTGCTGCACCGTGCGCGAGACAGGCTCGGTGCAGCTGCACTGTGCGTGAGACGAGCTTGGTCCTGCCGCACCAGGCGCAAGACGAGCGATGGACCGCAGCTGGGAGCCGGCTAATCCATCGACGAGAGGAGCGACCGGACTACAAGGAGAGGATCGGAGGCTGGCACAGGTCACCTGCGGATGAGCCGACGCTCGAACCTGCCAGCCGCTGCCGCAGCTGACCTGCCAAGCTGCCGTGGAGCCATCCACGGCCGGAGCAGCAACCACACCGTACCACTGGCCATCCCGCGCCACCCGACGAGCTCCAAGCATCGAAGCCGCCGGGCACGCGCCCGTGCGCCAAGCTGCCTAGGGGGAGGAGCGATGCCGAAGCCCCCAAACCTGGCCGATCCAGGTCGGAGAAGGAGATGCCCGACCCCCCGCACGCATCCGCGGCCACAGGCCACCAACGCGTAGCCCGTGACGCCGCTGGCCGCGCACAGGAGCCACTGGCGCCGCCCACACATGCCGAGGCCCGCGGCCACGCGCCCCGCCACCGCTCGCCGAGGCCTGCCGCCTCGCGCCCGACCGGGAGCACCGCAGGACACCGCCGCATGTCGCCTAGATCCGCCGCCCGTGGAGGAAGGGAAGCCGGGAGAGGAAGACCCCGCCGCCGCCGTCCGCCAGGCGGGTTTTACCCGGCGACGGCGCGGGGAAGGGAGGAGGAGAGGGTTGCAGCGTCGCCTAATGTCCTATTATTGCATTTTCAGAGCCCCCGCGTCGCCCAGGGCGGGGGCGACCCGAGGGCCTCTGCTTCTCACTTTCCACCAAGGGACTCTTCTTTAGGAAAACGAGTCCTAACAGCTGGTATTAGAGAAGTGAGGCCGTTAATCACCAGGATCAGGGCACCATATGGACTTGAACAAGGGAGGGCTATAGGTATTCACATGTACTATTCAGGTGATTACCAATGATTTGACGGGAAAAACGATTATACATACATGGCTACGTGTTGTTCAGTTCTGCAGCCCACGGTTGAGGCCAGAGCCCAGAGCCCAACACAACCTAGTACTACCCCCGTCCTGATTGATTAGTCCGCTCGTATTTAGGGTCATATTTTGATCAGATTATAACTAATAAAATATAAGTTATACATAGCAAAAATAATATTATCAGAAACTATGTTCAGATACTAACCCAACGATATAATTTTTTTTGACATGCATTAACATTTTGCTAGTTAAGGTTATGGTCAAAATTTGACACAAAATAGGAAATGGATCAATAAATCAGGACGCAGATAGTAACCTACAATGGTGCTAAAAAAGGTAACCTACGACGCCACATGCCATCTTTCTCCATTCTGTCACTTACCAATGCGATGTTTGACGTTTCATTCCCAAGAATCCCAGCCAAACCAAGGCTAGGGTGAAGGGCAGAACCGTGGAAGGCAAGTGGCGGCGACCGCCGTGGTGTGCCAAGCAAAGGATCCGGGGACCAGGTTCAAATGCCATCTTTCTCTAATTATACTAGAACATGGAGGCGCGCGTTGCCGCGCCCGTCAATATTAACAAAAGAACAAAATGTTTGAGAAAATTTAGTCATTGAAAAACTTCAAGAAAATTGAAAGGTTCAAAATTACAGTGTTGGGTGTGGATTTGGGATGATAATTTTGAATAATTCAAATTATGGAACGGATTGACGTGGTCGTTGCTGGCGTGCAACAATCACGTGCACCATGGGTGTTCTCCCGCAGCATGAGGAGATCTTGTAGGAGGTATTAGGGTTACAGGGCATCCTATTAGGAATGTCAATTTGGGAAATCCATGGGCTCGAAACATCAAACAAATTTTGAGTTACTTTCGCCTATGTTCAGCATGTGTATTCAGGCCAGTGGCTGATCTTTTGGGAGGTGGGGCATGATCCAGAGTCATTTGCTAATACCTCTGCTAGAGTGATGGCGCTTGAAGGAGGACAATGCGAAGATGATGTCTTTGGTGAACAACATGCTTACGAAATGCAAGATGAAGCTACCCTGAAACAAATGCTTCATGAAGTGCTAGATCTAGGAAGAAGAAAACAATTGTATGTATGCATCCATCTGTTTTTTTATTTTTTTATGATCCTTGGCCTTGGGAGCAACCAGGGGTTTTTTCTTTCCGGTACAAAAAAAAACAGTTCACAACAACAAAAACAAGCATTTTGACTTTGTTGCTTCTGAGACCTAGATATCTCGTGTTGGGTTGATACTTTATAGTTCAAGCATACAAAAAATCAGGCACAATAACTTACTGAATGGTTAAAAAAGATATTACGCGTCTTTTTAAAGCATTCCATAATAACACCTTGGATGTGACGCGTTTGAAATATGGGGTTATTACCTTAATCCCAAAGATGAATGGGGCTAATAAGATACAACAATATGCTCCTATTTGCCTCCTCCGATGCCCCTATAAACTGATAACCAAAGTACTGGACAATAGGGTTGCGGTATTTGCTGACAAGCTCATTAGCAAACACCAAAATGCATTTATTAAGCATAGGAATATAATGGATGGGATCATCACTTTGCATGAGATACTGCATCATACTCATCAGAAGAAAAAAGTGGGAGTAGTGCTGAAATTAGACTTTGAGAAAGCGTATGATAAGATAAACTGGGACTTCCTTCTTGAATGTCACCACAATCGTGGCTTTGGGACAACCTGGTGTGGGTGGATCGAGAAGATCTTACAAAATGGCAGGGTGAGCATTAAGCTTAACAATGAAACTGGACCATACTTCCAAAGTCACAAAGGGGTCCGGCAAGGCGACCCTCACTCCCCTTTCCTTTTTAATCTGGCTGTGGAAACTCTCTCGAAGATGGTCTTCAATGCTCAAAAAGAAAAAATGCTGACTGGTCTAGCACGTGATTTGATTGAGGGGGGAGTGGCTATTCTGCAATATGCAGATGACACTGTCATATGCTTTGAGCACGATGAAGAAGCGGCTGTGAACCTAAAACTTCTTTTATACATGTTCGAACTTATGTCAGGACTTAGGATCAATTTTATGAAAAGTGAGATCCTCTGTGTTGGAGGAGACGATAGCATCCTTTCCTTTTATGCTGAGCTCTTTAACTGTGGTATTGGACACTTCCCAATGAAATACTTGGGAGTTCCAGTCAGTTTTTCATCTCTCCGCAGTATAGACTGGGATTTTGTGGATGAAAGGTTCCTTAAATGTTGTGAATCTTGGATTGGAAATGCGGCGTCTTCGGGAGGTAGACTTATCCTACTTAATTCTTCTCTCACTAGCATTGTCTATTACTACATGTCCATGTTCCTACTTCCTAAAGGGGTGATTGAGAAACTGGACAAACACCGTAAGCGGTTCTTCTGGCAAGAACATGAGGGGCGCAAGCGTTATCATCTAGTGAGATGGCCCGGAATTTGTAGATCCAAGGAAAAAGGGGGACTGGGGGTGAAAGACCTCCATAAGCAAAACATAAGCCTTCTCACCAAGTGGTTGTGGAAGCTGGAAACACAGCAAGGGCTCTGGCAGGATGTGATCCGGGCCAAGTACTTTAAAAAAGATACGGTGACATCAGTGAAAACTAGATTTAATGATTCTCCAATTTGGAAGGCCATTATGAAAGTTAAAGACTGTTATCTTGCTCGCAGAAAAGTGGTGTTGAAATCTGATAACCTTGCTAGATTGTGGGTTGACCCAGTTGGCAATGAACCTCCTCTTCGGTTGCGATGTCCTATGATATACAGTATCTGCAATGATCAGGAGATCACAATCGTTGAATTGAGAAAAAGAGTTAATGATAATAATTTCTTTAGGAGACAACTCCACCCTTCTATGCTTGAACAGTGGAAAGATCTCAAATCCACTGTAGAAACGTGGCCACTTACTGGAGAAACTGACCAAGTTGTTTGGACCGTGGGGAAGAAAAGTAGATTTACTACTAAATATGTTTACGAATATTTGGAGAGAAACTTGGCTGGGTGCAACTATAAGTGGATCTGGAAAGCAAAATTCCCCCTTAAGATTCAAATTTTTCTTTGGCAACTATTTTAGGATGGCAACTATTCCCCCTTAAGAGATGTCATGAGCAGACGAAAACGGCTGGGGAATCCTACTTGTTCTTTTTGTGATAAGAAAGAAACTTCCCAGCACCTTTTCTTTACATGTCCAGTGGCCAGAGTTCTTTGGAGAACTGTAGGATGTGTTCTGGGCACTGATTTGTGCCCCAATAACATTTGGCAGTACTACTCTTGGTCCTACACTTTTTGCCTGATGGAGAGAGATTCTATACTTTTGGCTTAGGAGGGCTCTGCTGGGCAATGTGGAATAGTCGCAACAATATCACCTTTGAATCCAAAAAGTTGAGATCCCCTTTTGATGTGATTTACTCTGCGTGTGGCTATCTTACTTACCGGGCAGGTTTGCTGGCGGGTGATGATCGGGAGATGATGGAGCGCGGAGCCAAGATGCAGAGGATCAACGCCTCGAACATGATGCGAATCTGCGGAGCGCCGGGAGGGTCGGCGAACTGAGAACCAAACGTGCTCCAGGACATGCTGCCTGTTTTTCGTTTCCTGTTTTGCTAAGCCAGACTTCTGCTCCTGCGTGGGCAGTTATCTTGGCTTGGAGTTTCCTTAAAACTTGTATGAGCCTGATACTAGTTGTGTTAGTGTTGCCAGTTCTTAGGGTGTCGCTGGGTTTTCGCCCCATAGTGAGCTGCTCGATGACGAGTGCTTGCCATGGGTTTCCCAGTGATGCTTTGGACTCGCTTTCCCCTTTCTAGGTTTCCTTTTGCACTAAAGACTGATGTATTTCCGTTATATGAGTAATGGAAAGGGGTTATGCCTGGTTTAAAAAAGAAAATAACCTACTGAATGTATATGGCGCCAGTGTGAATGTATACCCTTAACTGTGTGAGTGTAATTCTGCTGCTGCGATGCAGATAGATCAAGCCGTGCTGAAACCTGCTAGAAAGAAAATAAATTTTATTAGACACAAACAATCATCGGCTCCTTGATCGTGTACTCGAGAATGTTTAGGCGTTTTATGCTAGTGGGGTATGCCGTGTGGCACACATGAACTATGAACATTAAAAAATAGAGCACAACCGACGACAGAAAAGGATACGGCGATGGGAATAAAAGTGAAGAGATAGCCCACAATACATAGCAAGTTAAAAAGGTGCAAAGGATTAACAATTAGGAGAAAGAAGAAGCCACCGGTCTGGAAGCCTTTCTTGCAAATAAAGCTCTGATTTGACACCCAGTAATTACTGACATGAGAAAATTCTAACACTCCTCATTCCTGAAACAAGTAGAAGTATGTAAGCAAGGAATTTGGCTGATGAACAGCGGGAGGTCAGACACGAGAAATAAGGCGGAAATGAAAGCGATGAAACATAATATAAGCTGGATCATGCACGCGTTGCCGACCCAGCCTCTTCGCTACCAGAAATTCTAGGCGGGCGCCGATTGATTGATGGAATGATTATCCATGATCTTCCTCCCGTAATCGTCCTTGGTCAGAGCCTAAGGAGGAAGAAGAGAAGGCGCCCAGGCCCGCGTGCACGCGGAGAAGCGCGGAAGCGGGAGGAATGGCGACGGGCCGGCAATGCGCGCCGCCGCTGCGGGGAACGAGCGGTTCCTTGGGATGGATGGGATTTTCCCTTACCGGGCCTTTGCGCGCATTCGGCCTCTGAAGGGCCCGATCAAGCAGGGCGCACGTTCAGCTCGACCTGCGGAGCAGCGGCCCGATTACGTGGGTCCAGTAGGTCGCGACGCAGTGAAAACGGGGAGGTCCTATGCGCCGCATTATGCGTCAAAATGCTTGGCGTTCGCACAGGAGACTGCGCGAGTGGGCCGGCCCATCGAGCTCTACCGCGAGAGGAAAGAAGATAGCAAAAAGGAAACGATGTGCGATGCAAGGATTCGAACACGACACCAGCGACTTGCGATTGCGACCTCACAGCCACTCCACCACATAAGTTTTGATGTCTATACTGCAGCGCACAGTCTAAAGAACTAGTGTTAGCATATCACTGGGCTGCTCCACTGTAGCAAATTTTAATCAGTTAATGTAGCGAACTAGAATTAGTTACTGCACTGATAGCTTTTTTCTAACTGTACTTATTTAAAGTGTATACTTTGAAAATTTCCAAACATTTTCTGAATTTTTGAAAAAATTTAGGCAAAAGGAACATTTTTTGAATACATGTACAAATTATGAAATTCTGAACAAATTTTGAAACTTCGAACATTTTTTGAATTTTTGAACAAATAATTGAAAAAAGGAACATTTCATGAAATTTGAACAAAAATTTGTAACTACGACATTTTTTAGAATTTATTAACAAAAAGTGCAAAATGGAACTTTTCATCAAATTCCGAACAAAAAATTGGAAACACAAACATTTCAAAAATTTCTGGCCAGATTTTGGGATCATGAACATTCTTTGAATTGTCAACAAATTTTAACAGAACATGAACTTTTTTTTGAATTTGTGAACAAATTTTTAAAAATAGGAACATTTTTGGAATTCCTGTACATTTTTTGAATTTCTGAACAATTTATAACAGGAACTTTTTTGAAACATGAACATTTTTTAAAATTCTGAACAAAATTTGTTAATAGGAACATTTTCTGAAAATCTGAGCAAAATTTGAATTTTTGAACAATTTATAACTGGAACATTTTTTTTTGAAATTCCTGCACATTTTTTGAAATGTGAACATTTTTTTTAATTCTGAACAAGTTTTGTTAAGATGAACATTTTTTGAAAATCTAAACAAAATTTGAAATTTTCGATAAAAATAAATAAAAAAGAAGAAAGAAACAGAAAAGAAAAAAACAAAAAGAAAAATAAAAAAGAAACAGAAAAGAAAAAAAGAAAAAATATTTAAATGAAAACCAGCCACAAAAAACAACAAGAAAAAAGAAAAACCGATTCAGGGAACCTTCTAGAAGGTTCCCAAAACCGGAGAAAACTGCTGCTAGGCTAACCGCTAACGGGCCGGCCCAGATCGCGTCGCTCCCTCCTGAATCCTGTGCGAACCCTCGACATCTTGACGCAATATGTGGCATATAGGATTTTCCGTGAAAACGCTGGGTGCTGGGTGGGGGCGTAACGGAACAATCTGGGCCGTTTCTATGCTGAATCCGACGGCTCACAACGTCAAATCGCTGTGGTGGCTTGTAGGTTATACTGTTTTGTACTGTAATTCCTAAGTTTCACTTCCTATGGAGTAGTTTAGAACGAACCACACCTAGAGCCTGGGCGCTGTAACGATCTGATCAGTACTACTACTACGTGATGTGAAAACAGAAAATGGAACCTCAGCTGCTACAGTACTTGTATTGTAATTTTCCTTGATCTTTGATTGTAAATTTCCTTCAGTAAAGAGGCAAGATCACCAGTACAGTAGTTCTCGGCTAGGCAATTTTATGTAGCAGTTTTTGTTCTTGTAATAATGTAATCGACGTAATGTAGATGCGGTAATTCTTGTAATGCAGAAAATATGTATATTTTTATATCAAATTGTTGATTTATTTTCCTTGGCTCATTTTTGTTGCTATCTTGCTGCGCATTTCATGAATTGATGTCTTATATAGTATATATTGCTATTGCATTGCAAAAGTTTATTTTACTGAATACCAAGGAGCAAAATTCCTGGCTCCACCACTAGACCAACCTAGAATATATCCATAGAAACAATAAAGAAAAATACGACATGGATATGTGACTGTTTTGCGAGAGTAAAATTGCGGAAGTCTTTTTGTAAATGCAGTGACCTAAGATGGCAACTAGTTGTTCAGTCAGGTACTCCCTCTGTATGCTCTTATATTAATTTACGGAGGGAGTACTTGGCAAAATTTGATGCCCATGATAGCAGAGCATATAATTACTTTGACTAAAATTCATGTGTATCACATTAGTAATAAATGTTTCTTTTTCTCACATTTTCAGAGGGCAGGCTTGAGCTTGTTCGGGCCCACCCGGTAGATTCGCCCATGCTCCTAATATAGGATGATGTGGGTGTGCTTAAGGTATTGAAACTGAATGATGTAATCCTTGTAATTATGTCTGACCAGCCACAGGCGAAATAGCTTCACGTGCTTTTATGTGTCTGGTACTTAAATTTTTTGGATAACAGTCTGTTACTTAAGTGATATTATTTTTTGCGAGGTTATGACTTGTAAGATCTGATAAACATACATATTTATAATGCATTGTTATATTCTTGATGACTTCAATTCATTATTTTCGTGTATGTTCCAATTGTTTTGCCCAAATATCTTTTGACTTCTCGCAAAAAAAAAGTTATCTGTTTTGACTAGCTCGTATGAATTTGATGAAAATGAGCTGATGCCGGAATACTAGTAGGAATAAAACCTAATAGTTTAAGAATGCGCTGCTTGGTATTCCAGTAGCTAATAAACCATCCGAAACAATTTTGTAGTGAACTTCATTGCGCCAACCATTACAATCATTTGGCCTGGCAGCACGTAATGTAGTGATTTAGAATCATGACACAATTTGCTTGTGTTTAGATGGCCTAATTAATCCCAGTTTATCTAGCGTTCATTTTTATGCTTCATGTCCACTGTTGGTGAGTATGCACATTTTATTATCTTTTCACTCGATTGATTTCTTTATCTACATTATGTTACCTGTTTTTTACCCTCATTCAGACCATAAGAACCGAAGGTACGAGAGCGTTGTGCACAGAGTTGTTGTCAATGCTGACGATGGTCCCTGCTTGTCAGTGGCAGCCGTTCTATGATCGATCTAAATCTCAGAAGATATGTACTGGCCCGAGCTTGTGAGCCTATAATAATTTTGAAAAATGAGAACACTTGTGCCTCGTCTAGGACTTGGTTCCACCACAAGGAACCTAGCTCGGTTCGTAAGTGCACTGCAAAATTTGTAACAGATACAACATGCTGATAAACTTGATAAATAAAGAGAAGAAAAACAAGAGTGGTATATAATGTGATTTGTTTCAGTTCCAGAGAAACAGAATTTGTAACACATACAGCATGCTGACAAACTTGATTAATAAAAAAACAAGATTGCATATAACATGATATGTTTGAGTTCGAGAGAAACTTTGGAGGACATATATTAGATGGATCTAGTGTGAGCTAATAGAAATTCCAGCCTATTTTCGAACAGTGATCCGAGTGGCAAGGAATTCACTGAAGCAATTAGAGGTAAGAAGTAGAGAGGGAAAAAAAGGCAAATAGAGAAAAAAAATGGAGGGGGGCGTTGCGAGAATCGAACTCGCGACCTCTTTGTAACACCCCATGTCATTAGCCACAGTAATCACTTTTGATAATGACAAGTCAGCAAGTTTAACAGTGCATAATCATCATTTTCATCATATTGCATTTCAACTCCTAACTCAAATTCAAATTTAAATGAAAGTGGAAAATAAAAGTTGTTCAACATAGAAACTAAAATGTTCATTAAATAATAAATATCCCAGAGACCATTCTAAAATTGTAACCAACATTTATTACATTAATTAAGTAACCCAAACCTCCTCTAACAGTGGCTGGAAATAATATTTAATAACCTTTTAATTAATCTAGATCAACTATGAAATAATGTTTTGCCCAAACTAGTTTTTGGTGTTAGGGTATAATGCACTGATATTTAAGGACTAGCTCACACTTTTTACAAGATTCATTTGGGTGCTCAAACATTTTGCAAACAGAAAAGAAAAGAAACAGAAAAAGAGAAAAAGGAAAAGGCCTAAACGCGCTACTGTGCACTTAGGCCTACTGCTACAGCGCCGGCCCAGCCCACCCCGCGCCTCCTCCCACCTCTCACTGCTCACCGCCGCCTCGCTGTCGAACACCGAGCGCGCGCACCCCAGGCCCCCTCGCTCGCCGCTCGACAGCGCGCCCGCGCGCGCGCTGGGTTAAGAGCAACCCCGCACCCCCCCGGCGAACCCTAGCCCAGTTCCTCCCCTTCCTCCCTCGCTCCCCACCTCGCCCGACGCCGCCATGATCGGCCTCCGCTGAAGCTCGCGGCCACCGCCTCTGCCTCGCCACCGCGACGTGTCCACGAGCTCCGCCGTGCTCCTCTACGCCTCCTGCGCCGACGAACCGAAGCCGAACGCTCTGCATCGCCGGCCTGCTTCGCCTTCTTCCCCTACGGCCGCCGTCGAACACCGCCTCGATTCGCTGCCGTCGCCCTTCCCCGAGCCGTACCCGGGCCTTCTCTGCAACGCCGGTGAGCCCCTGCGCCGGATGCGCCCTCCCCTGCCCCCTCTAGCCGCCCGTAGCAAGCTCCTCCACCTTAGCCACACGCGCCGCCGCCTTACCTCGTCGCTGGCGTGGCCTCGGTGACCATATGGTCCCGTGCGTGCCACCGTTGCACTCCCCGCAATGTGTGGACACCGTAGCCACCTCGCCCTGCCCTTTTTGCACGCCGTAGCCCCGATCCCGACGATGGCCGAACTCCGGCGTCCGCCTCGTTGCTCGCCGCCGGCGATTCCGACCACCTCGGCCCGTGAAACCACCGCAGAACGACGTGGGGTGGACCGCCCGATCGAACGCGCCAAACCCCGCCCAAAATGGTACAACGTAGGCAAAACCCGAGCTCGCCGGAGTTCGCCGCCACGCTCGGGCTCGCCGGAGCGCTCTCCGGCCGGCGTCCGACGTGGCCGGTTGGTCCCACCCCCCGTGCCACTGATTGTGGGCCCCCTGGGCCCCAGTTGACCCGTTGACTCGGGTCAACTGCTGACGCGGCCGGACCCGTCTCTATGACATGTGGGTCCCGCCTGTAAAACGATTTAAAATAAATAGCAAATCTGTTAATTAGATAATTAATTAGTTTAAACACTAATCAGTCACTGACTGCTGGGCCCCACTTGTTAATTAACCCAATTAGTTAATTTAACCTCTCTGTTAAAGCCACAGTGTATGACATGTGGGCCCCACTTGTCAGGTTTGACTCTGGTCAGCCAGAGTTGACCTGCTAACATCACACTGACCTCATGCTGACGTCATCATTCACTATTCTGGATAATTCAAATTTAAATAAATAATTAAATTCAGAAAATGTTTAAAACTTTAGAAAATCATATTAAATAAACCGTAACTCCGATGAAAATAATTTATATATGAAACTTGCTCAGAATTTCGATACGAACCCAAATACGCCCTCCGTATTCTTGTCAGATGCCCCTAGCTATATGAACATTGAACTTTTAAACCGATTTCGATAAATGAATAGTGCCCAACGTTGATTAAATAAATCCAAATAAATTCCTAATTTAACTAAATCATTTAGTTAGGCAGTAGAACACCCCGGCTTATCATTTAGGCATGCCATACATATTGTTTGCATTTTTGCCGTGAATTTATTGTTTCTCTCCCCCTCCTTCTCTCTCGATAGACGCCAAGACCGACGACGCTGCAGCTGGGTACGACTACGCTACAGACGAGCAGCCCGTTGACGATCCCTCTCTCTTGCCAGAGCAACCTGGCAAGCCCCCCCTTGAGCATCCAGATATCGCCCATTCCAATTCTCCTGCTTGCATTAGATTTTGCTACTGTTAATGTATGCTCCTATTCTGATGCATAGCCTTCTGTTGTAACCTGTTCATTGTTACCTTACCTGCCTATGATAAACTGTTTAGTATAGGTTGGTAGTGAACCATCAGTGACCCCACCACCTTACCCTTGTTGCCCCTGCTTGGTCATCGACGACTCGATCAATGTGATCGTCGACCAGAGACCGACACCTCACTTCACACCCCCCTTAGTTGTACAACTCTGCATAGTAACTATCGAGTGCCGAGGGTGATACCTCGTAACGCACTCCTGATGATTACTCTGCAGTGTAGCTGTTCGGTCGTGGTCATCGAGGGTGATTCCTCCTTCTCCACTTCCGATATGACTCTGTCGTGCAACCCCTCAGTGTGAACCTCGAGGGTGATGCCTCATATGTTCACCCTGATGATTTCATCGAGTGGAATCCATCGAGGGTGATTCCTCGTGGTTTCCCCCTTGATGTTATGACCACACGGTTACTTAGACCTTTGTTACAGGTGGGTCGACCCTGGTGGGTACCCGCTGGGGATCTATAATTTTCGGGTGTGCCGGAAGGGCACTCGAGTGTGATATTGTGGCGTAGCTTCAGAGACTCTGATTGTCTCCCCGTGATACTAAATGAGCCTATTGGATTTGGGTGTGTGATCTGAGTGGGTCGACGTGCCCTATACGCACTACCACCACGCGGGATTATGGTTATGGGGCCCTCTGCGATGTATGTTTCTCCCGAAAGCTCGTTAGACGTCATGATTCACTGTGCGGGCTGATTGTCGGGATTGGGCTGGATACTTCACTGACGAGTTCAGTGTCGCGCCTGCACCCCGGCCAGTCTCGCAACGCGCAGGGTGCCCAGGGCGATGGCCCAAGACCTCTGGGTGCATAGTTTAGTCCGGCGTGCTGACCTCTCTGCCGAGCCTAGGTAGGGCGCTGCTTCGTGTTGATCTTCCGAGGCCGGGCGTTACCCAGCAAGTGTGTCCGACCAGAGTTGATCGAGCGTGTTGGGTAAAAGTAGTGCACCCCTGCCGGGATGAATAATCTATCGATAGCCGGTCCTACGGTAAAGGACGCTCAGTTTGTGTATCTCGATCTACTACTTGAACTGGATACTTGTTACTTAATTGAAGCTTCGGGATCGCTTTCTCGCTGGGAGTCGAGGAAGGATCTCTAGGCTTGCTTCAACATGTTTGCTAAATAAAATGCTATTCTAGTCTCTTCTACTGCTGCAAGATGATGGCTTCGCGAAGATGCTAGTCTTCGATAGGACTACGCCTTCTCTCTATTCTGGCATTTCTGCAGCCCAGTCCACATATACAGCCTTTCTCCATTGATAATGTTGCATATGTAGTATAGATCCTTACTTGCTGAGTACTTCGGATGAGTACTCACGGTTGCTTTACTTTCTCTTTTCCCCATACCCCACCTTGATGATACATCAGACAATGGAGTCTTGGAGCCAGATGCCACCTCAGGAGCTTACTACCAGGAGGGTCCAGAGGGCACGTACTACTGGATCGAGCCAGCTGACCAGGAGTAGGATCGGAGGCTCCCAGGCAGGAGGCCAACGCCTTTCGATCTAGTGTCGTTGTTTGTGCTAGCCTTCTTAAGGCAAAACTTGTCTAACTATGTCTGTACTAAGATATTATTTGTATGACTGACTTATGTATTCGGATCTTCGTGATCCCTGGTCTGTAATATTGTGGATCTCCGTTTATTTGAGTTTAGAGTTGTGTTATGATATCTTCCCGTGAGTCCCTGTGCTTGATCGTACACGTTTGCGTTGTATTCCGGGGAAAATATAAAGTGGTCCAACAGCTACCAATATAGCCAATTCAAAATAAATAAATGTTTATGTATTTCCAAATAACTTGAAACTTTGTGGGCCTCTCCAGAATATTGTGCTTGATTTATGTGACAAGTTGGGTAATCAATAAAATTCATTTGGTATTAATTTAAAATAAAAAACATTGAAGGAGGTACAAAGCATAATAAAAAGAGAAAAGGCCCACAAACCCCCCTGTCCCTGGGACTAGCCCAGCCCAACACCCCCCTGTTTCTCCTTCCTACTGCTCACAGGGGCGTGCTGGTCGCGCGCCCGGTGTCCGTGGCCGCGGATGGCCACACGTCGTCCATCCACCGCGCCTCCGAGGTGGATAAGGTCACCCTGGCTCTCTCTCCCTCCCCCACAGCGAAAACCCTAGCTCCATTCCGTCCCCTCCTCGCATTGTTTCTTCTCCCACAAGCAACCGAGCCGCCATTGCCATAGCGTTCGTCGCCACGCGCTCTCCATCGTCCCCACGCACTAGAACCTTGTCCGCCTACTACGCCGTCATCCTCTACGCTGTCTACGACCATCGGTTGGAGCTGGGCGCCCCTGTAGCGCGTGGATCGAGCCGTCTTCGGCCTCGGTGCCGAGGAGCTCGTCGTCGTCGATCCACTCCGCCCCGACCCTGTCCGGCTTCCCCGAGCTGCTCGTCGCCCCGCTGTGAGGCTCCCTCCACTCCCCAGCTGCCCCCGCCGACGATCGCAAGCCCTAGTCCACTAACGATTTGGATATTTGATCCGAGCAGGCCTCTGGCCTGATAGCACTAACCATCACGTGGGCATAGTATGGGCGTTCTGCATCGTAGCATCAGCCGAAAGCTTTGTCAGACGTCCAGTTCAGCACTGCGGCCGGGCTGGGCCGGCACCATCCTGAGGGGTGGAGCCTGGTTCGCCCGGCACGCAACGACCCGGAGGGCGAGGGGCGATGGCCAAGACCCCCTTGCGCTTAGGATGTAGACCGACAGGGGCCTCTCTGCTGAGCTATAGGTAGGGTTGCGGTGTATCGTTTGGCCAAGGCCGGGCATGACCCAGGAAAGTGTGTCCGGCCGGAGTTAATCGAGCGTGTTGGGTAAGTTGGTGCACCCCTACAGGGAAGAACACATCTATCGATAGCCGGTCCTACGGTAAAGGACACTCAGAGTTGTATCACGATCGACACAACTAGAACGTGAGATGATACCTGGATATATGGCTCTGGGATTGCTTCTCGCAGGGAGTCGAGAAGGGATCTCAGGACGAGGTTGATGACTGTATGGCTCTGCGATTGCTTTCTCGCAGGGAGTCGAGAAAGGATCTCTGGGTGAGGTTGAGACTTAATGATACTGCTACATTATATTGATCTGTTCTGCTCTCTTCTATTGCTGCAAGACCGATGAAGATGCTAGTCTTCGATAGGACTAGGCCTTCTCTCTATTCTGGCATTTCTGCAGCCCAGTCCACATATACAGCCACTCTTTGATAATGTTGCATATGTAGTGTAGATCCTTGTTTGCTGAGTACTTCTGAGTACTTACGGTTGCTTTGCTTTCTTTTCCCCCATATCAGTTTGTCGTGACCAGATGACGGAGCCACTGAGACAGCTACCCCGTCGACGATCGACCACTACTACGACCCCGAGGGTGGATTCTGCTACGAGTTGGCCGACGACCAGGAGTAGGATCGGAGGGTCCCAGGCAGGAGGCCTACGCCTTTCGATCGTAGCTTTTGTTTTGCCCCGCCTTTCTAAAGGCTTTTCTGTTTCTGTTTCATATCTGTATTCAGATATCTAATGCTTCCGCTGATGCTTGTACGCAAGCTTATGTATTCGAGTTTATTTGAGTTTAGAGTTGTGTTGCGCCGATATGCTGTCCGCATGTACCCGACTCTGTGTATGGATCTGTATGTCTTAATTGACTACTGTTATGTATCTCTTACACTGCTTAAATTGTTGTCGAGTTACATCATGCTTGTCGCTAAACACTCGCAATTTCTTTTACTAAACTACCCCCTGTTGATACTTAGCAGGATGGTTAGACCAGGTGGTCGTGGTCGTGGTACCCCTGAACGCCCACCACCGCCAGACTATATGGCAGGTATGATGCAACAATTTGAGCTCAACTGCCAATTCATGACCGGAATCATGGCTCAGTTTCCGCATCAGAACAACCAGAACCAGAACCCTGCTTCAATAACTTTGACAGAGTTTATGCGGCTTAACCCCACTCAGTTTCGCAACTCTGACAAGCCACTGGATGCTGATGACTGGCTACGCGACATCACTCACGAGATGGAGTCTGCTAATGTCGCCCCTGCCAACTTCGTCATCTTCGCGGCCTTTTTCTTAAAGGGCCCCACTGCTCAATGGTGGGACACACACAAGCGTACACTGCCTGCTGGAACAGTCATTACCTGGTATGAGTTCCAGGCTGCTTTCCGTGCACGTTATATCCCTTAGGCAATTATGGAACGAATGAAGACCCAGTTCCGCAACCTCACTCAGGGCAACAAGACTGTCGAAGCTTATCAGCAGGAATTTCTTGACCTCTCCCACTATGCTGAAGAAGACATCACCACGGATGCCCGTAGACAAGAGAAGTTCCGTAATGGACTCCACCCAGACCTCGAGCTTGCCCTTGCTCCTCAAGACTTCAACGACTTTCCAACTCTTGTGAACAAGGCTATTCTTGTTGAGACTACTCAGATGAAACACAAGGGCTCGCAGAAACGCTATCGTGATGCTGGCTCATCTTCGGGATCAGCACAGAAGCGTCGAGTCTGGATTCCCAACAACGTGTTCCGTCCCAATACCCCTGCGCCAAAGAACAAATATACTGCACCACGTCTGCCTCCTCCCCCGTTGAGGCAGCCAAAGGCTCAAGCTATTCAAAACAATGCTCCTCTTCGTCCTGAAGATGGTCTGTGCTTTAAGTGCCGCAAACCAGGTCAGCAAGCTAAGGACTGCCGCCAGACTCAGAATCAGTTGGCTTTCCCTCGTACTGGCCGTGGCAATGGTCATGGCAACAATCAGACCCGCAACTATAATACTGGTCTGCTGCACATGGTCGTGGACACGCTTACAACATTGATATTGAAGAAGTCCAGGATCAACCTGCTACTGTGATGGGTACCCTTCTCGTTAATTCAGTACCTGCTTTTGTTTTATTTGATTCAGGAGCATCACGTTCATTCATCTCTGGAAAATTTGCATTCATGCATGGCATTCGGTATGAGAAGATGCATACTCCGTTAGTCATTAAAACTCCCGGAGGTCATTGTCATGCTGACGTGATAGCACCTGACGTTACCGTCGAAATTAAAGGTTGGAATTCCTTGCCTCACCCATCGTCCTGAAGTCTTCCACCATAGACCTCATACTCGGAATGGATTGGTTGAAAGCTCACATTGCTTCGATCAATTGTGCCACTAAAGTTATCCAACTTCTTCACCCCTCCGATGAGATAGTGAACTACACTGCCCGCATTACTCGAGATGCTGAAGGTCAGATATATGCTCTGAATGCTTTGAACGCCTCACCTCTGGAAGGGATCGAGAACGTTCCTGTCGTTCGAGATTTTCCAGACGTCTTTCCAGAAGAACTTCTAGGAATACCCCCGGCTAGAGCTGTCGAGTTTGTCATTGACTTGAAGCCTGGCACTGTCCCTATTGCCAAGCGTCCTTATAAGATGCCTCCGCACCACCTTCTCGAGCTTAAGGAAGAAATTGACAAGTCACTTAGGAAAGGTTTCATCCGCCCCAGTTCCTCTGCTTGGGGAGCACCTTCACTCTTCGTTAAGAAGAAGGATGGAACTAACCGCTTGGTTCAGGATTACCGGCCCATTAACCAAGCCACAATCCAGAATAAATACCCACTACCCCGGATCATTGATCTTTATGATCAGCTTGCTGGATCCTCTATCTTCTCGAAACTCGACTTGAGGTTGGGTTATCACCCGATCCGTGTCCGTGAAGAGGATATTCCCAAGACTGCATTGTTACTCGATATGGCTCATATGAGTACACCGTCATGTCATTTGGCCTAACGAATGCTCCAGCTACGTTCTCCCGTCTGATGAATTATATATTCATGGATTACCTCGACAAATTCGTCGTGGTTTATTTGGACGATATCCTTATATATTCCAAGAGTGAAGAAGAACATGCTGAACATCTTCGGCTTGTATTGGAGAAGCTACGAGAACATCAGTTGTATGCTAAATTCTCCAAGTGTGAATTTTGGTTATCTGAAGTGACCTACCTGGGTCATGTGATTTCCAAGAATGGCATTGCTGTTAACCCCGAACGAGTTCAGGCTATTCTTGACTGGACTCCCGCGAAGAATGTTAAGCAAGTCAGAAGTTTTCTCGGACTCGCTAGTTATTGCCGTCGATTCGTTGAGAACTTTTCCAAGATTGCAAAACCATTGACGAATCTGCTTCACAAAGGTGTCAAATTTGAGTGGACAGAAAAATGTCAAGAAAGCTTTCAGACACTGAAAGATAAGTTAACATCTGCCCCAGTATTAGCACCCCCGGATTCCCAAAAGGATTTCGTGATATACTGTGATGCATCTCGTCAAGGGTTAGGCTGTGTCCTAATGCAAGAGCGTAAGTTGATGACTTATGCCTCTCGACAATTTCGTCCTCACGAAGAAAATTACTCAGTGCACGATCTCGAACTTTCTGTGGTTATCTATGCCCTGAAGCTATGGCGACATTACCTTCTCGGTAATCGTTGCGAGATATATACGGATCATCAAAGTTTGAAGTATTTATATACTCAACCAGATCTAAACCTTCGTCAACAAAGATGGCTCGAGACAATAGCCGATTATGATATGAATATCTCATATACCCCTGGCAAGGCTAATGTAATGGCCGATGCTTTGAGTCGTAAGGCTTATTGCAACAATCTTATGGTTCAGGAAGCACAACCTCTGCTTCATGAAGAGCTTCGCAAATTGAACCTCCATATTGTTCCACAGGGTTATCTCAATACCCTAGTTGTCGAACCAGATTTAGAGCACAACATTAAGATTATACAAAAGTATGACTCTGAAGTTGAAAGGATTAAGCGGTACCTCGAGAAAGGAAAGTCGTCGGAATTCCATCTTGATAAGGATGGGATCCTATTTTTCCAACACCGTCTCTTCGTACCCAAGTTCAAGGATGAGAGGGAACACGTTATGAAAGAAGCTCATGACACTCCTCTGTCAATTCATCCTGGTAGCACAAAAATGTACCGTGACATTTGTCAAAGATACTGGTGGCCTAATATGAAGCGAGATATTGCTCGTTATGTTTCTGAGTGTGACGTCTACCGACGCATTAAAGCAGAACATCAAAGGCCTGCTGGAACTCTACAACCCCTTGAAATTCCTGAATGGAAATGGGACAAGGTCCAAATGGATTTCATTACTGGTTTTCCCAGATCTCAGAAGGGTCATGATGCTATTTTTGTCGTCATTGACCGATTCTCCAAGGTTGCTCACTTTCTGCCAGTTAAGGAGACAATCACTGCTAGTCAGTTAGCAGACTTGTATGTTTCCCGAATTGTGTCGCTCCACGGTGTTCCGTTGGAGATCAGTTCGGATCGTGGCAGCCTCTTCACCTTCAGATTCTGGAATAGTTTCCAAGAAGCTATGGGAACTCATCTCACTTTCAGCACCGCTTTTCACCCTCAGTCTCAGGGTCAAGTCGAATGAGTTAATCAAGTGCTCAAAGATATGCTTCGAGCTTGCGTCATCTCCTTCGGTAAGAAGTGGGAAGAATCTCTCCCGTATGCCGAATTCTCTTACAACAATAGCTATCAAGCTAGTTTGAAGATGGCACCATTTGAAGTTCTTTACGGACGTAAGTGTCGAACCCCTCTGAATTGGTCAGAAACTGGGGAACGCTCACTCGTCGGACCGGACATTATCCAACAAGCTGAAGAACAAGTCCGCATTGTCCGTGAGCATCTGAAAACTGCTCAGTCTCGTCAGAAGAGCAACTATGACCGAAAACACCAGGAAATGGTCTATCAACCTGGCGAGCAAGCTTACCTCCGCGTCACTCCGTTGAAAGGCACTCACCGGTTCGGAATAAAAGGCAAGTTAGCTCCTCGCTACATTGGCCCGTTCCGTATTCTTGCCTGTCAAGGAGAAGTGGCATATCAATTGCAATTGCCGCCAAATCTTTCTCAAGTACATGATGTCTTTCATGTATCCCAACTCCGTCGCTGCTTTAAGGATCCTATTCGAGCTGTGGATCACGAAATGCTTGAATTACGGGAAGATCTGTCTTATCCAGAACATCCCATCCGTATTCTTGATCAAGCTGAGCGTCGAACTCGTCAGAAGTCAATCAAATTCCTTAAGGTTCAGTGGTCAAATCATTCTGAAGATGAAACCACTTGGGAACGCGAGGATCGTCCTTGTG
The DNA here is from genome assembly GCA_011799875.1 of Thinopyrum elongatum. Taxonomy (NCBI): domain Eukaryota; kingdom Viridiplantae; phylum Streptophyta; class Magnoliopsida; order Poales; family Poaceae; genus Thinopyrum; species Thinopyrum elongatum. Next base: position 132,543,249 of record CM022303.1, read on the forward strand.
AAGAATACCCCGCTTTCTTTCAGTCTTCCTCTTAATTCTCGGGACGAGAATTCTTGATAGACGAGGAGAATTGTAACACCCCATGTCATTAGCCACAGTAATCACTTTTGATAATGACAAGTCAGCAAGTTTAACAGTGCATAATCGTCATTTGCATCATATTGCATTTCAACTCCTAACTCAAATCCAAATTTAAATGAAAGTGGAAAATAAAAGTTGTTCAACATAGAAACTAAAATGTTCATTAAATAATAAATATCTCAGAGACCATTCTAAAATTGTAACCAACATTTATTACATAATTAAAATCCTAATCAGTCACTGACTGCTGGGCCCCACCTGTTAATTAACCCAATTAGTTAATTTAACCTCTCTGTTAAAGCCACAGTGTATGACATGTGGGCCCCTCTTGTCAGGTTTGACTCTAGTCAGCCAGAGTTGACCTGCTGATGTCACACTGACCTCATGCTGACGTCAACATTCACTATTCTAGATAATTCGAATTTAAATAAATAATTAATTCAGAAAATGTTTAAAACTTTAGAAAATTATATAAATTAAACCGTAACTCCGATGAAAATAATTTATATATGAAAGTTGCTCAGAATTTCGATACGAACCCGAATACGTCCTCCGTATTCTTGTCAGACGCCCCTAGCTATATGAACATTGAACTTTTAGACCGATTTCGATAAATGAATAGTGCCCAATGTTGATTAAATAAATCCAAATAAATTCCTAAATTAACTAAATCATTTAGTTATGCAATAGAACACCCCGGCATATCATTTAGGCATGTCATGCATATTGTTTGCATTTTTGCCGTGAATTTATTGTTTCTCTCCCCCTCCTTCTCTCTCGATAGACGCCGAGGCCGACGACGCTGCAGCGGAGTACGACTACGCTACAGACGAGCAACCCGTTGACGATCCCTCTCTCTTGCCAGAGCAACCAGGCAAGCCCCCCCTTGAGCATCCAGATATCGCCCATTCCAATTCTCCTCCTTGCATTAGATTTTGCTACTGTTAATGTATGATCCTATTCTGATGCATAGCCTGCTGTTGTAACCTGTTCATTGTTACCTTACCTGCCTATGATAAACTGTTTAGTATAGGTTGGTAGTGAACCATCAGTGACCCCACCACCTTACCCTTATTGCCCCTGCTTGATCATCGACGACTCGATCAATGTGATCGTCGACCAGAGACCGACACCTCACTTCACAGCCCCCTTAGTTGTACGACTCTGCATAGGAACTATCGAGTGCCGAGGGTGATACCTCGTAACGCACTCCTGATGATTACTCTGCAGTGTAGCTATTAGGTCGTGGTCATCGAGGGTGATTCCTCCTTCTCCACTTCCGATACGACTCTGTCGTGCAACCCCTCAGTGTGAACCTCGAGGGTGATGCCTCATACGTTCACCCTGATGATTTCATCGAGTGGAATCCATCGAGGGTGATTCCTCGTGGTTTCCCCCTTGATGTTATGACCACACGGTTACTTAGACCTTTGTTACAGGCGGGTCGACCCTGGTGGGTACCCGCTGGGGATCTATGATTTTCGGGTATGCCGGAAGGGCACTCGAGTGTGATATTGTGGCGGAGCTTCGGAGACTTTGATTGTCTCCGCGTGATACTAAATGAGCCTATTGGATTTGGGCGTGTGATCTGATTGGGTCGACGTGCCCTATATGCACTACCACCACGCGGGATTATGGTTATGGGGCCCTCTGCGATGTACGTTTCTCCCGAAAGCTCGTCAGACGTCACGATTCACCGTGCGGGCTGATTGTCGGGATTGGGTTGGATACTTCACTGACGAGTTCAGTGTCGCGCCTGCACCCCGGCCAGTCTCGCAACGCGCAGGGTGCCCAGGGCGATGGCCTAAGACCTCTGGGTGCATAGGTTAGTCCGGCGTGCTGACCTCTCTGCCGAGCCTAGGTAGGGCGCTGCTTCGTGTTGATCTTCTGAGGCTGGGCATTACCCAGCAAGTGTGTCCGACCAGAGTTGATCGAGCGTGTTGGGTAACAGTAGTGCACCCCTGCAGGGATGAATAATCTATCGATAGCCGGTCCTACGGTAAAGGACGCTCAGTTTGTGTATCCCGATCTACTACTTGAACTGGATACTTGTTACTTAATTGAAGTTTCGGGATCGCTTTCTCGCTGGGAGTCGAGGAAGGATCTCTAGGCTTGCTTCAACATGTTTGCTAAATAAAATGCTATTCTACTCTCTTCTACTGCTGCAAGATGATGGCTTCGTGAAGATGCTAGTCTTCGATAGGACTAGGCCTTCTCTCTATTCTGGCAATTCTGCAGCCCAGTCCACATATACAGCCATTCTCCATTGATAATGTTGCATATGTAGTATAGATCCTTGCTTGCTGAGTACTTCGGATGAGTACTCACGGTTGCTTTACTTTCTCTTTTCCCCATACCCCACCTTGATGATACAATCAGACGATGGAGTCCCGGAGCCAGATGCCACCACAGGAGCTTACTACCAGGAGGGTCCAGAGGGCACGTACTACTGGATCGAGCCAGCCGACCAGGAGTAGGATCAGAGGTTCCCAGGCAGGAGGCCAACTCCTTTCGATCTAGTGTCGTTGTTTGTGCTAGCCTTCTTAAGGCAAACTTGTCTAACTATGTCTGTACTCAGATAATATTTGTATGACTGACTTATGTATTCGGATCTTCGGATCCCTGGCCTGTAATATTGTGGATCTCTGTTTATTTGTGTTAGAGTTGTGTTGTGATATCTTCCCGTGAGTCCCTGTGCTTGATTGTGCATGTTTGCGTGTATGATTAGTGCACGATCAAGTCAGGGGCGTCACAAGTTGGTATCAGAGCTAGGTTTCGATCCTGGGACATGTGGGTTATGGGCCCACCACGCTTCCGCTACGCCACTCTAAACTCGAATACATAAGCTTATGTAGTCGATCCAGGGTGGACAGTCCAATGCCGTAGCTCCTCTCCATAATGATGGTTTATGCCTTAAGTGTGGATAGCCAGGGCATCGTGCTTTCAACTATCCTCAGGGTCAGCCACAGAATTCATCACGTTGTCCTGTTGACCGTAAAAAGGGCCGTCGAAACCACCCTAGCAGAAATCGTAATGCCAGGCCACCTGCTAGTCAGCTTGTTCAAGTCAACCATGTCAAGACTGAAGAAGCTCGAGAGGACTCCAACATTGTGATGGGCACGCTTCTAGTGAATTCAAACCCAGCTTCTGTACTCTTTGATTCTGGAGCATCGCACTCCTTCATGTCCGAAATTTTTGCACGAAGTCATGATATCCCTTTCGAGGAGATGTCCACTCCATTAGTAATTCAGTCACCCGGGGCTAACTGGCAAACTACCAGGGTAAGCCACGGTAATCACATTGTGATTGGAGGATTGATGTTCCCCGTTTCACTCATTGCTCTCAAGACCTCCAACATAGACATTATTCTGGGTATGGACTGGCTGAAGCCTCATAAAGCTTTGATTGACTGTGCCACTGAAACAGTCCGCCTCACACACCCTTCTGGTCAGACCGTCAAATACTCAGCCCGAATAACTCAGGATGATGAGACTCAAATATATGTTCTGAATGCATTGAATGCTTCACCTCTTGAAGGCATCGAGAATGTTCCAGTGGTTCGTGATTTTCAAGATGTATTTCCAGAGGAACTTCCAGGAATACCCCCTCCTAGAGCGGTTGAATTCGTCATCGACTTGAAGCCCGGCACTACCCCTATTGCGAAGCGTCCTTATAAGATGCCTCCGCATCATCTTCTCGAGCTTAAGGAAGAAATCGACACGTCACTTAAGAAAGGTTTCATCCGCCCCAGTTCCTCTGCTTGGGGAGCACCTTCACTCTTTGTTAAGAAGAAGGATGGAACTAACCAATTGGTTCAGGATTATCGGCCCATTAACCAAGCCACAATCCAGAACAAATATCCGCTTCCTTGGATCAATGATTTGTATGATCAACTTGCTAGATCATCAGTGTTTTCTAAACTCGACTTGAGGTTGGGTTACCATCAGATCCGTGCTCGTGAAGAGGATATTCCGAAGACTGCATTTGTTACTCGCTATGGCTCTTATGAGTACACTGAAATGTCATTTGGCTTAACAAATGCTCCAGCCACATTTTCCCGCCTGATGAATTATATCTTCATGGATTACCTCAACAAGTTCGTCGTGGTATATCTAGATGATATTCTGGTCTATTTGAAGAATAAGGAAGAACATGCCGAACACCTCCGTCTTGTACTGGAAAGGCTCCGAGAACACCAGTTGTATGCCAAATACTCCAATTGTGAATTCTGGCTTTCTGAAGTAACTTACCTTGGTCATGTGATTTCCAAGGATGGAATTGCTGTTAACCCGGAACGAGTTCAGGCTATTCTAGACTGGACTCCTCCGAAGAACGTCAAGCAAATGAGAAGTTTTCTCGGCCTTGCAAGCTATTGCCGTCGATTTGTTGAGAACTTTTCTAAGATTGCTAAGCCTTTGACTGATCTGCTTCACAAGGGCGTTAAATTTGAATGGACAGAAAAATGTCAGGAAAGTTTCCAAACACTCAAGGACAAGCTAACATCTGCCCCAGTACTTGCTCCACCAGATTCATGCAAAGACTTCGTGATTTATTGTGACGCATCCCGTGAAGGATTAGGCTGTGTCCTAATGCAAGAGCGTAAAGTGATTGCCTATGGCTCTCGTCAGTTGCGCCCGCATGAAGAGAATTATCCGGTACATGATCTAGGACTAGCTGCTGTCATCTATGCACTGCAGTTGTGGCGACATTACCTCCTCGGTAATCATTGCGAGATCTACACGGATCATAAAAGTCTGAAGTACTTGTTCACTCAACCATCTCTAAACCTCCATCAGCAAAGATGGATGGAGGCCATTGCGGACTATGATTTGGGTATATCCTATACCTCTGGCAAGGCTAACGTGATGGCTGATGCCTTAAGCCGCAAGTCCTATTGCGACAACCTCATGGTTAGGCGAGCTCAACCTCGTCTTTTTGAAGAACTGTGCAAGCTGAATTTGCGTATTGTCCCACAGGGTTCTCTTAATAACCTTGTGATACAACCAGATCTCGAGAAAGCTGTTAAGAATGGCAAGCTAAAGATGCTGAAGTTGATCTGATGAAGAAAAATCTTCACCTTGAAAAGTACAGGGATTTCTCGCTGACAGAAGATGGAACCTTGTATTTCAGAAACCGCATTGTCGTACCTCGCTTCGAGCTTATGACTGACAAAGTCATGAAGGAGGCCCATGATACCCCACTGTCTATTCATCCGTGTAGCACCAAGATGTATCGTGATCTCCGTCAAAGGTACTGGTGGTCTAGAATGAAGCAGGACATTGCTCGATATGTTGCTGAATGTGATGTGTGTCGTCGCGTTAAAGCAGAACATCAGAAGCCTGCTGGAATTCTGCAACCACTTCCTATTCCTCTATGGAAATGGGATAAGGTTCAGATGGATTTCATTACTGGCCTTCCCAGGTCACAGAAGGGACACGATGCTATTCTTGTCGTCGTCGACCAACTTTCTAAAGTTGCACATTTTCTGCCTGTCAAGGAGACTATCACTGCTAGCCAGTTAGCAGAGTTGTATATCTCCAGAATTGTTTCACTCCACGGCATTCCAAAGGAGATCAGTTCGGACCGTGGCGGCCTTTTCACTTCCAAGTTCTGGGAAAGTTTCCAAGAAGCTATGGGAACTCATATTACCTGGAGTTCAGCTTATCATCCCCAATCCCAAGGCCAAGTCGAGCGAGTCAATCAAGTGCTTGAAGACATGCTTCGGGCTTGTGTTATATCGTTTGGCAAGAAGTGGAAAGAATCTCTTACGTATGCCGAGTTCTCTTATAACAACAGCTATCAAGCCAGCTTGAAAATGGCTCCCTTTGAAGTTCTATATGGACGTAAGTGTCGAACCCCTCTGAATTGGTCAGAAACTGGGGAACGACCGCTCATGGGTCCAGATATTATTCAACACGCCGAAGAACAAGTCCGTATCATCCGTGAAAACCTCAAGGCGGCTCAGGACCGCCAGAAGAGCAACTATGATCGCAAACGATGGGGTTTGACTTATCAACCTGGTGATCAAGCTTATCTGCGTGTCACTCCTATGAAGGGCACTCACCGTTTCGGAATAAAGGGCAAGTTAGCTCCACGCTACATTGGTCCTTTCCACATTGTTGCAAGACGTGGTCAGGTGGCGTATAAATTGGAGTTGCCGCCGCAATTCTCCCATATTCACGACGTCTTCCATGTGTCGCAACTTCGTTGTTGCTTCAAGGAGTCTCCGCACCGAGCAGTGGATCACGAAATGCTCGAATTGCAAGATGATCTTTCTTATAAGGAGCATCCGATCCGCATCCTCAATGAATCTGAACGTAGAACCCGTCAGAAGGTTACCAAGTTCCTCAAAGTGCAGTGGTCAAATCATACTGAAGATGAAGCCACTTGGGAACGCGAGGATATTCTTCGTGCGGAATACCCCGAACTTTTTCCTTCTACCTCTTAATTCTCGGGACGAGAATTCTTATTAGTGGAGGAGATTTGTAACACCCCCAGTGGTTAGCCACAGTAATCCCATTTTGATAATGCCAAGTCAGCGTGACTAACAGTGCCAAATTGTCATTTGCATCATATTGCATTTCAACTCCTAAGTCAAAATACAAATTTAAATGAAAGTGGAAAATAAAAGTTGCTTAACATAGAAACTAAAATGTTCAATAAATAGCAAATATTCCAGAGACTGTTATAAAATTATAATCAACAATTAATAAATTAACTAAGTGACTCTAACAATAGGAAAACAGAGTTGGTTAATACCTTTTTATTTAAATAAAATCCATATGAAAACATTTGGCCCCAAAACCATTTTATACCAGGGTTGGATATTGCACTGATGTTATATGAGCAAGTCCCACATTTTACAAAAGTGTATTGGAGGCCTAACATTTAGCAAAGCAGAAAAAGAGAAGTAATTAAACCCCCCCCCCCCCAGGCCTCGGCCCAGCTGACCACAGCCTGCCAGGCCGGCCCACTCCCCCGCTACCCCCTGGCCTATATGGCCTCGCTCGCCTCCCCTTGCCCAAACCCTAATCCCCACTCTCCCCCTTGTTCCCCTGCTCCTCCTCCCACTCCCGACGCCGCCGCCCTTCGCCGTTGCCGCCGCCTCGTCCACGCCGTCAGCGCCTCCCGCCGTCGCCTGTCGCCGTCCCCGACCTCCTCCCCGGCTCGCTTCCTCTCGCCTAGCCGCCCCCGTGCCCCTGCAAGCCCCCCCCCCCCCCTTGAGCATCCAGATATCGCCCATTCCAATTCTCATGCCTTGCATTAGATTTTGCTACTGTTAATGTATGCTCCTATTCTGATGCATAGCCTGCTGTTGTAACCTGTTCATTGTTACCTTACCTGCCTATGATAAACTGTTTAGTATAGGTTGGTAGTGAACCATCAGTGACCCCACCACCTTACCCTTGTTGCCCTTGCTTGATCATCGATGACTTGATCAATGTGATCGTCGACCAGAGACCGACACCTCACTTCACACCCCCCTTAGTTGTACGACTCTGCATAGTAACTATCGAGTGCCAAGGGTGATACCTCGTAACGCACTCCTGATGATTACTCTGCAGTGTAGCTGTTCGGTCGTGGTCATCGAGGGTGATTCCTCCTTCTCCACTTCCGATACGACTCTGTCGTGCAACCCCTCAGTGTGAACCTTGAGGGTGATGCCTCATACGTTCACCCCGATGATTTCATCGAGTGGAATCCATCGAGGGTGATTCTTCGTGGTTTCCCCCTTGATGTTATGACCACACGGTTATTTAGACCTTTGTTACAGGCGGGTCGACCCTGGTGGGTACCCGCTGGGGATCTATGATTTTTGGGTGTGCCGGAAGGGCACTCGAGTGTGATATTGTGGCGGAGCTTCAGAGACTTTGATTGTCTCCGCGTGATACTAAATGAGTCTATTGGATTTGGGCGTGTGATCTGAGTGGGTCGACGTGCCCTATATGCACTACCACCACGCGGGATTATGGTTATGGGGCCCTCTGCGATGTACGTTTCTCCCGAAAGCTCGTCAGACGTCACGATTCACCGTGCGGGCTGATTGTCGGGATTGGGTTGGATACTTCACTGACGAGTTCAGTGTCGCGCCTGCACCCCGGCCAGTCTCGCAACGCGCAGGGTGCCCAGGGCGATGGCCTAAGACCTCTGGGTGCATAGGTTAGTCCGGCGTGCTGACCTCTCTGCCGAGCCTAGGTAGGGCGCTGCTTCGTGTTGATCTTCCGAGGCCGGGCATTACCCAGCAAGTGTGTCCGACCAGAGTTGATCGAGCGTGTTGGGTAACAGTAGTGCACCCCTGCAGGGATGAATAATCTATCGATAGCCGGTCCTACGGTAAAGGACGCTCAGTTTGTGTATCCCGATCTACTACTTGAACTGGATACTTGTTACTTAATTGAAGCTTCGGGATCGCTTTCTCGCTGGGAGTCGAGGAAGGATCTCTAGGCTTGCTTCAACATGTTTGCTAAATAAAATGTTATTCTACTCTCTTCTATTGCTGCAAGATGATGGCTTCACGAATATGCTAGTCTTTGATAGGACTAGGCCTTCTCTCTATTCTGGCATTTCTGCAGCCCAATCCACATATACAGCCTTTCTCCATTGATAATGTTGCATATGTAGTATAGATTCTTGCTTGCTGAGTACTTCGGATGAGTACTCACGGTTGCTTTACTTTCTCTTTTCCTCATACCCCACCTTGATGATACATCGGACGATGGAGTCCAGGAGCCAGATGCCACCTCAGGAGCTTACTACCAGGAGGGTCCAGAGGGCACGTACTACTGGATCGAGCCAGCTGACCAGGAGTAGGATCGTAGGCTCCCAGGCAGGAGGCCAACGCCTTTCGATCTAGTGTCATTGTTTGTGCTAACCTTCTTATGGCAAAACTTATCTAACTATGTCTGTACTCAGATATTATTTGTATGACTGACTTATGTATTCGGATCTTCGTGATCCCTGGTCTGTAATATTGTGGATCTCTGTTTATTTGAGTTTAGAGTTGTGTTGTGATATCTTCCCGTGAGTCCCTGTGCTTGATCGTACATGTTTGCGTGTATGATTAGTGTACGATTGAGTTGGGGACGTAACACTCTCGCACCCAAAGCGAGAATCATACCACTAGACCAAACGCCCTTTGATGCAAATAAGTAAGGATATCACCTATTAATTAACTATACACTTCCTGGTTAGGCTAAACTGATGCAAGCTCCGCTAAACAAAATAGAAATGTCATGGAACGGCGCCTGAACAGTGAGTCTTATTTTCGGGCCTGTCATGTCGGTCGGAGCGCCTGGGTGGACACCACGGCGGTGCATTTCACTGGCGCCGCCGCAGTGTGGTTACTACATCGCAAGGTTGGGAGGATTTTGTGGGAGCGGTATGTGAGAAGAGAGTTTGAGCAACAACTTCGACCGTTTACCCGTCTTCGATCGGCAGATGGGAACTGTTGGTGAGTTCGCAGAGCAGTTTAATCTTTGCTATGAACTGCTTAATTTCACATGACAAATCTTGGGATCCCTTGTATTTTGTTACTCAGTTCATTGATGGGCTTAAACCCGACGACATCCGTGTTGCTGTTCTGGTGCAACGCGCACGCGACCTCGATACCGATGTGGCTCTCGCTGGTTTGCAGGAAGAAGCGGTGGCGATGACCCGGAAAACAGAGACCCCGAGTCCCCGATACTACTCGATGGATAGATAAACCTAATCGCCGCTAGAGTCCTTCCTCTCGCCGTCATCTTGCAGTTGCCAAATCGCGAGACTAATTTCTGCGCATCTCCAGACTCCCCTACGGCACCGGTGGCGGCACCTCACAGCGCAGCTCGTCTCCATTCTCCAAGTCTTATGTTCCCCATCCGGAATCTGTACCGTACGCAAGTAAGGTTCAATCCATTGCTTCAAGGTCTCTGTTTTTAAGCATGCTATGGATTAGGATGTAAGGGAGAACGAAGTGCATCTGTTTATCTCAATGTTAGGGAATGGCGTATAGGTCGAACAATTAATCCTATGTTGCTCGATCTGGGACTGGGTATGGTAGTATTGCCGTCCATGATTCCAAGGAGAACCAGTATTCCAATCCTCGTACCATGACTCTGAGGAACACAAGGACTGCATCAAGGAGTTGGCACATGAAAAGGCAGCAACTTCTTTAGATCCCTGATCAGGTTACTTCATAAACGTCAATTTTCTCATCCTCTAAACAAAATGTCTGTTGATGCGATTTTTTTTATGCATTTGTACATATACTCGCCATATCTCCGTAAGTCTATTTTCAGAAAATGTCGTTTTCCTGTATCGCTGTATCCGTATCCCCGTACCCGTATCCCCGTACCATGTAATATTGGTTGCGCCCATGGTGAGAAGTGGTCACGAGGTCACACTTTGTGGCCCTACTGTCCAACTTCATGTGGTGGAGGAGTTATTCAGGTCGTTGCAGTTGGACACGCAGGCAGGGTGCTGGATACAAGTTCTTGAAACAGATTGTTGTGTCATTTCCCTAGCGGCACTCGGTGCTAGTGGAGAAGAACCACCTCAATCTGTTCAACTACGGCGGCATTGTCAAATGGCAAGACATGTTAATGTTGGTCCATTCAGGAAGCTCTCATAGCTTGGTCCTAAAGATCAGTGGAAGCAACCCAATCTACAACAACTTATTTTGCAGCAAGAGACACTAGATTGTGTATTACCACGTAAGAACTAGATGGACAGAGGAGCTTGTCATTCTTCACTTGGTTTGTAAAAAAAGAGGATTATTATGTAAATACATGAACTTTGCGGGGTTGAGTGATTAATTTGGAAGAATTGTGTGTGTGTGGGGGGGGGGGGGGGGGGGTAGGGGGGGTCCTAAAACAAAAATATCAGTTTCATGCACATGCTAGTATAATATTAGATTTTTATTATGCAACTTATGCCAATTTTTCTTGTTTTTTACATAGGAATAGAAATAGAGATTCGAGTGGATTGAAAAATGCTTTGTTGTTTCTTTGAAACTCAAACCAACGGAAAAATCCATCCATTTTTTGTTTGAGTCATTCATTTGAATCACATGGATGAATGTTGCCACTAAAGAAAAGAAAAAAATATATTTCTATGTTTTTTTGTCCACTTTTCCAATGAATCAGAGAGGCCATGCGACAACATCCATGATAATGCACAAAAACTGTTGTGGAGTACACACATTTTGCTGTCTCGACATATTTGGCGCCCGCAATGGCAGGCACTAATTCACTATACAGTTGACGAACTAACCAATGAGAGCCCAGTAAGAGAGGGTTAAACAAAATTGGAATTAGAATGTCAGGACAGACTGGGAGTATATGTAGATGTACAGGCAGAAACTAGACCGCTGATCTCAGTTCTGGGTTTTCTGTTTCTCCACCTTTGTCTTGATCTTCTGCTCCATGACCGCCTTCTCGGTGTCGAGGCCAAACATCCTGTTGAGGGCGTGCATGTTCTGAAGTGTTTCATCAAGGGTGCGGCTGTCGGTGCCATCGCATCTTAGGTGCTGCAATGGGCCATGGAGAAGTCTGTTCACTATGCCGGTACTGAGCTGCTCGATGGATCTTCTCATTTTCTTGGTGAGAGCATCTTCTCCGATCTTCTGCAGGCACTTGTCTAGCTCTGAAGCCCTCACCCTGTCGGCGTATGATCTCAGCTTCTTGATGGTTGGAACGGTCTCCATAGGTCTCCATAACGACTTTTTTTACATCCTTTTGCAGCCAAATGTTTGAGCGCTTGTATGAACTATGAGTATAATGTAAAAAAATATGCGTCAATGAGATCGCAGATCAAATGATTTCAGAATCAGCGGACCCTAAAAAACGAAGAAAAAAGGTAACCAGTGGGGAGTTACTTACATTATACAGTAATGTACTAAGAGGAAAGATAGTTAAACCTAATTAACACGGGGAAGGGACCTGTGGCATAACACAACACCCCTCGGTAATTGTCAGACTGTCAGACTCGGAGTCAGCTTTCAAGTGAGCACCGGAGGGGATGACCCTTCTTAGAAACCTCTTTCCGCTGGATTTTGATTCTGCAAGCGAACTTCCTTTACCCTTAGGACTTTTAGAACGGGGATCAGTGGAAAACTTGCAAGCTTAGGGCAGTTATAGATTTCTAGATCTTCAAGCACCGGGAATGTTATTAAGCTATGAGTAGCCATCACCGTAATGCTTACTGCCCATCCCTCTAGACTATGTAGCTTATCCAAGATCATCTACTTCAAATTTGGGAAAATCTGTGGAGGGGTATTGTGTAATCCACCTTCTATGCAAAGGTTACCACATAATGTCTCCAGTTTACCCATGTTTTGTAAGGATAAGTACTCCAGTGAGGGTGACAACCATACTAGGGGTATATTCTTACACCTTGTCCAGTTGGTAATAATGAGTTTTCTTAAGCACTGAAACATCTGAGAATCTTTCATCCATTGTGGTATTTCTCGGCCACCATATCCATATAACTCCAAAATTTGGATCTTACTATGAGGTTTTAGATACTGAAACACTTCCTTCTCATTGCATGCCTCATTTTTAGGCTCATAGTATATTTCACGGCCCCAGGAGTACAACAACTCATTCAGATTTTGCTTTTCTTGAAGATTGGCTTCTTTTGCATGCTCTACACTCTTAATTTTTCTTAGGCTGGACAGTTCCAATCTGTTGCGAAGATGCCACAAGTCTTTGAGCTCCTCAATACCACAACCATCTCTAGTATCCACAACAAATGTTGTTAGTGTGCAGATCTTGTTCAACTGACCAATGTTTCGAGGCATCCACTCCAACCACTGGCATCCAAAAAGATAAAGATTTATGAGCTTTCTCGAGCTTAACACCATGTCTTCTTGTAACTGTCGTAATCCTTTGCAATGGTTGAGCCTCAACGTTTGCAGGTTATACAATAGACATATTGAATCCAGCAATGTAGCACTAACAATACAATAGGAGAGGTCAAGATACCGTAAATGTTTTGCATTTAAAGACTTGAAATTTGTGAAAATTATCTTCAAATGCAATGCTCGTAATGATGCTTGTGGCAGCTGGTTAGTATCCTTGCATATCCATGAAGGAGCTAACAAAGTGCGGAGAGACGTTTTGCCATCGAACAAGAGGTTTTCCAGTTTAACATCTGATATTTCCAAGTGACGTGTATTTTTTATCAATGCTTTTTGTTCAATTGGTTCTTCTATGGTGGCACATTCATTGCTAACATCTCTTGCTAAGTCATGCATTTTACATACTACGGTCTCATATTTAATGTTACCAAGATAGGTACTATATTGTGCTACCACTTCCATATCTTGCAGGAAGGATCTCCAAACAAGTTCGTGAAAAATGAACTCTCCTTTCTGTGTTAAATCCATTGTTCCCACTTCTTGAATAAAGCCATTTGCCATCCATAGTTGGATCAACTTATCCTTCTGCATCTCATAATCCTTGGGGAAAAGTGCACAGAATGCAAAACATTTCTTAATTTCAGATGACAGGTGTTTGTAGCTTAACTTTAGTATGTGCATGACCTCATGTTTGCCTCCAACATTATCCCCAATGTTAGTCTTTTCAATGGCCTTCCATTCCTGTACTTGTTGCTTTGAACTCAGCAATCCACCCATTGCCTTCAGAGCAAGAGGCAACCCCCCGCCTTTACTGACAATACGTCTCCCAATAGTGACTAACTCTGCTTGCTTCTCTATACCGTTGCTAAATGCTTTGTTTGAAAACAATTCCCATGAATCTTCCTCACTCAGAAATGCTAACTCATGAGGCTTAACAGTGCACATTATAGAGACCACTTGTTTGCTTCGACATGTGACAATGATAACGCTTACTGGTCCACCAACAGAACACAATAGTGGCTTCAATTCATTCTCCCACATCCATCTGTCTTCATTCCATACATCATCCAGAACAAGTAAAAATCTTTTTTCCCGGCCAACGACTTCTTCAAGTTTTGTCTGCAATAGTATGTTACTGTCTGACAAGTACCAATTTCCATTTCTAGCCAGTTGTTTTTCTTTCTCTAGCAAACCATTTATAGCCAATTCAATGATGGATTTCACAAGAACAATAACATCAAAATTGTCTGACGCACAATGCCCCATCTTCAACCAAAAATGTTCTTGGACATCTTTGTCATTGTACACCATCTTAGCAAGTGTCGTCTTGCCAAGACCTCCCATACCAAAGATGGGCAGCACCTGTACCTTCTCCTAATCTTGCTGGTCTAGCAGCATCTTCGCCACCACCTTCATGTCATTGAAGGAAAAATGCCCTAGAGGCAATAATAAAGTTGTTATTTTATATTTTCTTATTCATGATAAAGGTTTATTATTCATGCTAGAATTGTATTGATCGGAAACTTAAATACATGTGTGAATACATAAACAAATATCGTGTCCCTAGTAAGCCTCTACTAGACTAGCTCGTTGATCAAAGATGGTTAAGGTTTCCTAACCATAGACATGTGTTGTCATTTGATAACGGGATCACATCATTAGGAGAATAATATGATGGACAAGACCCATCCGTTAGCTTAGCATATTGATCATTCAGTTTATTGCTATTGCTTTCTTGATGACAAATACATATTCCTTCGACTATGAGATTATGCAACTCCCGGATATCGGAGGAATACCCTGTGTGCTATCAAATGTCACAATGTAACTGGGTGATCATAAAGATGCTCTACAGGTATCTCCGAAGGTGTTTGTTGAGTTGGCATAGATCGAGATTAGGATTTGTCACTCCGAGCATCGGAGAGGTATCTCTGGGCCCTCTCGGTAATACATATCTTAAGAAGCCTTGCAAGCAAAGTGACTAAGGTGTTAGTTGCAAGATGATGTATTACGGAACGAGTAAAGAGACTTGCCGGTAACGAGATTGAACTAGGTATGAAGATGCTGACGATCGAATCTCGGGCAAGTAACATACCGATGGACAAAGGGAGTTACGTATGTTGTCATAAGGTTCGACCGATAAAGATCTTCGTAGAATATGTAGGAGCCAATATGGGCATCCAGGTTCCGCTATTGGTTATTGACCGGAGAGGTATCTCGGTCATGTCTACATAGTTCTCGAACCCGTAGGGTCCGCACGCTTAACGTTCGTTGACGATATAGTGTTATATGAGTTATATGATTTTGTGACCGAATGTTGTTCGGAGTCCCGAATGAGATCACGGACATGACGAGGAGTCTCGAAATGGTCGAGAGGTAATGATTGATATATAGGACGATGGTATTCGGACACCAGAAGAGTTTCAGAGTGCACCGGGTAGTCATCGGGTCACCGGAAGGGGTTCCGGACACCCCCGGTAAGTGTATGGGCCTAATGGGGCAAAGGGGGGACGGACCAGCCCACTAGGGGGCTGGTGCGCCCCTCTACATGGCCGGTCGGCCCTAGGGGAAGGAAAGGGGAGGGGTGGCCCCTCCTGCCTTTCCCTCCTTAGGAGAGAAAGAACAGGGCGGGAGGGCGCCACCTCCTCCTTCCTTCCTCCCGCACTCCAATAAGGAAAGGGGGGCGCCACTTGGGGAGGACCCCAAGTAGGATTTGGCCTACTTGGGGGCGTCTCCTGGCTGGTCCCTCCTCCCCCCACCTATATATATGTGGGAGGGGGGCGCCTAGCACAACCACGACAATTGCTTAGCCATGTGCGGCTCCCCCCTCCACCATTTACACCCCCGGTCATATTTTTGTAGTGCTTAGGCGAAGCCCTGCGGAGATAGCTTCACCATCACCGTCGCCACGCCGTCATGCTGCCGAAACTCATCCACTACCTCGCCGTCTTGCTGGATCAAGAAGGCGGAGGACGTCACCGAGCTGAACGTGTGCTGAACGGGGAGGTGCCGTACGTTCGGTACTCGATCGGTTGGAGCGCGAAGAAGTTCGACTACATCAACCGCGTTAACAAACGCTTCCACTTACGGTCTACGACGGTACGTAGACATACTCTCCCCTCTCGTTGCTATGCATCTCCATGGAAAGATCTTGCGTGTGTGTAGAATTTTTTTTGTTTTCCATGCAACGTTTCCCAACAGTGGCATCCGAGCCAGGTCTATGCGTCGATGATATGCACGAGTAGAACACAAAGAGTTGTGGGCGGTGATAGTCATACTGCTTACCACCAATGTCTTATTTTTATTCGGCGGTATTATGGGATGAAGCGGCCCGGACCAACCTTACATGTCCACGCACATGAGACCGGTTCCACCGACTGACATGCAACTAGTTTTGCATAAAAGGTGGCTGGCGGGTGTCTGTTTCTCCTACTTTAGTTGAATCGAATTTGACTACGACCGGTCCTTGAAGAAGGTTAAAACAGCAAACTTGATGAATCACCATTGTGGTTTTTGCGTAGGTAAGAACAGTTCTTGCTAGAAGCCCGTAGCAGCCACGTAAACCTTGCAACAACAAAGTAGAGGACGTCTAACTTATTTTTGCAGGGCATGTTGTGATGTGATATGGTTAAGATATGATGTGATATATGTTGATGTATGAGATGATCATGTTTTGTAATATCGACAACCGGCAGGAGCCTTAGGGTTGTCTCCTTATTGTATGAAGTGCAAGCGCCATGTAATTGCTTTACTTTATCGCTATGCGTTAGCAATAGTTGGCAAGACGACCCCGACGCAACGATGGATATCAAGGTGTCGAGCCGGTGACGATGGAGATCATGACGATGCTTTGGAGATGGAGATCAAAAGCACAAGATGATAATGGCCATATCATGTCACATATTTTGATTGCATGTGATGTTTATCCTTTATGCATCTTATTTTGCTTAGAACGGCGGTAGTATTATAAGATGACCCCTTCACTAAATTTCAAGATAAAAGTGTTCTTCCCGAGTATGCACCATTGCCAAAGTTCATCATTTCGAAGCACCTCGTGATGATCGGGTGTGATAGACTCTATGTTCACATACAACGGGTGTAAGACAGTTTTGCACATGCAGACACTACAAAAAAAAAAGACACATCCGTGACATTTTGGGCCGAATGAATTTTTTTTGTCATGCTTATGACACTTCTATGACGATAATTGTGAAAAAAGCATGTATCATCATAGATGTGGTGGGCTCCTACTTCTATGACAAAAAATCATGATAGAAAATGGGCTTTTCGTCCTGGACGGTCCGGGGACGCACCTGCATGACATTCTTTAGGCCATCCACGACGGAAAAAATCATGGTAGAAGCGAGGGCGAGGAAAATTTCGGGGAGTTCCCGGTTACGGTGGGTGGTCGGGGCCGAGCGATGCACGGAGGTTTGCGCGTTTCTCTCGTACACGTACGCGCGTGTGTGCGAGGCGTTGGGCTCTAACTGAACCCGAGCGAGGCATTCGCTTACTGAACCTGAGCGATTGCATTAGCTACGCGTTACTGAACCCGAGTGATCGATCCCTTGCTGTTAACTGAACCCGATCGAGCGATTCCTTCGCTACTGCTGCTAACTAAAGCCGATTGAACCTGCTGCCTCTTGATGAACAGTGACCGTTGTTGGGGGTTGGATGAATAATTCCCGGTGGGGGTTGGATGAACAGGACCCCATGGTAGTAGAGGCCGTTGCCGCTGGATGAACAGGACCCCGATCGAGGAGGTGGGGGTGGATGAACAGTAGCGGCGGAGGGACCCCGTGGAGGGCTGGTTGAACAGGACCCTGTGGAGGCTGGATGAATAGGACCCCGTGGAGGGATGGTTGAACAGTAGCCGGTGGAGGCTGGATGAACAGGACCCCGTCGATGAACAGTAGCTAGTGGAGGCAGGAGGAAGTCGACGGTGGATGAACAGTAGCAGGTGGAGGCTGGAGGAAGTCGACGGTGGATGAACAGTTGCCCCGTGGAGGCTGGAGCGAGGCAGTAGACGGTGGATGAACAGTAGCCTGTGGAGTCCCGTTTTGCGGTACGCCACACCCCTACCAATCAACAGGACCTTGTTTTGACCGTAGGCACTCCAACACTAGTCCGTTTCCTCCGTTTTGCGGTACGCCACACCCCTCCCGATCAACAGCACCCCGATTTGACCATAGGAGCTCAAACAGAAGTCCGTTTCCTCTGTTTTGCGGTATGCCAGACCCTTCCCGATGAACGGGACCCCGTTTCGACCGTACGCGGTCGAACAGAAGGCCGTTTCCTCCATTCTGCGGTACGCCAGACCTCGTTTCGGCTGTTCTGTCAAAGCCGGTTGGCTCCCGATGAACACGTGACGCTGTTTACTCCATTCCGACCCAGCCAGTTGGCTACCGATGAACAGGACGACGTCGCTGTACGTGTTAGAGACCCCGCCCGTATGTACGTACGTAGCCGTATTTACTATCTTGCAGCGTGGCTGTATGTACGTGTGCATGATATAGACGGGACTGCGTGACATGCTACGTCGGCGCATCTACTTCAACACGTGCCGCTCCTTACTCGGCCACGGTACATCGCTGCAGAGAGACCGATCGACCGCTATGTACGCACACGTTCACGGCCGGACAGATAACGCTACCTTCGCTTCAACCTGGTGGGTCCCAGCTGTTAGGGGGTAAGAAGGCAGTTCCTTCCGTGCGAAGATAAAGCTGGTGGGTCCCAACTGTCAGGGGGGAACATTTTTTTTGCGAAATACAGAGGCCCTTCAGGTTGGTCCGAGCTGTCAGGTGGAGGAATCATTATTTTGCGCGTAATAAGGAGGCACTTCCTTGCGTGCAGCCATGGACCCAGCTGTCAGCCTCTCCACTTACAGTCCTCTTCTGATGGCTGTCGTTCGTTGACCGCGTTGACGATGCCGTACCGCCCGAGAGCACCAAGGTGGTGGACGACGGCGCGACCTAGGTAGGGAACGACCCGGAGCCGGGGAATACGCAGCAGTGGATGGCCACGCGGAGGGGAGTACGAGGGTTGACTGGTTCGGCTGCGGTTTGAGGCTGCCGTTGTCGGAGAATAACAGGGGGTATGGGTGAGTAGAGGAAAGTCCTGGCCAGCGGTGGAAGTAGGGTGGGGCGGTGAGGCCTGCGTGGCAGCACAGCCGGCCACGGGAGGCAGGAGCAGGCGGCACGGCCGGCGCTGGTTTGGGTGGCTGGAGCAAGAAGACCATAGGTTGAAGAAGCACGACGATCGTTGGATGGACATCGTACGGTCACCGCAGCTAGAATCGTTTATATTGACTAAGTTGACAAAGCCCTGCGTGTGCGTCAACTTAGTAGGCCCACAAGTTAGCCTCCAAATATGGTGGGACCGACCTAGCAGCGGGGGTATTCATTATTTTTGTGCGTAATAGCTGGTGGATCCGAGCTGTCAGCGGGGGGAATGTTTTTTCACGAAATACAGAGGCCCTTCCGGTCGGTCCCAGCTGACAAGAGGAGGAATCATTATTTTGCGCGTAATAAGGAGGCACTTCCTACTCGCAAAAAAAAAGGAGGCACTTCCTTGTGTGCGGCCGTGGACCTAGTTGTCAGCCTCTCCACGTACAGTCCGCCTTCGATGGATGTCGTTCATTGACCACGCCGTGCCGAGAGCACCAAGGTGGTGGATGATGGCGAGGCCAAGTAAGGGAACGACGCGGAGCCGAGGAAGACTCGGCAGTTGTTTCCCACGCGGAGTGGATACGAGGGTTTACTTGTTCGGCCGCAGTGTGAGGCTACTGTCGCCGGAGAATAACATGAGATGATGGGTGAGTAGAGGGATAGCCAGGCCAGGGATGCGAGTATGGTGGGGCCGTGAGGCCTGCCCGACAGCACAGCCGGCCACGGGAGGCGGGAGCAGGCGGTTCTACCGGTGCTAGTTTGGGCGGCTGGAGCAGGAAGATCAGAGACTGAAGAAGCACGATTGCCGTTAGATTGACATCTAAGGGTCTGACGCTGGTAGAGTCGATTGTTGACTAAGTTTCTTTTTTTGAGAAACCTTGTGTACGCATGAATTTAGTAGGCCCACAAGTCAGCCTCCAAATCTGTGGCAGACAACATAGAGCCCATTTGATATTGTTTCAATAATTTGCAGCCCATTTGCTAATTCTTAAGGAATTTATTACATCCCATTTTCTGCCCAGGACCACGGTCAAAAAGTTCAAACTAATTTTGCATATTTCGGTGGAGTCCAAACTGTTTTAATCCATAAATGATAAACATTTATTTTTTAAGAACTTATTGATTTGCCAAATAAAATATTGTTTTATTTTTGTAAGCTAATAAGACGTGGGACAATTGAGTTGCTTTTAGGGAAAACCAGTGGTAAAAAAATCTGCGCTGGGAGGGAAAACAACAACAAAAAATAAGGATGTAAAGATGAAAAGGGAACTTTATGTATTTTCAATATAATAATACGTATATATGAACTAGTAAAACTATAGGTAGAGATTAGAAAACGGAAGTAGGACATGGCGTTTCAAGAGGAAAATAGAACTGGGCTGTGTGTTTGATTTAGTAAAAAACTGCTTGGGGATGTTCTAAGAGAAAATATAACTAAGGCTGGCGGGCCAGAGGCCAGTTGATACCTACTGGATCTTTGTGCCGCATTGTCATCATGGGCTGGGCCTGTTAAAAACAAAACCAAGCCTGGGCAGTCTACAACCCAGTTGAAACATGCTCGACCTGAAAAAACAATATACCTGCGGGATCCTAGTTATCAGTCTGTACTTGCAGAATTCTCTTGTTTATTGACTACCTTGAAAACTTCATGGGTTTCACCGTCTCAGACGTCAGCATTATTTTTCCATCGTGGTAATAAGTGCATGCACTTGCTTGCGTACGGCCATGGACCTGCTGGTTCCGTACGGTTAGGCTCTGTATGGACAGCCGTCTTGTGGTTCCACGGACGAATTTCATGCAAATCAGATGGTTTTCACTGAAAGTGGACTAAATTCATTGCATTTTACATATTTCTTTTTATTATAGAATATTTTACATATTTCAACTCATAATAACCGACTAGGCCTTTTTTTAGTCTATGGGAGGCGCTTCACGATCGAGGTCGCAACACTTAACTGTTCTGGAAGGCCCAAATCCATCGCTCCTCTCTTTTAAGAATTTGCAGCTGGGCTTGGCATGCCACTGCCCAGTTCCGACGTGCTGCGTCCAACTATCAGCCTGTGAAACCGGATGGATCCCCTGCGTACTTCAAAGATGTAAAAAATTTGGAGAACTGGGAATTCGAACGGCAGGTGCTTATGCTACCCATCAAATAAAAATCAGGTACCTGAAAATTCATTTCGAAACAAATGATTCAGCTTTATATCCATGTCGACCCTTGATATGATGGTTGGAAGCAAATGCCAAGTTCATACCGAAAGATCCTTAACAACAATACCAACTTGCAGACGACCAGGTAGTACAAGTACCAATACCAAACTAACTTATAATCTTTTTAGTCCTAGCCCTAGTGTTCGTCTGGTAGAAAATCTTGCAGAGGACCAGCTCCCACTCCTTCTCTTGCTCTAGGTCCCTGAGGTGGTACTGGTGCATCACCCAATTGGTCCTCTGCTGGTTGAAGTTCTTGTTGGTGTGCGGCACCAAAACCTTTTTGCTGCCCGTCTGCTGGCCGTTGACCATCACCGGCAAGGTATTGCCGGTCTTGTGCCACATTGCGTGCATGCCACACTCCGACTGTATCTTGTGACGCGTCCGTGTGCCCCTTTTGAACGCCCTGGAGTTGCGCTGGAAGAAATGCTTGCTTAGGCCACTCAGTGTGATACTTGCAGTATTGGCGAATACATGTTTTAGGGTACGTAGTTGGCATTTTCATAACATCTTTGGCATGTTGCAGTCACTTGTTTCACTTTTTATTAACTGTCAAATTGTAACTGCTTCACTAGGTCTGCGTCTAAAAAGAAAAATAGAGCTATAAACAAAGGAATGTGTTTGTGCAAGTAGACGGCCGATCGGTGTCTCACCTGGAAGTTTCTCAGGATGGGTGTAGCATATGCCGTGCTCGCCGTCGATGGTTGGTATGAACAAATCGATGAGAGGGTGAGATCTCACGCTGTCAGCACTCACTTTGGCCTCAAGGTGCTCGATCAGCTCCTGATCCGTGGGATCGAACTTGACGCCAGCCGGCAGCACCGGCCAATCCTTATTGGACTTGCATCGGATAATTCCAGTTAAATGGTACTCAATGTATGATCAATCAACTATTTTAAGTAAATGGTGAAAGATTTTGATAGATAAGTGGTACTCCAAATCTGAAGTCCACAATACCCGAACAAACTGGGGTCTCGGCTTCATTACTACATGCAGACTCTAAAGACTTGAAAGCCCCCATAAAGATCAAAATCATCATACAGGGTGACGGGACGAATACTCACAGGAGCGGCCTCGCTGGTTCCTTCCTTCATCCAGCTAGCTTGAAGAGCATCCTTGTTGAGATCGATTTTTTCAGCGTATTCCTTTTGACTACTTGCAATGAAGTATAGCAACTCCAGTAGCTCATCGCTCATCGTACCAAATGGATCGGAACAAGGCGGCGGCTGGGAGGCGGGGAGACCGGGAGAGAATGGGAGAGTGATTTTGTAGAGAATGCGAGAGTGCTGTTGTAGTACGAGAGGGGTGAGGTTCACTTTGGTGAACCGAACACGCCGCCGGGACTCTTGTGTCACTTCATGCGCAGCGTGTTGTCACGTCAATTCAATGTGAGGACATGATGAATAATTTGACCGACGTATACTAGTACTACTGTACTACTTACTGGTCGCATTTAGTGTCACATTTTAACCATAGGTTTAATTAACAAAATGTCAATGCATGTCACCGAAAATTATACCATTAGAAACTATGTTCAAATACGAATCCAACGATATAATTTTTTATGACATGCATTAACATTTAGTTAGTTAAATTTATGGTTAAAATTTGACACAAATTACGAAGGGGACCAATAAACCAGGAGGGAGGTAGTAGTACGAGTAGCGCAATATACGGTATAGAGGACTAGTACAAATTTAGAAATGGTGTACGAAGTTACAAGGTTGTGAGACAGACTTTGTAGGCTACATGAGTAATACAAAATATAATTCTCATTGGACAACACTTTCACCAACAAGTACGCACTTGAAGCCTAATTGATATATATATATATATATATATATATATATATATATATATATATATATATATATATATATGGCTTCTGCACAACATCTCCATCATCATTATCAGTACATCCTACGCAGGTGAGTTAGGATGCACTTGATCCCAGAAAGGTATCTATCCTTCAAACTAACTACAGTACATAATATCCAACAAAAGAGGGTCATGCTATAGCAGCAAGATACATGTGTGGAATTAAGATTAGTATAACAGTGACACAGATCATAGCCAGAGAATTGCAATACCGTGGTCATAATCGTACCCCAAGTTAAAAAAATTAAGCCAATGGCTTTCATATTCAAGCAATATGTCATGGTTCAAACATCATGTAAAAATGAGAGGAAAACAGCTATGACAGGGCCTACTCATATTCTACCATAGCAGTTACTATTGTTCTCATATCAACTCTAACAATAACATGCGTGGTTATTAAAATCTTGGAAATGAGAGTAACATATAGCAATCATGAGGTTATACTCATAATATCTATTCTAACAATCATTAGATGCCAATTGTTCTCATATCAACTCTAACAATAACATGTGTGGTCATAAAAATCTAGGAAATGAGAGGAACATATAGCAATGATGTGGTTATAGACATACTATCTATTCTAAATTTCTAACAATCAACAGGCAGTCGTATTCATAAGGTAAAGATGAGATGAGATAGAACAATTACACGACGATAGATTCCACCAGTATATGCAGCCAATTTATATGTCGACCGCGTAAACGATGCCATCGTGCACTATAGCATCAGACAAAAATGGAGGGTCAACATGATTGATGATGAGCCATAACCATGTATGGCGACCGGATTCGAGATAGACTAATCCCATGTCGAACAAGGCAATGAGCTTGTAATCCATGTAGTCTTCTGATGGTGTGGGCTCTTCGCAGATTACAACCTTCAGCAAACAGAGGTCGCACCAAAAGCTCGACGCGTCTCGTGCGTAGTAGGCAGGAGTGTCCGGCGGGCCGCGAGGCTCGATGCCGGCGGTATCCAATGATGGAAGGGTGATCTCTCGCTGGGTGTAGATATCCACGAGACGCCACGGACTACCGGATTGGTGGATGAGGACGATCCAGTTGGCCTTCATGCCCGCCCAGTAGTGGTCGCGCATGAAGGACATGTGGACGGTAGTGGTAGCATGTCGACGGGCACCATGACAACCTCCGTAGGATCATCAAGTCGGTGTCTGGGCCACCTGCGAGGATCGGGCATCAGCAAGCAGGGTGTCTTGAAAAGGGCCGGCCGGTTGCAGACGAGTTGACGGTACATAGACACCGAGCATGCGGCCAGACGCACGGTGCTGAGCAGGTCCATACGACTACAGATCTGCTCCAAGAGAACATCGGGGAGGGAATTCCAATCGCGGCTCTGCGTGTCAGTCGGTTCTGCCATAGGTTTTTTTAGGGCGCTGAGTGATTGGGGTTTTCGGTGCCTGTGAGCGAGCGGGGAAGTGGATTCGGGTGGGCGAGCGAGCGAAGAAGATGGCGTGGTTGGCCGAGCAGTGAGCGGGGGGGATATGGTACGCGCGAGCTAACGAGGAAGATGGCGCGGGCGGGCGAGCAGTGAGCGGGGGGAAATGGTGTGCGGCCTACGATGGGGAAGAGAGGAGGAAGAAGAGGGAAAGACGGGCAAGAAAGTGCATTAAATCTCAATTCTACTAGTACTACTACCAGGATATACCGTCCTTCGAAGTGTAAATAGTTAAGCCGATGACATGTGGGTCTACCTCAAGAGGGCCCATATGTCAGTTAATGGAAGATAGAGGTGCGTAGGCGTATTTGCGGAAGCATGCTCCACTGGCAAAGATGATGGCAGTACAGGGTAAGGCTGATTTAGTAACACCAACACGCTGGTTCAGCTTATTAATTAAGTGTCCCATCTGCTGCAGCGTGTATTGTCACTTCACTGTGAAGACTAGTTGAATAGTTCTCTCTGACCGAGATGGGGAATAATGGATCGCCAATACTTCCTATCTACAGTATCCCTATGCCTCTACTCTCATCCTGTCCAACAAGATGAAAGATTGGCCAAGGCACCCGGCGCCAATAAAGTAGGAGTACTAGTAGTATTTTGTGTCAAACTTTGACCATCTATTTAACTAATAAAATGTTAATGCATGTCACCAAAAATCATATCACTAGATTCGTATTTGAACATAGTTTTTAATGGTATAGTTTTTTATAACATGCATTGACACTTTGTTAGTTAAATTTACGGTCAAAATTTTACACTAAGTACGAAGGGGACCAATAAACCAGGACGGAGGTTTATATACAGGTCAATAAAAAAAATCATCAACCAAGGTAATAGTAAATGATGAGTGCTCGAAGATTTTTTTTTTCGAAAGTACTCAATAGTGGGCTCATTTTCCTCAAGAAAATTGTGTTTACGAACATATTAATTGGAATGCATGAATGAGGAACAAAAGACCAGAACTTTTACACGCATTGATGAATTTTCTCTTAATTCTTGCATGCAACGTTTTAATGAAGCTTGAAATATGAACATGTCAATGGGAGGGAGTAAAAGCCTCATGCATGCAACATGCAACACTCACACGTACACATGCACGCACACAACACTCACGCATCCATGCGGCACACAGCACACGACGCAACACACACGCTCACGCTGATCAAGTGCTCAACCTACTCCCTCCGTCTGTGAAAGACTGTACATATAGAGATTTACACATTGACCAAGAGGAACCAGAACTTCATGGCATAATTAACGGCCAAAAGTAGCAGACTTATGTGTGCATGCGACCATTGAGAGAAGAAGATTAAATGAAGGTTGTTGTATGCTGTAATTAAGGACAGACATGCAGCCTATAGCTAGAGTACAAGTTGGTGCATTAGTCAATCAATACCGATTAGATTAAAGGCTAAGTGCATTGGAAGTGTAGATGTACACTCTTTGTTGGAAAATTTTCTAATGCTAGATGTACAGTTTTTCAAGGACCGAGGGAGTACACGTGCATGCACTCACATACATAGCCAGGGTGGTTCGCGCGCAAGGGTTGGACTCCTGTCGCGCCTGCGTAAAGTTTTGTTTAACTGATTTCTTTGCTCTGCCAACTGATAGGTGGGACCTAGAAACCAAGTGTCAATTTAACCAGTCAACAAAGTGCCACGTCGACTATGTGGCCGGTCAGTAGGGTGCAATACGGTGCTCTACGGTGAGCTAGTGACCGTATAATCACCGCAAAACTATATAGTGACCGTAATGACCATATTGTTACATACGTTGACCACCAGTGTATTTTTCTCGTTTCAAATTAAGCCATATTAACCGGAAAGGACGCAGCATGGACTAGTATTACTTTGATGTGTCACGTCAACTCGCCGAACGAGAAGAAGCTTGCTTACTACGCCCTCTGCCTCGCCCACGCGCGATGGATCACAGGACGAGGAGAAGCTTGCTTACTACGTACGCCTACGCCCTCTCCCTCGCCCACGTGCGTGGTGGCTCGCAGGATGAGGAGAGGGGTTTGACTACAGCGCCCTCGCCCTCTCCCTCTCCCTCGCCCTCGCGGTGGACGTGCAGCAGTTCATTCGGTGTCAGATTGCCAGAAGCATATTGTACTGTAGTATCATCATTGTTGGACCTTCCGAAGAGGCGAAGAGCCAAGTGCAAGCACTACAAGAAATACGTCAACTTGCGACCATCACTATTGGTCACTGAATGGTCATTGTTTTCCATTTGTAACATTTTTGTGACCAAAAACAGATGGTCAAAAGCTGACCGTCTTTAATGGAAATTAACGACCTTTCTTATGGAATGGCCGTAGACATTTACGACCAAAGAAAAGGTCGTAGGTTCAACGACCAATTATTTTGGTCACTAGCAATCCGCCCACACCACGTCAGATCCACCGTGGCAAGCTGACGTGGCAGAATTACGACCAAATGAAAAGGTCGTAAATTAGAATCAGCCCGGTCCATTTCGGCTGTGTACATGGGCCAAGCCCAATAATTCAGCCCATTTATTTTTTTCTCTTTATTTTGCTTAGCTGCATGGGCCTGGCCCAATAATTTGGCCTTTTATTTTCTGGGATGGAGCCTTTTACAGACCAGTTTTTTTCCTAGTCAACTCTTTTTTTGGGCCACAGCCTTTTTAGTCTAGTTCTTGTTTGGGCCTTGGCCTTTTATTTTCTGGGATGCAGCCTTTTACAGACTAGGTTTTTTTACAGTCAACTCTTTTTTTAGGCCCAAGCCATTTTAGTCTAATTCTTGTTTGTGCCTCGGCCTTTTGTGGTCCAACTAAGTTTAGAGGCCAATTAATCCAAATAATATTCTGTGATCCAAACAAAACTCAAATAATTCATAAAATGCATAACTACACAGGTTCACAGCTTCAGAAAAGGCATAACTTCACATGTTCATAACTACACAGCTTCCAAAATGGCATAACTTCATAGCTTCCAAAATGAGCCATCACAAGTTCACAGGTTCAACAACAAGTTCAATGACAAGTTTTACGACAAGTTCAACTTCACAGTTCCAAAATGAGCCATCGCATAGAGCTTCTACGATGCTTTAGCTCCAAAGAGAGCCATCAAGTGGGCTAACTTCTCATCCCGTTCTTGAGACTTCTTGTGCAGCAGCTCAAGTTCCTTGTCACGTGCAGCTTCAGCTTCTTCCGCCTTCATCTTGATTGCCGCCAATTCTTCTTGCGTCACTTCAGCTTGAAGCTCCGACCCCTCCAGCTTCTGCTCAAGATCACGAACATGAGCAGCCACAGCAGCAGTTGCTTTGCCGGAGTTGTTCCTAGATGACTGGAGCCCAACATTCCTGAGGAATGTGCTTTGCTTGACTTCGGTCTTGAGCACTTCGTCAACAATTTCAGCAGCAGACTTTGGCTCTTCACCTTCTGGTACCGGCGCGTCCTTCCTTTTTTCCATCTCAAGCTAGCATATGGAGGAAAATGATAGACATTAGTGGCAGATCTATTTCACATTTTGCAAACCAAACCAAGCAAGAGAAACCAAACAAGAATGCCACCAAACCAGCACACGAAATGAATTATTTGAAGTAACCAAACCAGCACACAAAATCTATACGTAGATATTTTACTCAAACTCAAACAGAAGAAGATGATGACTAGTAACCTGAAAGCATTATTTGAATCTGCACGTAGATATTATCAATAACAGATTCATTATAGCAAGTGCACACACTTATGTGATCTGGAGACATGCAATTGGAACAATATGATGGCTTCATTAAGCCTAGAATGGTGGTTCTATAAAAGATGGCTTCCCGAGTGAGCCGATCATCAAACTAACATTCAGATCAATTTTCATCATATCATAAAAAATGCAACAAATAGCTACAGCAAATTCTGATATCTTTGTTGAGAACTATACAACAAATTATGATATCTTTGTTGAGATACCAAACCTATCTTAGGCTCTAGCAAACAACATCAAAGCATGGAACATAGTGTGTGTTCTTGCTGGCTGTGAATCAAACATGGCTGAGGTCTCGACAAAAGTTTGAACTGGCTGGACAAAACATGGAGTGACTTACTATAGCAATCTTGACTGGCTCCGAAAACCCGTGCTTCTTGCTGTTGTGGGGGGCCTTGAACAAGTCAATCGCAGACAGCTCCTCACCCTTACGCTCTTTTTTCTGAAATGTTTTTCAACAAAAATCAAAATGTTATTCAGCAAGAATCAGAAATGTTATTCAACGAGGATCAAATGGTAAGGTCTCTAGACAAAAGTTCTCAAAGTGGCAAAAATGTGTGCTGTGTAGTTCCTGGAACCAGTTCTCTGTTGGTACATGACTTTTTCTCGATTCATCTTGTTCGACACACAAGTTTCCTACAAAAAAGCATACTGTCAGCATGATCTAGCACTAGCATATCATGTGCAGAACATAAAGTAGCAAACAAAGCAGAGACAAACCTTGTGTCTTGGGGTAGACCACATCTCCACCAGAGCTTGCCATTCACCGTCTGTCAGATCTGGCACCGGAGACTTGATGCTGACTTTGTTTGCTGCTACGGTATCAAAATACTTCTTCTTGATCTGATGGCATCTGTTCTTTGAATTTTTCTGCAGAATATCGTTGCACGCGGTCCTGATGTTCTCCGAGTCTATGTTCATCTCAAAATTTTCCTACCAAGACAGCAAACAAAGTAGGAACAATATTAGTGATCATATGTAGGTGTAACAGAAAATAGATAGCACATTAACTATGAAACAAGTAGCTTACAGCAACTTTCCCAATGTAGTTCTCCAATAGACTAGTGTTTTTTTGGTATTCCTTGAAGTGAGGAAGAACCCACAGATGGCTTCTTGCAATGAGTCCACACTCAGAAGCAAGCTTGGCTGCCTGCAGAGGCTTCTCTGGACGCTTCATCCCTTCGGAAATTTGGATAGGCACCTTGGTACCAAGCGACTTGGTGATTCTCTCTAGCCCTTTGCCTTTTCTATGTCTAGGCTTGGTAGTCATTGCATCTGAAAATGAAATTGAACTCATAAATTAGAAGAGAAATCGACAAATGCAGGAATGGTTCTACTAAACAGGTAAGCATACATGATCACTTCCATTTGGAAAATGCACTAGTAAAAGAGAGCATTGCAAAGGTGAACTTGCCTGATTGAAGCACAAGCTGCTGTTCTTCTTCACTGATGACAACATTCCTGTCAATAGAAGGTGCAACAGGGCTGAGGTCTGTGTGGACAGTGCCTGCTTCATCTATGCAGATAGTTCCTCCTTCATCTAGGCATACAGTGCCTCTTTCATCCATGCGGAGAGTGGTTTCTTCATCCATGGGTGGAAACTCATCATCCATTTGCACAGAGCTCTCAGAGTCCATGCGCAGCGGACTTTCCTGATGGTCCATTGCATCCGCCATCTTTGCTTTCTGCCTTGTGACTCTATCAGGGGCAGGTTCATCAGGTTCCAGGACCCTCTTTGTTTGTCCTGGAGGTGGGGCCATCACCCTTCCTGGAGGCATTGCAGCAGATGTTTCTGAGCTCTTCCTCTTCTTGCTGACTGTCTTCTTGTTGAGTGTCTTCTTAATACCAGGCCTCTTAGTTCTAGATTCCTTCAGTGCCTCGTATAAATAGCACGGAAAAAAGCATTAGATCACAAGACAAATATGTGAGCACAAGGAAACACAGAGCATACAAGAACCCCAACCCTCCAAGCAAGACAGAGTTTGCACCTTAACAGTCTTCTGCACTACAGCATCATCCACTTCCTCTTCATCTATAACTTCATCCTCCTTAGGATTGTACTCTGGGTCATCATTGATAACTCCACTACCTTCTTGAACCTCATTAGTTCTACCTTCTTGTACATCATTCGTTTTCCTAATCATTGACGCTATTGCACCGATGCCAAGGGACTGAACATCCGATTGTTCCTCGTCATATTTCTAGCCCTAACCTTCTCGTACTCGGTGAGAGGCTCTTCTTTGCATGATAAAGGAAACATAACTATTAGGTGAATGGTTGGAATGCATGGACAGACAGCCAAACATATCTTTTGAGATTTTATTATCATTTAATCCTAGTTATTCGGGTAAGGAAGACTAACAGCACACAGGCACAATTAAGCCAGCTTATTCAGATTGCAGCAATATATTTCACTTAGCATATTAAGACACATATTTTATAAAACTGACAGTATAACCACAAGGAGTAAGTTGCATACCAACGGTTGGCCTCATGTTTGACCTTGTCATCCTTGCCATGGATGATCTTGAGGTGGTGCTTGCAAAATAGAATAAACAACAATCAGATACAACAGGGATAAAGTAAAATGATGCATTTGTATCAATAAAGGAAAGCATTTGGACCAGCATGCACATACATGTGAAGCAAACTTGATGGATCAACAATATAGTGATGTAGTGTTATTAATTAAGCAAACATGTAAGTGCACTAAACAAGCATGCATGTACACTGGAAAGATATGAAGC
Organism: Thinopyrum elongatum; assembly: GCA_011799875.1. Lineage (NCBI taxonomy): Eukaryota > Viridiplantae > Streptophyta > Magnoliopsida > Poales > Poaceae > Thinopyrum > Thinopyrum elongatum. The sequence continues at coordinate 132,574,341 of CM022303.1, forward strand.
ATCTCTTAATATCTTCACTACATCAAGCAGGAGGTAGTAATGTACATCAAGAAATCTGCCTAGTGCCTCATATAAAGTACACAAGCAAGCAAGCAAAGTGCTAGTAGTATTGCTGATGCAAACCCTAACTCTATGTACGCTAGCAAGCAACTAAATTGAAGCAAACTATATATGTGAAGCAATGCATTAGCAGTAATATATGTGAAGCAAACTACATCAAGCTAAGTGAATTAAGGTTGTGGTACCAGAGACAAGAACACAACTCACATGTATTACAAGTATATATAGTTGGATACAAATACAGTGCACACGAATTATATTTCAGCAAGGTGGATAAGCAAAAACAACTATTTACAACAATTACTTTTATGTTTTAACTTGCAATTTTATCCATGTACCTGCAATCATCTATAAGCAAATGAATTACTCAGCTGTTTTCCCTAATGGAGGCAAACTTATGCATTCATAGCAACTGATTGCCCAACAGTTGATGAATAAAGAAGCAAGCAGTGTTAACAATAATACTGGGCCTTGAAATCATGCTTATGCAGGCAATTTAGGAGATTTCTCCCTCAATGCAGGGCCCAACACATCATTGCCAACATTAATGCAACTGAAAATCAAACGATGACTGCACCCGAGCAGTCAATGCATCAACAAGCCCGAATAATGAAGCAAAGTGCTACAAGCAATCAAGTACATGTTGATACAAACCCTAGCAGCTTCTTCTCCAAGTGCTACTGATACAAGCAAGTATTGCCGATGGAAACCCTAATTAAGCATGTATGCTAGCAAGCAACATGTATGCTAGCAAGCAAGCAACATGAACTAAGTGAATTGGTGTCATGTACACATGCTTAGACAGTCTGACAGCAAGCTAGACGAGTACATCATGAGGACCTTCAAAAGCACTAGATGTTGCCACTGGTAAAGCATGGAAAACTATACTTTCAGAAGTACAAAAGCAGATGAAAAAACTATACTCAACTATTGATTATGCTGCCTCTACACACCAAAAATGGCTACAAACTAGAAGAACACAAGTTCAGACATTTCGACAATTAGAATCAACCTTGTATATTACAGCACCCAAAATTATCTAGCACCAATCTAGTATATATTAAAACTAGTCATACTGCCTTAACAGCAACATGGCAATTTAGATGCAACATTTAATTATGATGCAGAACTCAAACAAGGAAACAAATGACATGGCATGATAGTACATAACATTGACTACAAAGCCGGCTTACTGAACTATTTCCAAAACTTTTTATATCATTAGAAAAACGGCATGGCAAACTGACAAGTGATACAGATTTCCAGACTTAGTGAAAAACACAGTTCATGGCAGAAAACAGATTCATGATGCAACGTTTAGAGCTAGCAAACTACATGCAACAGGAGCTTTTCATGGCAAATATGAGCATGGCAGGCTTGTACTAGATGTACTTAACAAAACTCCCCTACTGAACATGCTCCAAAGATCTACAGATATGATGATAGCATCAATGCAAAAATGACAAGTTATGTTGACAGTTGCAGACTGTGAAATAACAAGGCATGGCATTAACAGATTTGAGTAGGCATGTTTGCAAGCTTGTTTCACTCACTACAAAATATATCATGGCATGGAATAAAAATTAGCAGCAAGTAAACATGATGTTGAACCTAACCATGTGCAAAACTACCACATAGCATACATGGAAATAAATACACAAAAATGACAAAATTGCATATGCTGCATAAATAACATGTTTACAAACTTTCCCAAATGATAAAATGGATGCCATAGATGGATTGGTGGGATTTTTCTACCCCAAAAACATATATAATATGTAGGGGTTACTGTGGAAAAATCCCCACAAATGCACTAAGTGAAAAAGAAGAACCCATCATAAAAGAAGTCTTCTGCTTGAACAATCAGGATGGGCTGCTGGTACAGCAGTGATTTATCAATCACCATGCAAACCCCATGGCATGTAACAAGAACCCTAACCCCATCCTGTTCTAGCCATGAACCAGAGGGAGATCATCCCCATGAACCCCATGAACCCTGACCCCACGAACCCTAACCCTAACCCCATGAACCAGAGGGAGATCATCCCCATCGATCACTAGAACCCATCAGATCCACCAAACCGGAGGGATATCCTAACCCTAGAAGATCGATGGGAGATGGAGCGAGGGAAGAAGTACCTAGGGTTACGTGGCGAGCGATGTAGCCGCCGTCGTAGATGATGCAGCGGTGGTCGTCGTCGATGTGGCCGCCGTCGTCGTAGCCTAGGGTTACGAGGCGGGCGATGTAGTCGTCGATGGTGCCATCGAGGGGATTCGTCGTCGGGGAGAGGGGAGGAGCGGCGGGGAGGCGCGAAGCAGGGGAGGGGCGGCGGGGCGATGGGGCGGCGCGGAGCAGGGGAGGGGCGGTGCGGTCGTGGGAGGCAGGGGAGGGGATCCCGCGTGTTAGTGGGAGAGGGAGTGGAGGGAAATTTTGATGGAGGGCAAATTTTGGTGTGGGAGGGAAATTCTTTTGGGTTTGGAGGCAGAAAATTTTAGGTTTTTTTTATAAACTTTGTAGAAATAATGGTTAAAATCATATCGAATAGCTCAAGAAAACATCGGTCTTCCAAGTTTAATATTTTTGCTAGTTGGTAGGCCACATTTGATGATGTGACACGGAGGTCTCCAATTTTTTGATATTTTTTGAATTTTTTACGGTGTTTTCAAAATCCTGCCGATTTCGTCGCGGCGGCCGTCCGTGGCTAGGGGTTAAATCATGCAAAGCTGTTGTCGATTCTTTGATGAAATGCCTACCTGTGAAGCTAAAAATGATTTTTCGCAAAAATAACGGGCAAGCTATGGAGGACCCACAGTTCAAATTTCAGCCGGTTCCAACTGAATCGGCTGAAGATTGTCTGAATGGCCGGGAGTAGCTACGAGGGTCGGAAATGCATGATTTTTGGCGACCGTGCATAAAATAGGGTCTACTTTGAGATAGACATGGAATGGTGCCATTTTGAATGTCTCTCTTTGTAGCCGCTTCACGAAAAATACATGTTTTTAGCATTCAAAAAATGAAAAATAGTTTTTTGTGTGAAACAAGTTCGAACCTCGCTTTGGCAACATTGTTTGCCATCCCAAGATGCAGGCATGTGCCAAATTTGGGCATATTATCACAAACTATTCAATGAATGCAGCCATATCATTTCTCGTTTGGCTTGAAAGCCATGAATCTTCGTTCATGGTAGGTCGTTTTTGAGAACACCTTTTCAAGAAAACATCGGTATTCCAAGTTTAATATTTTTGCTAGTTGGTAGGCCACATTTGATGATGTGACGCGGAGGTCTCCCATTTTTTTGATTTTTTTTGAAATTTTTACGATGTTTCCAAAATCCGGCCGATTTCGTCGCGGCGGCCGTCCGTGGCTAGGGGTTGAATCATGCAAAGCTGTTGTCGATTCTTTGATGAAATACCTACCTATGAAGCTAAAAATGATTTTTAGCAAAAATAACGGGCAAGCTATGGAGGACCCGCAGTTCAAATTTCAGCCGGTTCCACCTGAATCGGCTGGAGATTGTCTGAATGGCCAGGAGTAGCTATGAGGGTCGGAAATGCATGATTTTTGGCGACCATCCGTAAAATAGGGTCTACTTTGAGACCGACATGGAATGGTGCCATTTGGAATGTCTCTCTTTGTAGCCGCTTCACGAAAAACACATGTTTTTAGCATTCAAAAAATGAAAAACGGTTTTTTTGTGAAACAAGTTGGAACCTCGCTTTGGCAACATTGTTTGCCATCCCAAGATGCAGACATGTGCCAAATTTGAGCATATTATCACAAACTATTCAGCGAATGAGGCCATATCATTGCTCGTTTGGCTTGAAAGCCATGAATCTTCGTTCATGGTAGGTCGTTTTTGAGAACACCTTTTCAAGAAAACATCGGTATTCCAAGTTTAATATTTTCGCTAGTTGGTAGGCCACATTTGATGATGTGACGCGGAGGTCTCCCATTTTTTGATTTTTTTTTATTTTTTATGGTGTTTTCAAAATCCGGTAGATATCGTCGCGGCGGCCGTCCATGGCTAGGGGTTGAATCATGCAAAGCTGTTGTCGATTCTTTGATGAAATGCCTACCTGTGAAGCTAAAAATGATTTTTAGCAAAAATAACGGGCAAGCTATGGAGGACCCGCAGTTCAAATTTCAGCCGGTTCCAACTGAATCGGCCGAAGGTTGTCTGAATGGCCGGGAGTAGCTACGAGGGTCGGAAATGCATGATTTTTGGTGACCGTCCTTAAAATAGGGTCTACTTTGAGATAGACATGGAATGGTGCCATTTGGAATGTCTCTCTTTGTAGCAGCTTCACGAAAAACACATGTTTTTAGCATTCAAAAAATGAAAAATTGTTTTTTTGTGAAACAAATTGGAACATCGCTTTGGCAACATTGTTTGCCATCCCAAGATGCAGGCATGTGCCAAATTTGGGCATATTATCACAAACTATTCAATGAATGCAACATATCATTGCTCGTTTGGCTTGAAAGCCATGAATTTTCGTTCATGGTAGGTCGTTTTTGAGAACACCTTTTCAAGAAAACATCGGTATTCCAAGTTTAATATTTTTGCTAGTTGGTAGGCCACATTTGATGATGTGACATGGAGGTCTCCCATTTTTTTGATTTTTTTGAATTTTTTACGGTGTTTTCAAAATCCGGCCGATTTCATCGCGGCGGCCGTCCGTGTCTAGGAGTTGAATAATGCAAAGTTGTTGTCGATTCTTTGATGAAATGCCTACCTGTGAAGCTAAAAATGATTTTTACCAAAAATAACGGGCAAGCTATGGAGGACCCGCAGTTCAAATTTCAGCCGGTTCAAATCTTAACGAAAAACCATGTTTTTAACAATCACAAAATGAAACTTATATTGTTTCATACATGAGCATGCACAAAAACCCATAATTTTATCTTTCATTCATGAGCATGCACAAAAACCCATAATTTTATCTTTCATCCATGAGCATGCATAAAATTTCAATTCCCATCAATTACCAAACTAAAATATTCATAATTAAGAAACTGACATGTTCAGATGACACTGTCATACTTGAGCATCCATGAGCATGCACAAAATTTCAATTCTCATCAATTTCAATCTAAGCTTTGCTGACACTGTCATACTTAAGAGGTTTACACTAACAAGCTTAAACCTGACATACTTAACATTGACATGTTCAGATTAACATGCTTAACATTGCCACTTGATTTCTTAACATCTTCACTCCTTCTTCTCCATCATCATCCTGATGCGCTTAGAGTGGCGAATGCCGACGCGGATGTACTCCTCTACCACAATTGGCCTGGTACTGTCACCCAGCTGTGGGATCGCTGGCGCCACCACCATCGCGAGATCATCGTCAGGCACCACCATCGTGAGGTCATTGTCAGGCACCACCATCGCGAGGTCATCGTCAGGCACCACAATCATGAGGTCGTCGTCAGCCACCACCATAGCAAGGTCGTCGTCAGCCAGAATAGGCTGCACCTCCCCGCTCTGCTCCTCTTCTTCCCCGCTCTACTCCTCGTCATCCCCGCTGCTGCTCCCATTGCCTGGCCAAATGCAACAAAGTTTTTTAGCAATCGGTGTCGTCGTCAAAATGAAGCCAAAAGGACAGGAAGAAGAGAGGCAGAGAGCTTACTAGCATCGTCGTCGTGCTGGTAGTACCTACGGCACATGGTGTTGTCAAACACCTTCACGGTGAGCATGGCGTCGCCGTCGTAGCGAAAGACAAGGAAGTGCCCGAGCTGCAGGTCGTGGGCGCGGGCGAAATGCTCCCAGCCGGGCCCTAGGTACATGTGGCCGTCGGTGTCGAACATCACCAGCACGTCCAACAACCTGCGAAGCCCGCTGCCGGCCTCCCGCAGCTTCACTTTCTAGGGCTCACGACCGTCGAGCATCTTCGCAAACTTGTCAGGCAGCCTCTATAGTGAGGGTCAAGCAGTGGTTAATTGTGTCGATCAAGCACTAGACAGCAGAGTGATGATAAACAGATGGGTGAAGGGGAGATCTTGTCTTGAATATACCTGCCTGCTGCAGGATTTCTCAATTATGATTCCAAAGAACTCGAAACCTTCCAAGCCGGCCATATCACTTCTTGGCGTGGCAGAGCGTAGCCGGCGGTGGCGGCCTCCCCTCCTCTCTGAAAAGCAGCATTGTAATTAAACAACAAGTTACATATGATGGCAAAACTGAGAAAAAAAGCAATGCACTTGTGGACATTTATGTTGGCAAGAACACCTCTATTTTCTTCTTCTACTCATTCCCCATGAAATGAAATTACATCACAGTTGAATCAGTCAATATATGCAAGCCACATAGGAAACAAGCACTTCAAAATAGTTGAATATTTACTACATGTGTTTGCCAGGGCCTCAATTTGGAATACTACTATAAATGGCAAAACAAATTGCTATTACGCTATCTACAATGGACCATATCTGCCCATGTGCCCATGTCTACTATAAAAGGCAAACACAGCTAGAACCATATCTACTCTAAATGGACCATATCTGCCCATGTGCTACATTTTGCTAGAACCATATCTAGAACCATATCTATAAACATAGCTAAAACCATAGTTGATAAATGGACCATATCTACATAAACTTGGCTCTAATCCATATCTATAAATGAACATATCTACCGATATCATATTTTGCTAGGTCAGTCAGTCAGTCAGACAACATCAAGCAGAACCATATCATATTTTGCTACTACCCAAATTTCCAAAGACAACAACAAGCAGAACCATATCCTCTTGACTTGAGCAGAAGCATTCAACTTAGTTGTGGGCTTTCAAATCATCTAACCCAAATTTCCAAACGAACCCTAATCCAATCCAATACAAAACAACAGCGGCGGCAAGAACCCTAATCCAACCCTAATCAAAACCTAATCCAACCACCCTAATCCAATCAGTTCAACCCTAATTCAATGGAATCAAACCCTAATCTAAACAGCAGCAGAAAACCAAATGGAGAGGAAGGAGTCATACCTCCGCGGGAGAGGAAGGAGTCATCGGCGGCGGTGGGTCTAGACGGCGGCGGGGAGGAAGAGACGGCGGCGGCGGTGGCGGAGGAGGAGTCGGCAGAGATGGAGGAGGAGAGGAGGAGTCGGCGGTGGGTCGAGTGGGGGAAAAGAGTTGGTAGCTCAGGGGGAAAAGATTCGAGTGGGTAGAGTGGGCCCACTTGTCAGGGAGTTGTGTGTTTGATACTTGACTGGTTTGATGATTTGAAAAGAGATGGTATAGATTACAAGACCAGTAGCCTCTTCCTAGCTCAGTGGTAGAAACACAGTGAAATGAGCGCACGGTCGTGGTTTTGAGTCCCCGCTCGCGCATATTTTTTTGCCAACTTTCTGATGGAGCCGCGCGTGGGATCAGACCGCTGTTTGATGGAGCGTGCCCATGGAATGCAAAATTTAGTTAAAGCAACATCTCTTATCTAAAAATAGTATGAAAAACAGCTCTGAAAATAACATCTCAATTTAGTTCAAAAAAACTTCAGGATCATTACAACATCATTTTGCAATCTTTTGCATTACAACTTCAGGATCACATCACAAGCAACAGTTCTGACCAAAACTAAAAAAATGGCACCAAAACTACATCACTAGAGCCACTATGCATTTTGCCTCTCCATCACTAGAGCCATCATGATCACCAAAACTACATGATTTTGCATTGTATCTTCACCATCTGCCTCTCCATCACTACAACCATCAGTCTCATGCATTTTGCTACTTGGAGAGAATTGTAGTACAAAAACTACATCAGGATCACATCAACAAAAACTATAGAGAAGGTTGATCACCAATCAAAACAAGGAACATGTAGTAATAGTATTAGGTCACCAAGGAGACAAAATTTACCTTCATGTCCATTCACTACTCATCGTCGTCGATACCAAAACAAGGAACTCTATGCCCACTCATGTTTTCCTCATCGTCACTACAATATTGCAACATAGTATGATCAGTCCTGTTTTCCTCATCCTCGCTCTCATGTCCATCCGCTACCACCTTTCTTCTTTTCTTAATGCCTTCAACTGTTGCAGCATCAACGAGCACACGTTCCCGGTCCCTTCGCACTCAGCTTTGAACCGGAACTTCCATAGAGTCATCATCAGCTTGCACCGGAACTTCCGTAGAGTCATCATCCTGGTATGTTAGTCCACTACCACCGGGGCCCTTTTCCACTTTAGTTTCAGTCACACTCCACAAGTGTTTGTGCTGAAAGTTTTGCACAACTCGCCATTTTCCGTGCAAAAGAGTGTTTGGCAGATAAAACACCATTGTTGCTTGTGCTGTTAGAATAAAGGGATCACTCTTATACCAGCACCTTGCAGTGTTGATGCTTTTGAAGTGGCCATCATATCTGACAAAAGAGTGTCTCTTCTTCTTGCTACCAAGATCAAACCAGTCATAGCAAAATAAGACAACCGAGCGATGGATGCCTCCACTAGAGTTGTACTGCAACTATACGATGCTTCTCAGCTGACCATAGAAGTTAATGTTCTCACCATCATGTGACCCCTCAGTGACGATTCCACTATTCTATGTCTTCCTTTTTTCCTTGCGGTCAACGGTGTGGTACCGGACACCGTCAGCAATGCATGCTGAATACACTCTCACTCACTTATCCGGTAAGCGTGCCAAAGCAAATAGATCATCACTGACCTTCTTCTCCTCATGCAACTTTCCAATCTACATAAATAAACCATTTAGCAACAATGGTATTTAACAGTTGGTGAATAACATAGAAAACATAAAACATGTAGCTAAAGATCTCACATGATTCTTAAACCATTTAGCAAATCCCTTGGCAACCCTTTTATCAACATTGATCTGGCTTTCTTCCTGATTTAACTCTTCCTTGCATTTCTTGAAATGCCAACAAAACATGTGAATTAAAACATTAGGCTGGTGCCAACCCAAGCAAAAAAATATATAACGAGTGCACAAGATATAACGTACTGCATATATGGTAGAACCTCGGCGCAATTGCTTAGCGCATACCAAACCATCTTGTCATACTCATCACCAGCCTCCAAGTATTGTGAGGCTCCAAGAAATTTCACACCATGGTTGAAAACAGAGACATCACCACTTTGCGAATCAGACCGCCCTCTATTTCTGCCCGGTCGGTTCCATCTTGTTTCCACAACGCCAAAGTATCTAGAGCAAAAAGTCAAGCACTCGTCAACGGCATATGCTTCAGGAATCGAACCTTCATGTCTTGCCGTGTTTCGCACATAACTCTTACAAGTAAGCAGCCTTCTTTCGATTGGGTACATCCAACCGTATTGCACAGGGCCTCTAAGCATTGCCTCTTTTGGTAAGTGCACCGCCAAATGGACCATCATGGTGAAGAAAGCTGGAGGGAAAATCTTCTCGAGCTTGCAAAGAATAATTGGGATTTCTTTTTCAAGTCTTTCCAGAACAGTTAACTTGAGTGTTTTGCAACACAGTTCTCTAAAGAAATTTCCCATCTCAGCAACCGCTTCATATATATCCTTGTCCATGATTCCACGGAGGCCCGCTGGAAAAATCCTTTGGAGGAGGATGTGACAATCATGGGTTTTCAGTACTGAAAGCTTGAATCCATCAGAAGTAACACACTTTGCTAGGTTAGCAGCATAACCATCTAGAAATCTCACCGCTCTTATGAATTCACAGAATGTAAGCTTTTGTTCTTTACTCGTTGTATAACATGCTCATGGCATTTCAAATGAATCTTCATCTTCATCGTGCTGTAGATGCAAATCTTCTCTTATGCCCATGTCCTCCAAACCAAGCCTAGAACTAACCATGTCCTTTGTCTTCCCTTCAATGTTCAGAAACGTCCCTAGCAGATTCTCGCATATGTTTTTCTCAATGTGCATTACATCGAGATTATGCCTTAATTTCAGATCAGCCCAGTATGGCAGGTCCCACAAACAAGACCTCCGGTCCAAACATTGACTTTCCTCACGCTTTCTTTTCTTTGCAAGCTTTCCTGGTCTCACATCTTTCACCTTTTCAAGTTGCTGCTCCAGCTTTTCTTTAGTGAATTCAGCTGGCTTGTCACGGGTTTCAGTCCCACCATTAAAATCTTTGCTTCTTCGCCAGCGATGGTTTCGGGGAAGAAAGCTGCGGTGCCCAATATAGCAGATCTTGCTCCTTATTCTCTTTGAGCAAGGGTATTTGTCACAATGGATACAGACCTGATAACCCGTTGTGATCCTCCCAGAGAGAGTGTGAAGCGCCGGGAAATCATAGATGGACCATATGATTGCAGCACGTAGATTGAACTTTTCTTCCGGACTCAAGGCATCGTATGTAGGTACACCAGTCCAGAGCTGGAGCAGTTCTTCTACGAGGGGCTCCATAAAGACATCAAAATCCTTTCCTGGAGACTCTGGACCCGGGATAAGCAACGACATCATGAAGTTGGACTGATCCATGCATGCCCATGGTGACAGGTTGTACGGCACCACAAAAACGGGCCACATGCTATAAGACGTGCTCATGTTCCCAAACGGATTAAAGCCATCTGTGGCAATGCAGAGTTTTATGTTCCTTGGATCTGTAGCAAAACCTCCATGTTTACTATCAAATTCTTTCCATGCCTCTCCGTCCACTGGATGGCTCAGCTCATTGTCCACAGGTTGCCGCTTCAGCTTGTGCCATTGTACCTCCAACGATGATTTCTTCGAGATAAACATCCGCTGCAGCCTTGGTATCAACGGAAAGTGCCTCAGTACCTTCTCCGGTATTGACTTCTTCCCATCAGCATCTTTCCACCTAGAGGCATTGCATTTTGGACAGTTGTCATGCTTCGCTAAATCCTTCCGAAACAAGACATAGTTATTTGGGCACACATGTATTGAAACATAACCTAGCCCCAGCCTGCGGATTGTGCTCAATGCTTCATCATAAGACCTGGGAACACAGCTATCAGGGAATTGCAAGGTCATAAGGCGGAGTATTGCGTTGAATGCGGCATTGCTAATCCGGTAGAAAGACTTGATGTGGAGTAACTTCACGGTGAAGGTAAATCTTGAAAATTTACCCCCTTCATGAGCTGTGCACTTCGCCTCCTCTAACACCTCAGCAAACATCGACTTTTGTCCATCAGCACGATCTTCAGCATCGTACAGATCCTTCAATAGGCCAGGAATCCTATCATCTTCATGCCCATCCTCTTCCTCCAAACCAGCATTCTCTCACAAAATCTTCTCCATAAAATCAATGCCATCATCACCACCACCCATCATATGAGGGGCCTGTGTATCAACTTCAATATGTTGAGGTTGTCCGTCTAAAGGTTCTCCATGATATATCCATCTATCATATGTGCTGGCCATCCCATTAAGAAGCAGATGATATTCCACTCTTCCTTGAGCTATTCTTGAACGGTTGAGGCATTCGCAGCATGGGCAAAGAATGACAGCGTCCTTGGCAAAATTTGCCCGAACAAATTGCATGAATTCATCAACTCCTTTCATATGTTCTTTCGAAAACCTTCTAACTCCTTTTCTAATCCAACTTCTGTCCATCTGCCAAAGACAACAATTGTTGCAACTTAGCAAATCAATCTAAGTGCATCAACATTAATTAAAGAAAATGGATGGCAGTAATGGCAGCTAAAAATCCAGAAAATAAGGTAGGCACCCAACTTTATATGCTAACTGCCTAACCACAACATTCAGCTATCTCCAATTTCTCACTAATTTAGTCCAGTTCACATGGTTTACTGATTTCACATGGGAGCAATAAAAAGCAGTTCACAGAAAATACATATTTCACATAGGAGAAAAGAAAATCTAACAAAAACATGTAAAACCTAAAATAGATCAGGCAGAGCTGCACTAAAAAACAGAGGAGATCTAGCTCCAGCTGCATCCATCTTATGAAGCAACTTGTAGCATCCATCCATCAGATTAAGCTCCAGCTATAGCTGATGGATTCACACTCAAATTAAGCTACACTTGACTACTAGCTAGTGTTCCTCACACATTAGGATAAAAAACTCAGATTATCTCTCTATTCACACTCAAATTAAGCTACACTTGACAAAATCTAGCTAGTGTTCATCAACAGGTGCAAATCTGAGGGGGAGAGGGGGAGAGGAGTCGGGGGAGAGGGGGAGAGGGGTGCATACTGGGGGGGGGTCGTGTAGAGGAGAGGGGAGAGAGGAGTCCCCCATGCTCGATGGCGGCAAATCCCCCATGTGTGGGCGAGGTCGCCGTTCCTGTCGTGGGTGAGGCGAGCGACACCACCACCGCGGCCGGTGGGCAAGGTGGCCGTGGTGTCGGCACCACCACCGCCGCCGGTGGGCGAGGTGGCCGTGGTGTAGGCACCACCACCACCAGTCGTCGCCCCGGCCCTCGTCGGTCGCCGCCCCCGCTCCCGCCGGTTGCCCCCGCCCCCATCGGTCGCCGCCCCCGCCCCTGTCGGAAGACCTAGAAAAATGCTAAGTGTTGGTTCTGTTCGATGCTAACTGTCGGAAGACCTAGAAGGTCCCACTTGTCAATGATATGAGAGAGCCGTGGTTTTATATAGTATATAGAAAAATTCCCATACATGAGCAACAGTCCCTCTCTAGCCCAGCGGTAGCGAACGAGCGAAGCCAGCGCCCGGTCGTGGGTTCGAGTCCCTGCTAGCGCAATTTTTTTTAGGGAATTAAACGCTTGCCCCCCTGTCAGTGTGTGCTCACCTTCTGTCAAATGGGTCCTGTCTGTCTATTGAATATAGACATGTAAGCAAAAATGACACCTAAACAATGACACATACGCGAGGCTGCTGAGGTGGCTGTCTAATCATCCTAATTCATTCAAACTCAAGTGTAATGACCATTTATATTGGTCATGATCAGTTAGAAATAAGGCAGTGGACCAGTGCTGTCCGCTTTATGACCATTTCCAGTAAGGAAATTATGACCTTTCTGACCAAAATTGTCGTTAGTGTTTAGGATTAGGACCCCTTCGGACAGCTTACGACCAATTGCTCTCAAATGGTCGTAGATTTACGACCATTACTTACAGGGTCACTGCCAGAAGGTCACAAGTTGACGTATTTCTTGTAGTGAAGGTTCACAGGAGTACGAACTATTGAACCTCCCGAAGAGGAAAAGAGCCAAGCGCAAGGTTTATAGGAGTTGTCGTCCTAGTACTACAACTATAGCGAACGATTGCTACTGTATGATGCCGCCACGTCACCTATATCCAAAGTTGTGCCACCTTTTTTTCTCACAGAGCGTGTTGGAGCCCATGCAACAGCTACACAAGTTGCATGTACACATAACACATTTACTAGTAATAAATTCTAAAAGACAAATGCCAGTATGCCACACAAGTTCATCTCCACTTCATGTGATAAATTTGTGCACAACTAGTCTACATATATTTACAGCGCTACCATTCAAAATTAACCATACTGCACTTACACATTATAGATGGGCTCCATGTCCTCCTCCAGGTTCCAGTCCCAGGTGTTCTTCATAGATGGCATGATCCATAGCAGTGGGCAACGGGAATCATTGTCGCAGCTTTCTAGTCTGGTTCCACACGATGGAGATTCATCCAAGCTGAAGCGGCATAAATCAGGGATAGCGTGTCCCAGCATGTCGTTCATCCGGCGGTGCGCACTGACGACACAACCATGCTTCATGAATGGCAGGCCTTGGGTGTCGTGCACGGAAGGTGGCATCCGCTTCACAATGGGGTAGTTATCCCCAATGAAAAGCGAGTACTCTCCAAGAGTGTTCCTCGGCACCCACATAGCATCACGGGGGTCGAACTCGGTGCCGTTCATCTGGTACACGCGGCATCTCAGATCTGGACACATGGTGACGTACATGGTCAAGGTCCATGCATAATAATGTTGTGCTCAAATATGGCGGTCAGTAATATTGTGCAGCAAATAGTACTACTCCACTATAGAGGAAGTAAAATAACCGGCCTGTTATATATAGCCACTCTTGGCTACATGGATGAGATAGTAAGACATGGAAAAACAAAAATGGTGGGAGCTAGTGGGTTCAAGTCTTCAAGGGCCTAGCTAGCTATACGTGTCCTCCAAGGTAAAAAGTACTAGTACTAGTAAGTAGTACAATGAAAGAGAAGGCGAGAGGGTTAAAAAATCTAATACTAAATTGTAGTACTAGTACAGTAAACATGTCCCAGTCAAGAAAAGAAAATAACTAACAAGTACTACTACTCTAACACACAGCAATGAGAAAATGGAATACCTGGGGAGATGGTGACGGTCCGATCATGGTAGATCGTGTGACCATGTTGCACATCAGTGGTACCATGGGTAATGACTACTAAGATAGTTGATCCCAATATGCCAAAGTCAGCTACAAGGTTCCAGGTTAGACCGAATCGCAGATGCAAATGCACATCCAGGATCGGCGATCTTATTTTGATCGGGGGATGACTGTTCCCTGCAAAATAATGGAGTACCATTAGGGATGCAAATGATGGTTTGTGCATTCCGTTTATAATCTCCCGTATCGTAGGATGGCAACCAGATGAAACAATTCCCCTGGCTTGTCACCACAAAGATGTGGCCTACATGGCACACGGTGTCTTCGAACGTGTAGGGGTACAAATCTGCCGCGGCCAACATGTGCCAGCCTCTGCCGTTACTACCTTTTGTATTGATGGCAACCCTTGTGTCGAACACCGCGATGAGATAGTAATCATCGTAGCCGCGTCGCTTTGGCGGTGGGTCCGCAATTGCTATCTTCTTCAATCTCATGTAGGCATCATCATATGTATTCAAGCCCAGCCAGTCTGGAAGGCAGATCCCAATGGTGGAGAAGGGGTCTACGAGAAAGGCAACACTGATGTGGATGTTGTGCAAAATGATGGTGGTATCCGGCCGGAGGTATGCAAGCCAATCTTCGTTGGCACCAACCCAGACCTATATATAAGACGGTGGGCAGCGGAGAAATTACGGGATGGAATAACTAAGTACTATATTTAGAATATACACTACATGATCAAACTCCATGACTGACCTGCTCATCGGACAAAATCCGACTACCTCTCAACGTCGGCAACTCTAGCGGAGTCAACGTGCGACCATGGCCAGGGAGCGGTGGACTGTTCGATGGATTGTCCCATAGAATAACCTTCTGCTCGAGAATGCATGGAAGACCAACAAGCATGGCCTTTTCCCAAGCCTGTTTAAGCACCGTCTTAAAATAGTTGGTGTAGGAAGCACCCAGTCTTGCGGCGGTGAGGACGTTGGAGCGGCATGCAATTTCTCCCAGAGGATCATCGTCCAAGGTCTCCCAGCCCCGATGAGGAGGAGAACCGCCTGGCGAATCCATGGGAGCAGCGACGAACTGCCTTGGTCACTTCGGGGGGAGGGGAACTGGCGAGGAGGAGATAAGAGCGTAACCGCAGGGCCTTGTCCCTTCGTTAAGGAAGTTATGCGGGCATGCATAGTAGTAGTGCCTAGTGCCCCGTGATGGTGCGGCTATTATTTACTACGTAGTACTGTAGCAGTAGTAGTACTACTTTCTCAACTAGTAGTGCGATGTACTGTACTTCTATAGTGCACCAATTTTGAACTCTTGAATCTCAAGGCGAAGGAGCTACAGTTGCAAGTGGAGGGTACTACTGTTCTCTCGAACCATCGTTGTACTATCAATGCAGGGAAAGTACACCTGCGTAGTGCTTACTCTCCGTGCTCTATTCAAGCGCGTAGCTGGCCTACTCAGCCGCTCCTCTCACGCACACACTAGCAGCCTGTTTATCAGCGACGATTACGGTGGGGGCAGAACATTTGAGTTCTTTGATACAACGAGACTATTCTTTTCGCTTCCATTTGTGGAGGTGTAATGGATCTCATCGAACTTTGTTAGTTCCATCTTTATGAATGAGATGAGGCAAAGCTTTTGCCTCCGTTTCAAAACAAAAAAAATCACGTCAAGAAAAATTTCTTTTATAGAGCCGATAATGGAGTGAAATCCATGCGTGCAACGCCACAAGCTACAGAGTAGTAGCACTTTACGTATAAAGCCATATCGCATAGTTCCCAATGCCGCGCCAGGCTTTTCTGGCTCCTGAGGCTTAATTGGGAGGCACTAGTTTAAATATGGTAGCTGATGAGGAATCAGCAAGCGAGGTGTGGCTAGGGCGAGCACGCAGGCAAGAAACTTTGCATGGTGTGAATTTATATATAGGAGTACTACTCTAGTACGCGAGCCACGAGATGATGGGAGGGAAAACCCGTTCACGTGGCTGGGCTACCCAATGCACCCAGATTGTGGTGCGACACGTCCGTTCGACTTCAAAAGTCAAACTACTAGTGTACAATATTGGCTCGCAGCGAGGTTACTATTTAAAAGAAAAGGTCGCCATGCGTTCGGCCGAGATCGAACCCACAAAACGAGCTATACACTCCCGCGACCTCCAGTAGTACTCGTTGGAGTACAACGCAACCTAGAATCGCCTTTTATTGCTAGTACATTGTTCCTTACAAGAAACCACTACCAAGAAACTACTACTTACCAACCAGCCCTACCAAGAAACTACTACTCTACAAAAATTAGCAAAAACATACCGAAATTTTCTTAATCCATCGCAATAAACTACCAAGTGCCGTTATAGGCATGTTTCATCCCATGTCGCCCCTTAAGTCAATGCCTTCTATTTGACCGGCAAGTTAGGCGTTATGACTTGTGGGACCTACATGTCAGTCTGGGAAAAAATTCCCGAGTGACCTCCTACCTCTGGCCCGTCCACCTAGTCATCCTCGGCCATGGGATGCAGCTACCACCGCCGGCAGAAGGCGAGGTCAAAAGCGCCGGCGGAGCGGAGCCCATCTAGCGGCAGCCTGGATGCCAGCTCCTTCCGGTGCTCGCGGCCGCTAGCTAGCCAAGCTAGCACACACCCTACTGGATGCATCCAGCTGCTTGTCTGCAAGGTTAGCTAGCTAGGTTGGCACGACGGTGCGGCGGCTTGCTCGCGCGCGCCGCGCTAAGGCCAGCCATCTGGCTCGAGCGAAGGCCAGCGCGGCGGCTTGCTCGCGCGTGAGCCACGCTCGGGCCAGCCAGCCAACCCATGCGGAGGCCAGCGCGGCGTCCGGCCCGTCCGGCGGAGCGGCGGCCAGCTCGCTCATCACTGGCGCCACCGACGAACATGCATAAGAACTGTTTGAAGTAATGGCCAGGAAAAATAATGATTGGAGGAGGAAGAACAGGATAGAAGGTCAGATGTGGGTCCCTCGTGTCAACGGTCAAACAAAATGTGTTGGTTTAAGCTGCCTCGTCAGCACGGACGTGTGGGCCAACCCTGTCATAAACGGGTTTAAACGAGCCTAATCGGCACTAGGTAGTACATTTTTGGCGCGGATTAAGAAATTTTGGATATGTTTTTGCTATTTTTTGTACAATAGTTTCTTCCTAGGGCTGGTTAAAAGTGGTACTTTTTTGTTAAATACTCTACATACTGTAAGTAGGAGTAAAAGTTAAGCTTTGGAAGCCAATAAGCACGGCTAGTTACATAGTGCCTATGTGTACGTAATTCAAACTAAATATCAACCATGAGCGACTAATATCTTGATGGAAAACTCGAAACTATGGAAATACTAGCAATTTTTTTTGCATGGTTGGAAATACTAGCAATGTGCACGTGCGTTGCAATGGATCATAATTAGAATAATACTTATTCACAAACTTGATAGAAAACACTCTAATTTTGATATACATATATCACTAGAAATATATTATGTTTCAATCAGAATATATTCCTTGGGCTGTGTTGGTGAGGTGAGGGAGGGATGTGGTTGGTTTTAAGATACTAATTAAGGGGTTTTCTGCAAATTGGGTAGAGAAGTGGGATGTTGTTGAGAAAAGGCAACAACTTACCACACAGTAGTTAGATGTAGGTCTAATGGTCAGAAATGACGGATGGCAGACACACCATCATCACCAACTAAGTCTTCTGTAGGAGTACTAGCAAGATGTCCGTGCATTGCACGGAACATCGAGATGCATTTTTTTATAAAACACCTATTGTGATTGACCCATGCGGGAGTAATCCCATGTGTAAAAACTAATGATATCTCGAGAAAGAGGAGAGATAAGGTGAGGAGGAGTGGGGCGTGGTGGTGATTGGTAGTCGGACTGAGCGGAGGCATGGGATGGACGATGCCGGCAGCGACCACCATGCCATATTGTTCCAGAGGCTTCCTTTTTTAATTGCTCAACAATAAGGTTGTGGGAGATAAGGATGAACAAGGGAAGGCCTTGTCTGCAAATGTGGAGAGAGGTACGGGTATCTTTTAGTTTGCTTTCTATCTGTCAGATATAGATCGGACGGTCTATATTGCAAGATGGCAGGCATACCATCATCACCAACTCGGTTTTTTTATAAGAAGAGATATAAGTGTGGAGATACAAACGTACTATCGATACTTGTTTCCATAAACTTGGATCTACATTCTATTCAACGGCTGAGCATGTGGGGCCTTAGCACGATGACTTCTCGACTGTGTAAAACAAAGGCTTTCCCGTCGCCGATAAGGAGGGGGTGACGGCGGCACGCTTTTGGCTCGCTCTAGTCCTAGTAATCATACTAGGTGGTCTACGGACGTGTAGATTTATTCTTTTTCACGTCTCGTGTTCGTCGTACTGCCACGACTGTTGATGAATAGACTGTAAGTTATTCACGAGAAAACCTTGGTTGAGCGTGTGTGCGAGAGAGAGACAACGCGTGCGTGTGTGATATGTGTAGAGACTGAGGCAATGATAAGAGATTCTTTGTGTCTCTGTGTGTGGAGGATAGAGAGAGACATGTGCATGGGGCTTTGTGTTGTGTAACGTGGAGACACATAGACATAATTAGAGAGTGAGTGTGTGAGATACACATGCGGACATGGGGAGAGATGTGTGAGTTAGAGAGATGGAGAATTTTGGTGTGTATGTGAGCTAGAGAGGGGGATATATACATACCTAGAGCTGGAGAGAATATGCAAGGGTGTGTGTCTTAAAAGAAGGATCCAGATAGATGGGTGTTTGTGCGTGTCTGTGTGTGTTTGTGCGCGCGCGTATGTGTGAGCGGGAGTGTGTGTATGTGGAGAAGAGAGACCACTAATGATGTAAACCTAGTAGGGAAGGGGGAATGGTGTGACATGTGTGTCAAAGAGAGAGAAAGGCATGTGTAGTAGCGGGATAGCCTGGGTGAGGGCGGGGAGCAGACTATTTGGAAGAGACATCGAGTGTGTGTGGGAGAGGGGTGTGAGAGCGAGACAGAGAGCTAGTGAGGGAGAGAGAGAGGAAGAGAGGGGGAGAGAGAGAGAGGGGTCGTTTGTGTGTGGAAGTGGCGTATAGATAGGGTGACAAGGTTGATGTTGTTCAAAAGTTGCCTATGTACGGAGACGCAAGGGAAGCGAGTCATCGTGTGTGTGATATAGATTTCATGAGAGATCTAGAATAGATGGTGTAGAGAACAACGTGCGAGATTGAGAATGATGATACGTTAGGGAGCTATGGAAAGAGTCACGACATATATGTATATAGGGAATGAGCTGGGTCAGGTCCGCATGTGGGAGAGATAGAAAGAGGAGAGTGGTGCACAAGGAGACAAAGGGTGCTTGTTTGCAGTGGGGGTGGTGAGTGAGGTGAGTGTGCGAGAACCACATAACTAGGGAGATAGACGTTTGGGGGCGACGTTTTGTGTGTATGGGAAAGATACACTCTATATAGTGCGTGTGCTTGGGAAAGAGAGATGCCGGGAGAACTAGAGAGTGGGGGAAGAGATGTGTGCATGACCGAGAGACAAAGTGATAGAGACCTATATTGGGGTCCGGACTTAGAAGAGAGAGGGGGGTTAATGTGCTCCTGTGTTCGTGTCCGGGGGAGAGAACGACTTGTGGGGAGGGGGACGGGATGGGTGGCTTCAGATAAAGAGTGAGGTGTCTATATTTGAGAGACTTTAGCGTAATTGAGATATATATGGTCAATAGTGTGTGCACTCATGGTTGATCAATTTGTTTCACAATTTGGACTATGAGATAATGATACTTTTGAACATGCGTGATATACTTTGAAGTACCAGAATTACAAACCTAAGATTGGAATTCAGGAATTCGACTCCATCATTAGCTTTTGTAATTCATTTAAACGGAGGTACATTTTTTAAGCCGGGATTTCGTGATTTCAAATTCATATATCAAACCTAGAGATATACACATACGGGCATGTTCAAACCTTATAATCATCCACTTTATTCATACACATACACATTTTTGTTTTTGTCATCATATTTAGGATAAACACATTTGAAATTTCATTTGAATTGGACCATATGATGGTATTTGCTTCCACTAGTTCAATGATCCACATTTGAATTGAATGGACAATCTAAGTTTCGAGTTGGAGACATTGATTTTCGAAACTTGCACCTTTTTTGCATGCAAAACAAATAAATTCTCGGCCATGATATCATAGTCGGCCGTACAAGAGCAGAACACTTAATTTCAGCCGCCAAAAGCTTTCAAACTTCCCGCTCACATCGAAATATCTCGCGCCCGAAAGTTTAGCCCTGCGATATTCCTATTTTACCCCTGCCACATGAACGGAAAAGGGCTGCTTTGATAACTCCATTGTTTTCCCCTCGTGCCCCCAACATTCTTCCCAGAGCCCCTCCCCTTCCCCTCCCCGCCTCCTCCCCCCAACCACGCCAAGCCGCCGAATCTAGTCCTCCGCCGCAGCGGTGGACCTGACACCCCGCCGGATTTACCTTCCGCACCTTGGAACCCCCAACTGCCAACTCACCACTTCACCGGAGCCGCTTCAGCGACTGGCTTGTCCACCGCTCCAGATCTCCTTGACCGCCATCATGGTCCACCGCACCGGATCTGCTTCACCGGCGCCCTCGTCCACCACAGTGTAGGCCCTTCACCGACTTCCTCGTCCGCCACATCGCTAGCCCTTCATACAAGCCCTCGTCCGCCGCAACAGATCAGCCTCACCGAAAGCACTCTACACCGCGCTGGATGTGCTTCGCCGACGCCTTCGTCCACTGCACCGGACCCGCGCCACGGACTCCATATTCAACTCCATCGGCCCTCCTTTACTAACGCTGCAGCCTCATCAGGTTATTTCATTTTGTACTCCTTCGGTTGTTCTCTTCTTTATCGTGGAACTGTTCACTTACCACAGATGAGCTTTCTTGTATGTCGACAGGCGCCGCAACCGAAGCACCGGAGCCGCTTCAGCAACGGCGACAGCCGGCCCAAAATCAACCGCAACACGAGCACCATCGACGATCCTTAGCTATCAAGTATGACAACGATACCCATACACTAGTGGAAAAAGTGCTAGCCACAACTTCAATTAGTGGCGCGTCATTTTCAATCCACGCCACAACTATTTTTTTTAAATTGTGGTGGCGTTGGTGTATTTTGTAGGTCACCAGTAATAGGTTACTGGTGGCGTGCCTCCTAAAGTCCACGCCACCAATATTTGGAATCCAACAGTCTGGCCCGGCTCAAGTTATTGCCGGCATGTGAAAATATGCCACGCCATTGATACTATATTAGTGGTGGCCTGAGTGAATAGTGTCACATCAGCAGTAATCGTACCGGTCTGTTTAATTTTTTTTAACCAATTACTGGTGGCGTGAGTGAATAGTGCCACATCACTAGTAATAAAATCTGTGCAACTTCTATCCACGCCACAGATAAAATTATAATCTTTTTAAGAAATAAAAAAAATTATAGCCGAAAAAGGCCGAAATTGCCACGAGGCCCAGCCCAGTCTCCCACCCACCCACGCAGCCTGACTCCTCTCCACCCCTTGTCTCCCACCCCCCACAGCCACTGCCCCATCACGCCCACCGCCTCGCCGGCTGATTCCGACGACTCCGCCGTTGCCCAGCACGCTCCCGTGATCACAACTCTCCACCACGTCCGTCCCTCCGCCCAGATTCACCGCTCGCTGCCTACAACGCCCACCCGCAACCCTCCCCCGCGGCTAGGGTTTCGGGCTGTGGCGTCCCCTCCGGTGGCTCTGCCTTCGGGATGGATGGTGCTCCGTTCGACGGCCATGGACATGGAGGCTTCCTCGCCGCTCGTCAAGGTGAGCCACACCCTTCTCCTCTTGGATTTGATTTCATCCCCTTCCCTGATGCGTGCTCGCTTTCCTTGCCTTCCCCATGCAGATGTGATGGTGGTGGTGCCTCTACTCGACGCCATGGACGGAGGCCACATCCACGGACGCCATGGACCCTAGTGCGTGCATCTCATCTATCTTCTCCTCCCTCTTGGCTAGATTTACTGCTAATTGGTGGTTGTTGCTCTTGTTTTTTGCAGGCAGGGTGACGATGCTGGCTATGTGCAGGCCATGGAGGCGATGGTGAGTACTAGTAGGGCGGATACTGCTCTTCTCCTCCTCCTGGATTTGCTTCACCACATAGGCAGCAGCAACTCAGGTCCATCCTCTCCCTCTATGCTCATCCTCTGTTGTGGCACAAAAAATAAAATTCAGATTCAACACTTCACTTGTAGCAGCAGGTCTGAAGGTTCAGTTCATGTGTTTTGCTAAATTTTAACAGTTAACAAAATATTCATCCAATCAAAGTTTTTATAGAATCACAGTACCTAATCAAACATAAGTTTATTGTGAGTTCACATTTATAAGCTATCTTCCATGCAAATTAAGAAATTTAAATAAGTGAAAATTGAATAGGCTCTACATCTGGATGAAAATCCAAGTCCTTTGCTTTGGAACAAAATTTATATCTGATACCATGCATATATTCATGGAGTCCAGTAAGAAAAAAAATGCTTCTAAAATCCAATGGCCCAATTGATTTTGTATCATATATACTGGTAGGATCAAGTGGCTACTAAACCGCCAACTACTATAGGATATCCAATTATCCATACAGAATATCAAAAGTTGATCCAACAAGTGAAAGGAATTGGAAGTGTAATAATTTATCATGCGAGACAAGAAATTACTGAAGAATGATAACTGCTAACGAACTGTTGTTCATTTTTTGAAAAAAATTTGAACTGCTGTAGAGAAACCAACAGATGCACTCATCACTCAAAGATGGAGCAGCTCATCTTCACGGCAAAAGTTTAAGCTCTTTATAGTTTATTATGTACACTGTAGGATTTTGCATCTCATGTATTGTATGTCTTGGTGTAGTAGGCTCAACTACTTTCACGTACATACATATATAATGTCATGTATGTACAAGTGACCGATCAGTATGGACAAATTTGAGAGAACATTCCATTAGCCTTGTATTTACGTGTGTATATTATCAAATTCATATAGTACTAATATCACCTGATTACCAAAATGTGATTCAGTACTATGCAGTCATCGACTATTTTGCTTTTCTTTGATTTTGACTTGGTGTATAAACGTAGATACACATACTGATTTTATATTTCAATTTAAGATAAAAATAGAGAATAAATAATTATGCCATGTCCCAGATCAGTGGATACACCCAAGTGCCACTGACACCGGCCCCTGTCTCCGTTGCAATCTGCTGGGACTGCCGCCGACGCCGAGGAACGTTGGGTACAAGGAGCTTCTTGCTGCTCTCCTTCAACCGGTGCCGCCAGGTAATTCTTCCTGACTGGCCTGACTAGTATGTTTTTGCTACCAATAGTTTGTTGAACTGAACCTAAATCTTAGGCTCCTTCTCGTGAGCAGCAGAGTATATTATTAGGAACTTTGGATCCAAAATGTTTCACTGACCGAAGAGAGATCCTAGTTAGTTTGTCAAACAAGAGGTCCAACCGGCAATGCAAGCTAGATTTCTTCTCACCACTGACTTTCAACATAGCCTCCCGTTAACAAACGATGATTCACTATGATCTTGATTTGTACTACAAATATATACTTGAAGAGCTCGTACATACTAAACTGAATAAATAAGTTTAGGGGCCGATCTGGATCTGTACGACCAATATGTACTACCAATAGTTTGTATCTCTAGTGTGTGTGTCTGCTACAAAATTAAAGATGATCCATATGTCATTTCCAGTCCAATTTAGAGCCACCTTGCTAGATGGCCAGATGGTCCAAGCTGATGAGTGACACATTAGCATAGCGACTCAATCAACGGTTGACAAGGCCATATCATAACATGGACTGCTACATACTTTATGTCCATTTCTTTTCTTTCATTTTCTTGTGCATTGAAGATATATACCAAGTCTGAATGTATTTTTCAAAATTTCGTTCCAGCTTTTGCATTTCCTTCCAGGGTTTTATGCATGCTACAGAATACAAGTGTCAGCAGTTTTATGCATCTAATATGTATATAAGGTTCCCTATTGATTTGAGTGCAAGGTCTCACAATTTATTGCTTATCGTGCCTTCTTGTTGCTTAACAGTGCCATAGCATACTTTGTTCCTAGCAGCATGAGCATGAACAGAACATCATTTTCTTATCTTGCTTTACTATCCATGATCACTAGTTTTGCTATTATGTTGACATGCTTTGAACGTTTTCTTTCCAAATTGTATTTTCCTCTTCTAAAGTAGCTCATTCTAGTACTGCTTGAGATAACTTGTTCATGAGCATACTTGAACAACATTGACACGGGGCTATGATGATGATGTCATCGACACGGAGAAGCGGCGACGATGACATCGACATGGGGCTGCGGTGGCGACGACGACGATGATGACTTCAACTAGGGGACGATGATGACCACATTGTAGAAATGCTATATATGGATGAATGCACGAATTGCATAACTGATTTGAATATATGGATGAATGTATAGGTATTTGGATGCATGGATGAACTGTATAATTGTTTTTTTTTAATCCACAAATGCTTAGTGGTGGCGTTGGTGGGTTTTGTTCACGTCACTACTACTAGTGAATAGTAGTGACGTGGGTAAATGCCCACGCCATTGCTATTTCACTTAGTGGTGGCGTGAGTGAACGGTGCCACACCACCAGTATGTAAAATACCGATGGCGTGGGGCCCGCACGCCATCGGTATTTTTTAATAGTGGCGCCATATTGGTGGCGTGGACCCCTCACGCCAGGAATGTGGTTTTTAGAACGCCGGCACTAGCGTTTTCTGCACTAGTGATACGCCGCCGAGAATGAGGTACTATTATCCAATGGCCGGCGCCTACGTTCACTTTCTTAGCATAAGCACCGCACCTTCGAATTATTTCATTGCATCATTCAATTTTTCATGAGACGCGTTATTCTGCTTGCACATGTAGGGCCATATTTTTGGCTGTGAACATGTTACATGTGCTAAATTACAAACCAGTGCACATATAGTTACAATGCTTTTGTTTTGTCCTAAGTATTACTGTACTTCCTAGATATCACTGTCTACTATTTTACTTCTTGCATGTTATATTTATGATAATGGTGTTGTTCTGATGCCACCTGTTGGTTACATCAGACTGCTTCTAATGTTCTCTATGCTTAATTACACATCAGCAAACTAGCTTGTGGTTTCGCTGCTTTTTGTTCGTTTTACCCTACATTTTCCGATGCTAGCTATTACATCACTGCTCCGAGCCTCTGTTCATTACTTTTTTGTGCAATCTTGATCTTCCCAAGTTGCATGACTAATTTGATACTTCTATTAATTATGGAGCTGCCAACCCCATCAAGCAAAATATTTATTCTTTTGGGGCTGGCACCTCGAACAAGCATAAAAATAGAGTGAAGCATATATATTATCGTGTAAGCACACACACTTCTTTCATTAGTTTAGATTAACCATTGATGATCAATTCGAACCAGTGCATGCGATTAAAATTAATTTTACCTAAATAGAGGGTGAAGAATAAACTACAACAACTAGATTTGCAACCACGGGATGCTAACGATATCTTCAAAGAACATTGCAACAGTAGCGAGGCTTCACAGCAACATATGGTAAGCCAGTGTGTTTTAGTACATGTGAAATGTAATGCGTGTGGGCTGCTTTCTTAGCTTGTGCCCTCAACCTGTAATCCTACAGAATTACAAATAGTTCAGTTGTATGCTTTGCTGTATTGCTTGATTCGAATGCTTGTTTGTTACTTGTTAGGCTATACTTGAGTTGGCCAATATGTCAGCAGTGCCTGTTGTACTATCGTAAAGAAATGCATGCCTAGTTCATTTGACTCCTTAACTTTTCCTATGAACTTCATCACAAGACTGTCTTTGTAGTTTATATGAGGCCACACTGTTAAGTGCTTTCTCAGATTATTTCAACTGCTTAGATGCCTGGGCAACTTAAATATAGCGGTGGTACACTGCCTTTCATCTAGGGATATCAACTGGGTCCCGTTTAATCCCGATTAAAGTCCACTAATGGTATGATAGTTCAAAAGAGTTTTTGTTTTTTGAGGAAAATGAACTAGTGAGCTAGCAAAAACTAACTAGATGGGACTGGCGGATGCCATTTATTTGCCACTTACATCCCTACTTTCATCTTACCATTTTAATTTGTTTTCGGCTGAGGCTGCTTCGAACCATTTAAATATAGTTTGCCATGCTCAGCAATAATCATATGTCGTTTACCATGTAAGCTTACTGCCTAGATCATGCGATAACTATCTCTTACTTATGTCCAGCGAAAACCATTCAGGATGCCGTTCACACTAGGACACAATGTACAACCCCAGAATCTATTTGTGGAAGCAGTGCGCCATCCATGTTACCAGATGGGAGCAGTTCAAAGGCAACACCTATCGGATTCAGGGCTCCGCAGACCCAAGAAGGTTCGAACTCTGGGGCGTGTGCGAAGAACTCAACCTATCCAGCCTACCAACTCGTCGCCCCACAGACTAGCCTAGCCGGACCCGCGTGACCAAGGAAGATGATGAACACGGTAGTTTACCCAGGTTTGAGCCACCTTGCGGTGTATAACCCTACTCCTGCTTTGTGGTGGATTGGCCTCACGAGGGGCTGAGGATGAACAAGTATAAATGATGAACAATCTCGTGAGGGCTCGGGGGTAAGCATGGGTCGACCACCTCTATGGTGATGGCTAACCTATCTTTATAGTGGCCTCGGTCCTCTTCCCCCAAAATGTAGGCAGGAAGGGATCCCACAGTGGCCAATTTGAAAGGGGACAGGTAGTACATCTTATCCTGACAAAAGGTGGTCTTTGCCTGCAAAGCTTCTGGTCGTGACGCAGCGGTGGGTTCGGCGATGACATCCACCCTGCCGTGCTGGTGGTATTGGTCTTGTAGCACCGGAATGGAAACCTTTAGTAGATTCCTTGGGAACCCACGCCTGTCCTTGCCTCCTTAGCACTAAAGAGGAAACTGCCTTCTCTACGCCCGCTGGCGCCCGCCTGGCCTTGGTCTTCATGGCTTGCGTCATCGCAGCCTTATGAGGCTGGTACCTGCATAGAAATCTCCGCTCCTCGGGAGGAAGCCTGGGGAGGCCGCTCCCTCCGGAGGTCTTGGTGTCGCCCGCCTCGCGCGGCCAGAGGGCCCTGCGAGGGTCTTGTCTTGGCGGTCTTGGAGGTGGGCCGTACCAGGCCATCGAGGAAGCCACGCCATGGGCCGCAGGCAGGCAAGTCTGGGTACCCCGGTTCCCAGAACGCCGACAGTAGCCTCCGGGCCCAAGGCGCACTCGAACTTGGCTTCGAGGCGAAGCCAGAGGGCAAAGGCGAAGCGCCGCGGCCCCAGTCGCCTGCAGGCCGAGTTGACGCGTGGCGCTTGATGGGACGTGGGCATCTCCGCTTCCCCACGTCGCCTCGGCAACTGCCCGACTTGACAACTGCCTGGCGCATGCAGCTGGGCCATCATTGCTTGGGATGTGAGAGGTCGCCGATCAGCCTTCCTTCGCCTATAAATGGGGAAGGGGGTAGATCCCCCGGCCCATCTTCATCTCCTTGCTGCTCGCCCCTTCTTCATCTCCGGTGTCCCACCGTCTTGCCGAAGCATCCATGGCGCCGGTAAGGCGGTTTTCCGTCGAGGAGAAGGGCAAGGCCCCCAAGGAGGGACCAGGCTCGCCACCGCCCAAGAGGGGCCGCGACCGTCCCCGCAAGTATGCCGCGAAGCCGGCGGTGGCTCCCCGAGGGCGCGGGCGCACCCCCTCGAAGGTCGGTGCCACCTCTGGCGGTCGTGGGGAGGCTCCCTCCCGCGCCAGAAGCTGTCGCGGCTAAGGCGGCCATGGCCAAGGGGGGAAGCATGCGGCGGCCGTCCGGCCACCGCACCCGCGATCCCACTCTGCCGACGCATCCTCGGAGTTCATGGTGTGGGCGGAGAGGCCGGCAGGCATCTGGTTCCAGCTCCCACGCTTCTTCGCGGGCGCACTGCCGGCCGGAGGGCATGGCGGCCTCTGGCTGCAGGCCGACGGTTGCTGCAGCAAGGCCTCGTGGGAGGAGGTCGAGGTCACCCCTGCCAGTAACGTGTTCCTGAACCGTGGGTGGCAGTTGTTCGCCCGTGTGTGCGGCCTGTAGGGGGATGTACTCTCCACTTCAGGCATGACGGAGCGGCGACTCTCTACGTCAAGATCTTCGGGGAAGACGGCAGGCATTCGGGGTGTTGCCCGGAGGGCGAAGACGATGACGATGACGTCCACCCCTCCGACGACGACGGTCGGAGGGGCGGTAGCATCCTCGGCGGTGAACTCGCCCTTGGCAACGGCCGCAACGCACCCAGCGGCGGTGGGTCTTCCTCTAGGGAGAGCACGAGCGACGACGACTACGATGAGGCGCCACGCCGCCGAGCCCGGACCGGGGAGGGCGACGAGCCGCCTCGCCATCGTGCTCCGGTGAAGTAGGAGGAGGACTCCGACTGAGCGCGGGCGTCACCGGAGCCAGGCCTCAGGAGCTGCAGTGGTCGCGAGGCCGCTTTTGCTGTTTTTTTGTTTTCCTGCATCAAGAAATGTAGAAAGCCCTGCTGGGGCGTGTAATGGACCATGGCTTTTGCGCCGTTATGTTAACATTCTTACATCGTATCCTAGCATTCGTGTTGCTATTAACCGACAGGTTCTTGTTGATCACGATTAGGATAACTTAGCTTGGTGTGCTTATAGTAGACTCCTGCGCCGCGAGGACATGCTTCTCCGGAGCCTGGGCCTCTTGTGTGCCTCCCATTCCAAAGAGATCTCTTGCCGGGGGTTTCCTTCTTGAGGGTCCGAAGGTTCTCAGGCCTTAGGAGGCGCCCAACAGCCGCGAGGTCTCTAGCGGGCCATGAGGACATGGGTCCTCCGGAGATGTTTCACAGGGCGCCGCATCCCGTGCGAGCCCCCGGGCGAAGGCCGATCGTCACTGGTACACCGGGTCGCAATGCCCGGCGAGGCCAGGAGATGAGGACCTGGGAGGGTGCACATGCCCGTTGGCTCATTTAAGAGCGTCACACGAGGATCAGGATGCCAAAGTAAGACGCCAGGGCTTTGGCGAGGTGTGTTCGCGGGCTGACCCGGACGTACACACCGTGCCCAGCCCCTGCTCGCGAGACGCGCGGAGAGGAGTGACGGGCAACTGCAAGACTTGAAAGAGCAAATGCTGCAAGGAGAAAAATTCCCATCCCTTTCAAATAAAGACGCGTTAACTTTGAATTTCATTCCAAGAAGTGGCAAATCAGCTACAAAAGCAAGCAAAAGAGCAGCCGCGTCCGGCGACTACACTAGTCTTCTAGTCTTCCTGCCAGTGCGGAGCATGGGGCTTCCACTAGGCATGGGCATAGTCGTTGAAAGACCGTGTCGTCCGCCAGCGCGGAGCATGGGGTTTCCACTTGGACGTGGGTGGGAGCCCCCGTGAGGCCCCAGGGCGGCGCTCAGGAGACTCTGGGTCGTGTACAACCCCACTCATTATTACGTGAGAGTGTCATGGGTAGAACTTTCAGAGGTGCTGGATGTTCCAGGCATTCTGGATGGGGACCCCGTCCTGTGTCTCCAGGCACGCGGCGCCAGGCCTGGAGACACGGGCGATCCTGAACGGGCCCTCCCACATAGGCGAGAGCTTGTGAAGCCCCTCCCTAGAGAGCACCCGCCTCAGTATGAGGTCACCCACCTCGAGGGTCCTGGCGCGGACGCTGCGGCAGTGATACCGCTGCAGCGCCTGCTGGTACCTCATGGCATGGAGCGAGGCTTGGCGGTGGCCCTCCTCCCCGAGCACGAGATCTGTCCCCCGTGAGGCGTCCTGGCGTGCCTCGTTAAACGCCAAGACCCGCGGGGAGCGATGGTTGATCTCGTGTAGGAGGACCGCCTCAGCCCCGTAGATGAGGAAGAACGGGGCCTCGCTGGTGGGCTTAGTCGCAGTGGTGCGGATGGACCACAACATGGACTGAAGATCATCGAGCCAACCCCTGCCGCAGGCCTCAAGCTTATTCTTGAAGCTCCTTATCTTGAGGCCCCTCAGGACCTCCGCGTTGGCGCATTCGGCCTAGCCATTGCTCCGTGGATGTGCCACTGAAGCGTAACATATCTGCGTTCCAAGGTTAGCACAATATGTCCTGAAGAGATTGCTTGTGAACTGAGAGCCATTGTCGGTGATGATATGGTTAGGGACCCCGAAACGGCTCACGAGGCCCTTGATGAACTTGACGGCTGAGCCAGCAGGAATGGTGCGCACGGGCTCCACCTCCGCCCACTTGGTGAATTTGTCGATGGCGGCGTAGAGGTAGCGGCAGCCCCCGGCCGCTCGGAGAACGGGCCCACGATGTCTAGCCCCCAGACCGTGAATGGCCACAAGAGTGGGATGGTCTGGAGGCCCTGAGCGGGCTGGTGGATCTATTTGGCATGGAACTGGCAGGCCTCATAGGATCGCACCAGCTCGGTGGCATCATTGAGCGCCGTGGGCCAGTAGAACCCATTGCGGAATACCTTGCCCACAAGGGTGCATGATGAAGAATGGTTCCCGCAATCCCCGCCGTGGATGTCAGCCAGCAATTCGCGCCCTTGCTCCTTGGATATGCATCGCAGCGAGACGTCGTTGGGACACCCTCGGCAGAGCTCGCCATCCTACAAGCAATAAGCGGTGGCCTGATGGGCCACGCGTTCCGCGTCTTCCTCCTTCTCCGGTAGGGTGCCGCGGAGCAGGTACGCCTTGAACTCTTCAGTCCAGCAACCCTCCTGAGGTTCCAGCGCTAGGAGCAGGCGGACTCCTGAGGTAGGGCTGTAGGCCGGGGCTCCTAAGGAGGGGGGCTGGGGCGGCTCCTCTCGAAGCAGCATCGGGCCTGCAGCGCGGGGAGCCGCCGACGGTTTGAAGAGCCTCTCCTCGAAGACGCCAGGCCTCTCGGGCTCGCGTCGGGATGCCCTCTTGGTGATATCGTCCACCTCCTTGTTCGTGCCATGCGGGACGTGCTGCAATTCCAAGCCCAAGAAGAGTTTTTCAATTTTGCGTACCTCTTCTAGGTATGCCTCCATGTGCTCGTCCTTAGGCTTGTATTCCTTGTTGGAGAAGTTGACGGGGAGCTGAGAGTCGCCCTTGATAGTGAGATGCTTGACCCCCAGGGGCGCTGCGGCCCTGAGGCCAGTGATCAGGCCCTCGTACTCCGTGCTGTTGTTGGAGACCTTCTCGCCATGCTGAAAGCAGAGCTGCACAGCGTAGTATAGCTTATCCTGAGTTGGAGAGATGAGCACAGCTCCAGCCCCCGCGCCCTGCGGCGCAAATGCACCGTCGAAGTACATGACCCAGCCATCGGGTGCCTCATCTCCGGGCGCGAGGGACCGATCTTTGCCCATCCCTCGGTCAGGGTATCCATCCATTCCGCCATGAAGTCGGCGAGGGCCGCGCCCTTGATGACCCTAGTGGTGCTGAACTCCAGCTGGAACGCTTGCAGCTCGATGTTCAACTCGGCAACCCTCCTCGCAGCATTGGGAATGTGGAGCACCTTCTCCAGGGGGTATGCAGAGATGACCTTGATGGGGTGGCCTTGGAAATAGTGGTGCAGTTTCCTGGAGGCGACAAGGAGCGCGAGGAGGAGCTTCTGCGGCAGGGGGTAGTGTGCGCGCGCGTCACGCAGCACCGTGCTAACGAAGTACACCGGGTGCTCGATGAGGGAAGAGGCGTCGACGACGTTCCTCTACATTTGGGAAGAGGGGGCCTCGAGAGCTTTGCAGTCCAATGGAGTGGTTGAGGCCTCAGAGCGCCATCCTGAGGTGGTGATGGTGTGACTGTACGCAGGGCGCTATGCTGCGCACCCACACCCGCGCGCTCCTCCTGACCGCCATGAGTGCCGCGCTAGCCGAGTGAGGCGTGGCGGCCAGGTAAAGCACCAAGGGCTCAAGAGGGGCAGGCGCCACCATAACCGGCGGGCTCGTGAGGTACCGCTTGAGGTCTTGGAAAGCCGCGTCGGCCTCTGGGGTCCACTCGAAGGGGCCTTTCTTTTTCATCAGCTTGAAAAACGGGAGGGCGCGCTCGCCAAGCTTGGAGATGAAGTGCCCCAGCGAGGTAACGCAGCCCGCGAGCTTCTGCATCTCCTTGAGGGTCTGTGGCGGGCTCATCCTTTCTATCGCCTTGACCTTCTCGGGGTTAGCCTCGATCCCTCTGTGCGATACCAGGAACCCCAGCAACTTGCCGGACGGGACACCGAACACGCACTTCTCCGGGTTGAGCCGCAGATTTACCTTGCGCGGGTTGGCGAATGTTTCTTCCAGGTCTTCGACAAGGGTCCTTGCCTCCCACGACTTGACCACTATGTCGTCAATATACGCCTCGGCGTTCCTCCCGAGCTGTCGGCCCAGAGCGATGTGCATCAATCGTTGGAAGGTCATGCCAGCATTCCGCGGCCCAAAGGGCATGCAGGTGTAGCAGTACACCCTGCTCGGCGAAAGAAAGGCTGTCTTCTCGACGTCCTATACCGCCATCTTAATCTGGTGGTAGCCCGAGAAGGTGTCTAGGAAGCATAATAGGTCGCACTCGGCGGTGGAGTCAATGATCTGGTCGATGCACGGAAGAGGGAACAGGTCCTGAGGGCACGCCTTGCTGAGGTTGGTGAAGTCGACGCACATGCGCTCCTTCCCGACCTTCTTGGGGACGATGACCGGGTTGGCCAGCCAATCCGGGTGCCGCACTTCCCGAATGACGCCAGCTTCTTGTACCTTGCGGACCTCCTGGATGATGAAGGACTGCTTCTCTTGGGCTTGCCGCCGCGCCTTCTGCTTCACCGGGCGTGCACTGGGGCACACCATCAAATGGTGTTCGATCATGTCCCGCGGGACGCAGATCAAGTCTATCACCTCCCACGCAAACACATCCTTGTTCGCATAGAGGAAGCCGACCAGCGCCTCTTCCTGATCCGGAGGGAGGCCGGCACCTATGGTGAAGGTGGGGCCTGAACCTCCGTCATCGACGGGCACCTGCTTCGTCTCGGCCCGGTCTTGGGAGAACAATTGTTTCTTCTTTGCGGGCGTGGCCTCCGGGATCTCTGGAACGTCCCCAGCGACTGGCCGCGTGGCTGCCGCGGCTTTGTAAGTGAGCTTGAGGGCCATGAGTGCGTCCCTGGTGTCCCTCACCATGGTGATGATGCCGCTGCTCCCAGGCATCTTGACGATGTTGTAGCCGGGGTGTGTCGCCGCCATGAACTTGGCAAGGGCCGGATACCCAAGGATGGCGTTGTACGGGAGGCCGATACTGGCGACGTCGAAGTCAATGAGCTCAGTTCGGTAGTTGTAGCGTGTGCCAGAGGTGACTGGTAGGCGTATCTGCCCCAAGGGGGCGGTGGAGCAACCGACCACCCACGAGAAAGGCCTTGTGGGCGCGAGCTGGTCGTAGGGCACTTGAAGCAGGTCGAAGGCTTCCACGGAGAGGACATTGAGGCCAGCGCCACCGTCGATGAGGGTCCTGGTGACTGCGACATTGCTGATGGTGGGCGTGCATAGCATGGGGAGTGCACCGGCGCTGACCGTGGTCCTGGGGTGATCCCTGGGGTCGAAGGTGATGTCGGTCTCAGGTGCTGCGTGACTTGGAGGAGCCCCCTGCCGCGGGCAAGTAGCTCCCAGTCGATGGAGGAGTTGCTTGACATGGCGGCGCGAGGATGGCGCCTGCGATCCGTCGAGGATGCACGCAACAATATGGGGCGCTGGCGCCGCAAAGTGCGCGATGAGCAGACCGCGCAGTTCCTCCCAGGAGGCCACCGAAGACTCCGGCAGGCTGAGCATCCAGGAACGCGGCATGCTCATGAGGGCCATAGGGAGCCAGTTCGCCATGACCTTGTCGTCGCGGCCCGCCGCCCAGATGGGCTGCGCATACAACTGGAGGAACTCCTCGGGGTCCGCCGCGCCGTTGTACCGTGGGGCAACACCAGCCTAAACTTCTGCGGCCACTGCACCCACCGTAGGTCGGGGGCGAAGGCCTGCTGTCCCACAACGCCTCCGTAAGCGCCCGACAGCCCGGCAGGCGGGGCGGCGCCTGCCATGGGAGCTGTGAGTCGCGAGCAGAATGTGGTTGGTGAAGAGGCTGAGCTTCGACACGCCCCTACCTGGCACGCCAAATGTCGGATTCAGGGCTCCGCAGACCCAAGAAGGTTCGAACTCTGGGGCGTGTGTGAAGAACTAAACCTATCCAGCCTACCAGCTCATCGCCCCACAGCCTAGCCTAGGCGGACCCGCGTGACCAAGGAAGAAGATGAACACGGCAGTTTACCTAGGTTCGGGCCACCTTGCGGTGTAAAATCCTACTCCTGCTTTGTGGTGGATTGGCCTCACGAGGGGCTGAGGATGAACAAGTACAGAGGATGAACAACCTCGCGAGGGCTCGGGGGTGAGAACGAGTCGACCCCCTCTATGGTGGTGGCTAACCTATCTTTATAGTGGCGTCGGTCCTCTTCCCCCAAAACATAGGCGTGAAGGGATCCCACAGTGGCCAATTTGAAAGGGGACAGGCAGTACATCTTATCCTGACGAAAGGTGGTCTTCACCTGCAAAGCTTCTGGTCGTGACGCAGTGGTGGGCTCGGCGATGACATCCGCCCTGCCGTGCTGGTGGTCTTGGTCTTGTAGCACCGGAATGGAAACCTTTGGTAGATTCCTCGGGAACCCACGCCTGTCCTTACCTCCTTAGCACCAAAGAGGAAACTGCCTTCTTTGCGCCCGCTGGCGCTCGCCTGGCCTTGGTTGTCATGGCTTGCGTCATCGCAGCCTCATGAGGCTGGTACCTGCATAGAAATCTCCGCTCCTCGGGAGGCAGCCTGGCACTACTAGGGAAAACCCTAGTAGTAGCGCTTGAAATATACATAGCAGTAGCGCTGGGTCCAGCGCTACTGCTAACAAGCTACAACTAAGTTGTTGTAGCAGCGCTGGTATGGGCAGCGCTACTGGTAAGTATGGTTAGCAGTAGCGCTGCCCTGGCCAGCGCTACTGCTAACTCTCTGTAGCGCTTGAACAAATGAAGCGCTGCTGCTAATCCAGCGCTGCTAGAAGATGCTTTCCAGCGCAACTGCTAGTATTCCTGCTTTCACATATTTACACCCCCACTACGTATTTGTGATGTATTTATACAGGCTCTATACAGTAATTTCATCAGATCATACTAAACATACACTATTCTCATCATATCATAGACATACAGTAGTCTCGTCATA
Source organism: Thinopyrum elongatum (assembly GCA_011799875.1). Taxonomy (NCBI): domain Eukaryota; kingdom Viridiplantae; phylum Streptophyta; class Magnoliopsida; order Poales; family Poaceae; genus Thinopyrum; species Thinopyrum elongatum. Next base: position 132,609,877 of record CM022303.1, read on the forward strand.
CCATCATCATCATCATCATCATCATCATCATCATCATCATCATCATCATCATCATCATCATTCAACACAAATATCATCACATCTCGAAAATAGCGATACACAAGTCATGTCATGTCTCGAATAAGTGCAACTGCATGGTCATGGCACACACACACAAGTTTCATCATCTCTATCTAAACCATGATGTAGAAGAGAAGAGCGATCAGCATGAGCAAGAGCGCGACTATGTAGTACTTGAGGCACCGGCGCCCCCGCTCATGCCGGAGCGTCCACCTCAAGTAACTACTTTCCGCTTCGGCTCTGCTGTCGAACCCTCTGTGGCTAGCACCCGGGTACTTGTCCACCTGGGCCTGAGCGTCTGGCCAGTGGTCGTAGACTCCTGGAACCCTCCCAATGAACACGGCGTAGCAGTCCTTCGCCATCTCTGATCTATGTACCTACATCGTCAGTTGATGAGTTGAATGATAAAATGCAACATAATGTACTTAAGAAAACAAAGAGGCATAATTAGCAAAATACAAGCAACCAATAGTAAACATAAATGACGAAGTTCGTCATACCCAAACTAATTAACTAGAGCGATCTACGCTAGTTCAGGACCACGCGGTTTAATTACATCACATAGTTTCGCCGTGCATAAATTCAAAGTTTTGTGATAGAAAGACAGTAGTGACACATTGTCATCGACAATCAGTCCTCCATGTCGGCGGTCCAATCTTCATAGTCAGGGAGGAAACACCCAAGCTTCTTGAAAGGCTTCAGGTCCAGACGCTGAGCGAGTAGCAGTGCTCGGACATCAGCCCATGTGATTGGCGGATGGTAGAACATCCCTGTTGGTTCGAGGACCTGCTTCATCATCACTTGGGCAAGTTCACACTGTACGTGATAAAACTCAGCTCGGATTCAATGATCCGATGTCTTTCCTATGCTTGTGGCCCAGCTAACCATCTCGGCATCTTTGGTAGTAGCTGACATGCGAAGGCGTTGATTATCCCTTCTGTACTCGAGCAGGTGATGCATGAGGTAGAATCCATTAGCCTTACTGGTGTGCGGTTGCTGGATGCAGCAGAAGTCGGTCTTATGGCGGAAAACCAGCCCATTCTTCCTATGCCTTTTCACCTTGATATATCCACCAGACAGGCTGAAGGTTAACAGGGCACTATCGTGAACACTCTTTACATGCGTGTAATCCTTTTTCTTGAGGTTCTTCGATGAGTCCAAGTACATAGCATGGGAGTATTCCGGGTACAGAATGATGAGCACGGCGCCGCCCCTGTTTCGCAAATTAAGTACACATCAAATTAGCCTCCATGCTTGCAAAGGAATGATTAACACTTACAAAAGGATATGCGCGGATGACTTACGTGGGACGATAAGGCAGGAGAATCGCTTCCTTGTCCTTATTAGCGATCATGAATTCGCCGAGGTACTTGCTCGCATAGTCACGATGCTCTTTGCAAACTTCCACGAAGCTCTCATGCATATAGTACGGGTCCGTGACGCAGATATATTTTATGTTCTCGATCCTGATGAAGTAGTTGAGATACAGCGCATACATGCGGATGAACTGGAAATCCAGCTTGGTCATGTGGAACATGTCGTATATGTAGTCAAATCGCAGGATGAACTGATTCGCGGGCCAGGTCTCGACTTACAACTTCCCACCCGGCACCTGAGCCGCGTAAAGCGGGTATCCTGGTTTTTCCGCGATCAGAAGGCTTTTCATGGAGTCTCCTTAGATCATTGTTCAGTATGTGCTCTAGCGCTTTGGCAGGTAGGATCGGCTCGTCGGCAACATGGAAACGCTTCGCACCTTCAACAGGTATTCTGTCTACCACCCGAGGCTTCAGAGGCGGCTGGCTGCTTGAAGCAGCTATGGCGCCTTTAGGGCCTTTCCTGTCCGGTCTCCTCCTTTGCTTCTTGGCGGGTGGTGGTAGTGAGCCCACCATACCTTCCCTAACCACCACCCCCAGTGTCGTCGGGCTAATCAGCGGATGGGCCTCAGGGGGTTGCTGGGTAGAGGCGGCATCTGGAGGCGTCTCCTGCGAGGATCGCTTGAAGAGAGACTTTTTGCATTCCGCCTTAGGACGTTCCGGCTCCGGCAAATCAGGCAGCATCAAGTCATCATCTCCACACTCATAGCCTGATTCTTCGTCGTCCTGATCCATCAATCTTCCATCATCATAGGCGGTATTGAAATACTTGTCTGGGTCATCATCATCCTCCTCCATGTCATCATCAACATTTGCTTCTTCGACAGCGGGGGCGACATGATCTGGCACTAATGGAGGCTCTCCCTCGCATCATCCGCTATCACCCACCACGACAGGTGCAGGTAATTTGGTAGGTGGGGTGGTGTTCATACCTTCTTGAGAAGGTGGCGTTGGTGTGATACTGGGCGCCTCGAGACAAAGAAGAGACTTAGGCCAAGGCAAGAACCAGCTCTTGCATGCGCCAATCCTCTTAGGGATCTCGTCGTCATCGACTGTTACTGGAGGAGGCAAATCCTCGAAGCCTGCTAAGACACTGGCAATGTTAACCTTGAAGACGCCATCGGGCATCTATCGGTTGTGGAACATGCGGTCCTTCGGCTTCACGATCGTTGCCTTTCCCACGGCCACCTTCTGGCCCTTGATGTCGTACAGTAGGGTGCACGTGGTATCGTTGGCCTACGAAGAAGACATGTCTGTGACGTCAAACATCCGAAAGGCAACTGAAACAGAAGACTATAGACAAGCTGGTGAAAAGGGTATAACGCGTAATTACCGTGAGGGCGTCGAGCTCAGCCAGCGACGAAGGCCCGCCGAGCATGCCAGAGACGGAGGTCGGGATGCTATGAACAGGAGCGGGACCTTTTGCGGTTGCTTGAGTAGGTGCTGGTGCTGTGGTGTTCGCCGAATTGCTCCCGGCAAAGCTGGGAAGGGGAAAGTCCTCCGGCCGTGCATTTGGATTGTTCTTCGACCAATCGAAAATTGCCGGAATCAAGCTGACCACCGCGTCAGTAACCGCTATATTGACTAGCCCGACCAACTCTTCTTGGGTCTCAGCTTTGGTCTTATTGACCGCAATCGCGACCTTCTCGTCGATGGTCTGCTGAGTGACGACCAACCGTCTCTTCCTTCTTTCCTCTGGCTCCTCGCGGTAGCACATCTTCCATGAGGCGCCATCTCTGATGCCGTGCACACATCCATAGGACGGCGGCTTGTCCACCGGGACCTTTTTCAGTATGTTCAGGGCCCGGTTGAATGGGGTGTCCCACTTGGGCCTCGCCGACGACTGTGATGACTCGTCGCTTTTGGCTGCCTTTTGGTGCTGCTCTTTCTGCAAAAGGAACGTGGATGGTTTACTAATGTGACAAAACTTGTAGTCGAATTGATTGGAAGCTAATATGATAATGTGGTAATATAACAATTACCAGAACTCTCATGAACTCCCTCGTGTTCGGGTCCGTGTAAAAGATCCTTTTGACTTTGTCCCACTTGTACCGGGCCCTGATCCAGTCATGCTCGAGCGGGTCGGTGAACTCCGCCAAGGGGTCTAGGATTTCGTGACTTTCACATTCGGCGTCCTCCTTAGCCCATACGTGCCTCTTCCCCTCGTAACCACGGCTTCTGAGGCGGTGGGGAGGCGTGTTCCTGGCCTGGAGCGCCTTCATCTTCTCTGACCTTGCCTTAACTTCTTCTTTAGCGCAAGTCTCCTTGAATTTTTCAAAGTCCTCTTCCTTTAGTGACGGATTGTCAGCATGAATCTTGGACCACGGTTCATTCTTCGCAATCGCATTTTTCACCCGAACTTTCCAGGAGGACAAGTCGTTGGTGAACGTCACCATCCCCTTGTCATTTATCTTTGTCATGGTGACGTCGTCCCATGGCTCTTTATATTTGCTTTCATCCCGGCCGGGGAACAGGAACCTATTGTGCAACTTCTTTAGGGGCATGTGCTCCATATGTGGTATCTTCTTCAACCTCTCGTTGTTGATGTTGGCGGTTTCCCTGAGGATGCATCCAAGTTGATTTCCCCAGCACGAGCGAGCTTCCTCCGGCGCCGTTGGCTCTAGCTTCTTGTGGTGCATCTCCGTGACCACAATTTGTCCGATGCCGAGCTCGTTTGTTCTTCATGACCTCTTCTTCTTCGGTGCTTTACCGGCTACGACAGCATCGTTGCCGGTCTCGGGGGTGGTGTCAGTGCCAGTGTCGGGGTTGGTGCCACTACCACCACCATGCAACCCCATCTGGTGTTCGTCCAGGTAATCGAAATAGTGATTTGCTGCCTCGATGGGGTCTACTACGAGGCGAGCAGAACCCCCGGCTTCGGCGTCGGTAGACATGTTTCCTATTCAACAATTGTAAATAAAAGATATAATGAAGAGAAAAAAGGGGCCTATATTTGGTCGGAATGTTGATTCATTCCCCTTCCGGCAAATCCCGGGTACTTCATATGTCCTAGTTTCTAGCACAAGTCATGCCGAAAATCACGAAAAATTTCGGCATGACCTTTGCTAAAAAGTGGACATATGGAGCGACTAAAATTTGCCGAAATGAAAATGAATCAACATTCCGGCAAAACATAGGCCATTCGGATATTTTTCGACATTCAACCAACATTGCAAATCATATAACATCAATGACATATATCATTTGCAAAATATATCATTCAAGCAAGTACATAGAGTGAAATGACCTCACTAAACATTGCACCCCAAGAATTTGCTACTAGTTTGCCCTAAACTAATAACCAAATTTGCTACTAGTTTTTTATAAATATTTGCTACTGTTTTTTTAGGTTAGTGCAATTTGCTACTGTTTTTTATTTATAGGTATTTTATATACCCTAAACTAAATTGCCCTAAACTAAATTGCCCAAACTAAATTGCTAAATTGCACTAAACTAAATTTGCCAAATTGCCCTAAACTAAATTGCTAGGCTAGGGTTCACATTAGAGAGAGAGAGAGAGAGAGAGAGAGAGAGAGAGGAGGGCAGGGGAGAGGAGAGGGGAAGGGAAAATGACCGAATTTACTATAGAGCACGACGCCACTTTCTTGGTTGGTTCAAAGAGCAAGTTCTTGAAAATTCCCGAAGAGGGCAGTTCGGACGGATTGCTCATACACGCCTAGACCATGGCCCCGCGCCCAAGCTCGCGACCTATCAGTCATATGATATCAACGGGTACATGTTTTACACGGAGCCAAAGACATGGACAGTGATTACCAGAACTAAGGGGTGACAATTGAATGCGTGACTGCGCCAACGGCACACCAGAAAGATTCTACGGAAGGGTCGAAGAGATCTGGGAGCTTGACTATGCTAGAATGCATGATGCGACGAGTTCCATGTCAGATGGGCCAAGGACGTCATAAGAGAAAACAAGTATTTCACTACCTTGTCTATACCCGACGCGAAGAGCACTCCGTGACGTTAACGTCATCGCAAAAAATGAGCCATGGGTAACGCTAAGCACGTGACAATGCTTCTTCATAATCGATCCGGCCATCCCAGTCGTGTTGTCGTGAGGAGATCCAAAAGGAGCATTGTCGGAATGGATGGAGTCGCCAACAAGGAAGACTATGACCGATACGGCAGCCCGATGAGGGAAGATGACGATCGATGAAGCATACGTGAAGAGAAGAATCAATACTACATTACCTAAGAGATCGTACTCCATGGTTCCGGAAAAGTCACAAGGAGGGGCTCAATATTTCGGCAACGAACAAGAAAGGGAACAAGCTCAATGTGAAACGTCGTCGACGCAGCTAAGAAACCATCATTTATATATATGTATTATTTTGTGTATGCACTTAAGTAACCGTTATCGGTCAACGATATGTTACCACCACATGCATGGTTCCGTTGATATTCGCGCAGTGTGGGAGAGGGAACCCCGTCGTGGGAGAAAAACAAAAAAAACAAAAGGGAGAAAGCAATACAAAAGAAAAGAAAAGTAAATAGAAAAGAAAGGAAATAATAAAAGAAAAGAAAACTAAAAACTAGAAAAGGAAAAATAAGAAAAGAAAGAAAATAGCGGTAGCGCTGGGTAGGGAACCAGCGCTATAGCTAAGTTAGCTATAGCATTGGACCTAATACAACGCTACTGCTATTTGTATTTTAGAATTAAAAAAATAAAAATTGGAACCATTAGCAGTAGCGCTTGTTTAGGATCCAGCGCTATAGCTAAGCTAGCTATAGCGTTGGTTTCCAAACCAGCGCTACCGCTATTTTGAGTTAACCCCCACCGGCGGCGGGCTCAAAATTTCACCAAGTCTGATTTCCCCCCATCTCCACCTCTCCCCCCTCTGTCGCGGTCGTCGCCCCTGCGCCTGCCGTCGACGCCCTCGACCTCGCCGCCACCGGCCGTCGCCCCTGCGCCCGCCCTCGACCTCGCCGGCCGTCGCCCCTGCGCCCGCCCTCGACCTCGCGCCCCGCCGCCCCGCCCTCTCCACCGCCCTCGACCTCGCCGCTGCCGCCCTCTCCCCCGCCCCGTAAGACTCT